>CM064887.1:25917125-26037125 GCA_030347415.2 Decapterus maruadsi
GATGAGCGGTTTGGTGGCGTCGGTCCAGGTGAAGAGGTCGACACTCACCTTGTCGTCCTGTGAACTCAGCAGCTTCTCAAAAGCCTCGTGGCGTTTGATCAGACCGTCCGTCTCGTCCACCGTGGTTCCCAGAATGCTGTTCTTCAGCAGGATCTGGAGACACAGCAGAGCAGGATGAACCGGAGTCAGGACGGACAGTTACCCTCCAGATCACTGGTTCTCAACGTGGGGTCCAGGGACCCCTAGGGGTCCTTGAGAGATCTGAAGGGGGTCCCCAATTTATTTCTTGAAATTTTACCACTTTTTCTAGATTTTTTTTTTCACTTTTTTGTTCTAGAAATTTTTACTTTTTTATTTTGAACATTTTTTACAAGCAATTTTTACCACTTTTTTCTAGAAGTTTTTTTTTTTTACCACTTTTTCTAGATTTTTAAAAAACTGTTTTGTTTTAGAAATGGTACCACTTTTCTAGAAAATTTTTTACTTTTTCATTTTGAACATTTTTTACAAGAATTTTTTACCACTTTTTTCTAGAATTTTTTTTGGACCACTTTTTCTAGATTTTTTCCCCCACTTTTTTGTTCTAGAAATTGTACCCCTTTTTTCTAGAAAATTTTAACTTTTTTATTTTGAACATTTTTTACAAGAATTTTTTACCACTTTTTTCTAGAAGTTTTTTTTTTTACCACTTTTTCTAGATTTTTTAAAAACTGTTTTGTTTTAGAAATTTTACCACTTTTTTCTAGAAAATTTTTATTTATTATTTTGAACATTTTTTACAAGAATTTTTTTACCCCTTTTTTCTAGAATTTTTTTTGCACCACTTTTTCTAGATTTTTTTTCACTTTTTTGTTCTAGAAATTTTACCCCTTTTTTCTAGAAAATTTTTACTTTTTTATTTTGAACATTTTTTACAAGAAATTTCAACCACTTTTTCCTGGAAGTTTTTTTTATTTGACCACTTTTTCTAGATTTTTTAAAAACTGTTTTGTTTTAGAAATTTTACCACTTTTTCTAGAAAATTTTTACTTTTTTTATCTTTATTTTGAACATATTTTACAAGAAATGTTATCACTTTTTCTTGTTATCAAATTTTATTTTCACCACTTTTTTTGGAGAATTCTTTTTTTTTTTTCTTTTTTTTTAACTAAAAAAGTAAGTTTGGTCCAATGGGGGTCCATGGTCTAATTTGTGTCAATTTAGGGGTCCTTGATGTACAAATGGTTGAGAACCACTGCTCCAGATGATGATGGTGATGATGATGGTGATGGTGATGATGATGGTGATGATGGTGATGATGGTGATGAAGGCTGAGGTACCTCCTGGGAGCCGGAGGTCTTGTCGGTGCTGCTGACGTCCCGGTAGAAGACCTGCTCCAGATGAACCGTCTCCAACCAGCTCTGCTTCCTGCTCCACTGCTGCTCCAGCTTCTCCCGCTCCGCCTGCAGCGCGTCCAGCTTCTCACTCACCTGGAGGTTCAGGAACACAGGAAGACAAAGTTTGCATGCGAGTTCCTCAAGCGTGTGCAGGCGAATCAGCTGTAAACAAGGTTGTCACGGCGTCGGCGGTCCTCACCTCCTTCCTGTTGTCCCTGTCGTCCCTCTGCAGCTCCTCCCCCATGTCCAGCGCCTGCTGGTACGTCTCCTGTCTGGTCTCCATCTCGGCCCACAGCTGCTGGTGCTGCGCCCGCTGCAGGTCGGCCGTGGCCACGTCGCTGATGCTCTCCTCCGCCGCCATGGCGCCCATCAGCTGGCTGCACCACAGCAGGTAGTCCTGCACCTGGAGACACAGAACCACAGACCCGGGTCAGGAGGACGAGGATCGGGCTCAGACCCGGTCTCCGCTGGTCTCCGGTGGTCCCGGCTCCTCACCGTGTTGAGGAAGAGGATCCTGCGACAGGCCAGCCTCAGCTGCTCCTCCCTCTGCTCGGCGTGCAGCCGCAGCTCCTCCCAGCGCTCCACCACCTCCTGCTGCACCTCCTGCAGCCGCCGCCTCAGCTGCGGCGTGCAGCGCTCCAGGACCGGGTCCACGGCGTCCAGCTGCTCCTGCAACTGAAACACACACAGAGTTTTTGTTTCTGGTTCTGGTTCTGGTTCTGGTCTCAGATCCTCTGTGTTCTCTGTTGAACCAGCAGCGTTGACTCCAGTTGCAGCAGAACCAGAGCGGGAGGACGTTACTGGTTTTTTTAGTTTGTGGGTTTATTTTGGTCAAATACAGTCCAGATACAAAACAAAACAACACAATGACCATAAGAATTTCTCTGTAATTCCTCATAATTATGTGACAAATAGACTAAACTGAACTTGAACGGAGCCCAGCTGCAGCTGCAGCCGAGCGAGCGCGGTCAGTACCTGCTGCTCCGTGGCCGCCAGCTCGTGGAGCAGCGCCTCGTGTTTCCTCAGCTGTGACATCACTCCTCGCAAATCCTTCGCCACGTCGTCAGGGATGCTCTTCTGTCGCTCCTGCAGAGACAGAGACAGGTGTTGAGTGTCCAGCTCCAGTCAGGGTCTGGGTGTCTGGGGATCAGGACTTGGTCCAGAACCTGGATGAGGCTCAGAGCGTCGCTCAGGTCCTGGTAGAAGCGGTGACACTCCTCGGCCTTCAGCAGACGATCCTGACGCTCTCTGGCCGCCTGCTTCAAGGCCTCCCAGCATGCACTGCACACAAACACACATACAAACAGCAGAATGAGCGCAGTTAAAGGGATAGTTCAACATTTTGTCAAATTGGCCCATTGCCATAATCCCTATAGTCACAGCAGTAGGTTTGTTACCTTTAATTGTCCGTGCAATTGTTGGTAAATTCATGCAAAACCCTCTAAAACAACTCTGTGTGGACATCAAAGCTAAACAAATAAAGGAACAGCAGCGATGTTGGAGGAAATGTGGGCAGCTGAGTGCCAATCACTCACATGTTTTTTGGACATGTGTAAAACTACAGGGATTCTGGGACAGAGTGGTTCAGATTCTGGAAAAGATATTTTCTTACAGGATACCCAGAGACCCCCGGATTCTGTATTTGGGCTTGCCCCCGGAAGACACTATCCAAAAGGACGACTTGTATCTTTTCAAAATATTGATCTTGGCATGTAAAAAGGCTATAACAAGAAACTGGTTGAAAAGTGACCCTCCAAATCCAAGGCAATGGCTGGATATTGTTGAGGAGATTTATTTGATGGAAAGACTGACTTACTGTCTCAGAATGAAAGCAGGGACCTTGGACCAAAGGTGGCAGAAATGGTTTGTGTATATGAAAGAAGAAGAGTCTAATAGGCTGCAGACCTAACGGTCAGGGATGAAAGCTGCAATCATAGCGGTGTGCCCCACCTTTATATTTGTTTGTTTGTTTTTTCTTCTCTATTAATTTTCTTTGTTCATCTTGCACAGTTTTATTCTTCTTCTTCTGTCATTTTGGTAACTTGCATTGTTGTGCAATGGTTCTTGTCTATGTAAAACAAAAAAAAAGCAAAATAAATAAAGAGTTTAAAAAAAAAAAAAACAACTCTGTGTGGTAACGTTGTGTTATTATCTCATAGCGTGGTGAATGTGCAGGTCACAACTTGTCCACCAGAGCATTGTGGAGTTGTTGGATTGTGTATTTGATGAGTTTGATGAGGGAAACCAAGAAATCCCATGAGCCTCCGTAGCGTAGCTCTGAGCAGCTCACGGCTCTGCTCCACCGTTCTAAAAACAGCTTGCACCGACAATTAAAGGTAACGAACCTACTGCTATGACTATAGGGATTATGGTGATGAGGGAATTTGACTAAATGTTGAACTATCCCTTTAAATGTAATGTTGTGTTTTAGTGTGTATTAGTGCGTGAACCTGAGCTGCTGCAGCGTCTCCTTGACGACGGCGCTCTGAGGATGTTTGTTGCGGACCAGTCGGGCGGCGGCGTCGCTGCAGCTCTCCAGCCGCTCCTCGCCAACGTCCAGCTGCTTCAGGAAACCATCAAACTTCCCACGCAGCAACTGACACACAACAACACAAACACATTGAAATGCTCAGATTCAACCTGAGTTGCATGTTTTCAGCTCCGTCTCTATCTTTATAAAAGCAGGGAGTCTGATTTTGCATCTGGGTCTTGAACGTCTCGGAGGTCTGACCTGGACCTGCTGGTAGTCGTGGCCCAGGTCCTGGGACTCGGCCGTCTGTCTCTGCTGGTTCATCCAGTCCTCCAGCTCCGAGGACTCCCGTCTGAACTCGTGGAGCTGCAGGACCTCCTTTAACCTCTGACCCCTGAGCACGGACACACGGACCAATCAGACCACAGGAGCGAGGAATAACAAGTCATCAACAAACATTCAAGACAAAAAAGAACCAAAGCAGATCCAGATATTAAACTACTCCGATATTCAACATTTGTCTCGTTTCCTGCACTGAACAAGCGTTTCTCCTTCTACATGACGCTCCCGTGTCTCGGTCTGAGCTCGTGTAAAATGCATAAATGATAATCTAGGCATTATTTACTGCATTTACAGCTGATTTTCAGGGAAAATGGCGATCATTCAAAGCAACAGAGCATCGACCATCTGGATGTAAATGAGCTCTCTCCTGTTGGACACCGGTGTTTGAAGCAGGACGACTCAGCTCCTGAATGAGCTGCAGACTCAGACTCACCAGCGGACTCTTTGGAGATAGACGCCAAACAGTAAAATATATAATGTCCCTTAGGAGGTTAAACCAGTGGTTCTCAAACATCAAAGACCCCGAAATTGACACAAATTAGACCACGGACAAGACAAGATTTTGAGGCAAACACCAGAAATACACAAATATTTGTTCTGAGACTGAAGAACGTTACTTTTTTAGTCAATATACGTTCATTTTAGGGCCAGTGGTGTGATTTTCTGGAAATATTGTAGACGAATTTCTGGAAAAAAAGTTGGTAGGCTACAATTTCTCCTGAAACATTAAAACATTTCTATAAAAAAAGTGGTTAACAATTTTTAGGATTTTTTTTTTTAATTCTAGAAAAAAAACCTGATAAGATCTAAAAAAAAAAAAAAAGTTAAAACATTTCAAGAAAAAAAGTGGTAAACAATTTTCAGAAAAAAAAGTTTTTTTTAAATTCTAGAAAAAAAGATAAGATCTAAAAAAAAAAATTTAAATAAAAAATTTAAATTCTAGAAAATGTGGCAAAATTTCTGTAAAAAAAATTAAATAATAATTTCTCTAAAAAAAGAATGTAATTGTAGAAAGAGTTTCCCCCGCTGTGAGAACCACTGTGTTAAAGATGCTGGAGCCGTGGGTTAATGTGTCGCTCCGTCCAGATGTGGAGCGGTACCTGCGCGCGGCCTGGTGCTGCAGCTGCTGGTTCAGGCTGCTCAGGTGGCTGTAGGGCCGGTTCAGCTCCTCCAGGCTCCAGCTCTGCACCGCCTGCTCCACCTGGTCCCCCAGATCCTCCACCTCCACCTCCAGCACCTCCAGCTGCCCCTCCAGCACCTGGACCCCCCAGGACCCCCCAGCACCACACGGTCACACACAGATACGACAGGCTCAGCGCTGGATCCTACAGAGAGAAAAAACATCTGCGTCGTCTCCGTGTGAGTCGAGTCGTTACCTGGTGTTTGGTGATCAGCGTCTGAGTGGCCAGATGGTCTTTGCCGTAGTCGTCACCGGTAACCAGGCTGAGAGTCTCTGTGAGTCTGGACTCCAGCTCTGAGCAGTCCAGCAGCAGCTGCACACACACACACACACGGTTCTTTATATTGTATATAATTCATGCAACATGCAAATGATAATTGGATACGTATTTAAATCAAGTTTCTCTGTCATTTGCCTCCAGCACCAAACTTTAGAGCTGCATCATTGATTTTGTCTAATTCTATTTGCATAAAGGAAGAAGTGGTATCCCAAAGAATATATAACAACATGTGAAGTATAATTATTTTATTTTATTTTAATGTTTATTGAACAGAGACGATACAACATTGCCACAAAAAATGGACAATGTGATGCATACAAGACGTCTGGCTTCAGCTAATGGTCAGTCTTTGTCCTGGTCAGGCTTTAGAACAGGATCAAATAGACTCAATACAATAAATGCAATGATACAAATATGATACAATTTTTGTAGAGAACATGAATATATGTGATGAAATACCTGTTCTCTGGTGACGGCCTTGCTCAGGTGAGCTGCTCTCCTGTTGCAGGCCTCTTCTAGCTCCTCCCACTCCGCCTTCAGGTGGCTGCACCTGCACAAAGACAGTTCAGAGGAAAAGATGCAAAGATGCAAAACAAAAGAAGAATGTCTGACATAGAAACAGAGAAAGGAGAACAGCAGCAGCAGAACCTCTGGAGGACGTCCTCGCCGTCTGATCTGCTGGACCTGGCCAGGCTCCGCCCCCTCTCCAGGACCTGGCTCAGGTGTTTCTGGTGGGCGTTGATTTCAGCCTGTAAATCCTAGTGAAACACACACACACAGTTCAGTCATCGTTGTTGTCATTATTCCAGATGTTCAGCAGCTCAGGAGGAGAAGCAGCAGCAGACTCCACCTTGTGTTTCTGCATCAGGCTGACGGCTCCGGCCAGAGACTTGTCGTAGCCGGTGGATCCAGATGCAGGCAGATGTTCAGAGATCCAGCTGAGCTCCAGGTCCACGTCGTGATAGAACCCAAACAGCTGCACCGACGCCTCCAGCTGAGCCCGGCGCCGGTCCAGGGGCTTCTGCAGGGACTTGAACCTGCGGCACAGAAACTCAGGTCAGACACTGTGTCTTCTCTCTGTACAGATGTGTTGGACCCAGATGTGTAGGATCCAGATGTGTTGGATCCAGATGTGTTGGATCCAGATGTGTTGGACCCAGATGTTCCTACATGCAGATGTGGCCACTCACAGGGTGAGGTAGGTGTCCGTCTCCTGCAGGATCCTGTGAGAGTCGAAGTGCGTGGAGGCCAGATGTTTGGCTCGGCTCACGATGGAGTTGATCTTCTCCGCCAGCTCCTTGGCCTCCTGCTCCAGCTGCTGATGCTCCTACACACACACACACACACACACACACACACACACACACACAAAGGGTTAAAATGACAGGAAGTCTCTTTGATTACAGAGTTGGTAATGATCAATGAACACATGACTGCATGTCTCCTCTTACTGTGATGCCTCATTGGATGTATTCCACAGATTAACATTATTAACACAGTGGTTCCTAAATGGACACTAATTAGACTACGTACTCCCGTTGGACAAGATTTTGAAGCAAATACTAGAAACTAGGGCTGTCGCGATTATCATGTTTATAGAACCGATCATTCACGGACATAAAATCGATCATAATCGAAGCTTCGATGAAGTTTTTAAAATATTCTAGAAAAAGTGGTAACATTTCTAAAAATAAATAAATAAAATAAAAAAAATTCATCCCCCCCAAAAAAAGTTGAAAAAAAGTGGTAAAAAATTTCAAAAAAATATTCCAGAAAATGTGGTAACATTTCTAAAATAAATTAATAAATAAAATAAAAATAATTTCTAAAAAAAAAGTTGAAAAAAAAGCAGTAAAAAATTTTTTGAAAATATTCTAGAAAAAGTGGTAAAATTTCTATAAATAAATAAAAAATAAATAAAATAAAAATAATTTCTAAAAAAAAAGGTGGTAAAAAATTTTCAAAAAAATATTCTAGAAAAAGTAGTAACAATTCTAAAAATAAAAAAATAAAAAACAAAAACAATTTCTCCAAAAAAAAGTTGAAAAAAAAAAGCCGTGAAAATTTTTCAAAAAATATTCTAGAAAATGTGGTAACATTTCTAAAATAAATTAATAAACACAATAAAAATAATTTCTCAAAAAAATAAGTAAAAAAAAAGTGGTTAAAATTTTTCAAAAAAAGTTTTTAAAATATTCAAGAAAAAGTGGTAACATTTCTAAAAAAAAATAAAATAAAATAAATTTTATTCCTAAAACTAAGTCCTGACCTTCAGCAGCTGTCGACTGGAGCGCAGGTCGTGACCTTTGGCGGCGTTGTTCAGCATCCACTGGATGGCTTCGATCTTCAGTCTGGCGTCCTAAGGACAGACGGACAGGAAGATCAAATCAGTCGTTTAGTTACTAGTGACAGTGGTGGAGCGTGTGTGCGTGTGTGCGTGTGTGTGTGTGTGTGTGTGTGCGTGTGTGACCTGCAGCAGCTCCATCAGCTGCTCCTGTTGTCCCGCCTGTCTCAGTTTGTCTCCTCGGTCGGCCATCTTGTCCAGCAGTCTCTTCCAGCGGCTGCTGAGCTGAGACGACTTCCTGCTGATGCTCTGACTGTTGTAGTGCTGCTCGGCAACCATCTCCTGTCCTCGCTGAACACACACACACACACACACATATGGACAAGTGCAACAAGCCGGTGCATTTTTGATTATTCTGAAAACTGCACTTTTTGATTTGACTTGGTGCTGCAAACAAAACTTTGTTGTTTTAATGTGCAATGACAACAAATCTATGATCCATCTGTATTAAGTCTGTTTATCATAATAACGATGCTTCCCAGCAGCAGATCCAGATCCAGGTCCGGGTCCAGAGGGCGGTGTGGTACCTGAACCAGCGCGTCCAGCCGGTCCTGGTTGTGCTGCATCTCCTTCTCGGCCGCCTCGTGTCTCTTCAGCTTCCTGAGGACGTTGGTGGGGTCTCGGTACGACTCGTCCTCGGCCACCTTGGACTTCTCCTCCATCCACAGCAGCAGCTCGTCAGCGTCTCTCTGGAACTCCTGCAGCACAAAGACACCAGGGGAATAAATAACAACACTGAGTATCATTCAAACCCCCCCCCACCCCAGCTAACGCCCCCTGGAGGTGATGATACCTGGTATTTCCTGGAGGCCAGCAGCAGACTCCTCCTCTCGGCGGCGCTCTCCTTCAGCCTCTTGTTGGCCTTGTGCAGGCTGCGGCTCCGCTCCTTGATGCTGGAACACAGACTCTCAGTCTTTAAACCGTCACAGACACGTTGGACTTGTCTTCAAATTTCATCTGACATCTTAAACAGCTGCAGCCTCTCGCGGTGTCTTACTGTTTGGCGGCGTAGTGCTGCTGGTTGATGAGCTCCAGACTTCTCTCTCTGAAGTGGTCGACGCGCTGGTCCAGAGCCTTCAGCAGACCCTCCAGCTCCTCCTGGCGGCCCAGCAGACTGTGCACGCTGTCCACCGAGTCCTGCACCGAGACACCGAGACATACGCAAGAGTTATTCTGCAGATTTGATTTCACTGGTGTGCTTAAAGGGATACGGCAACATTTTTTTTCGTGTCTTGCCTCACTCCCGAGTCCATGACCAGCAGATAGACAAGGGAGATAGAGCCGTATCGCCCGTAATTAGCTTAGCTCAAACACTGGAAGTGTATGGGTAGTGTTAGCCTGCCTCCACCTAAAGTCGCTAATTAGCTTAGCTCAAACACTGGAAGTGTATGGGTAGTGTTAGCCTGCCTCCACCTAAAGTCGCTAATTAGCTTAGCTCAAACACTGGAAGTGTATGGGTAGTGTTAGCCTGCCTCCACCTAAAGTCGCTAATTAGCTTAGCTCAAACACTGGAAGTGTATGGGTAGTGTTAGCCTGCCTCCACCTAAAGTAGCTAATTAGCTTAGCTCAAACACTGGAAGTGTATGGGTAGTGTTAGCCTGCCTCCACCTAAAGTCGCTAATTAGCTTAGCTCAAACACTGGAAGTGTATGGGTAGTGTTAGCCTGCCTCCACCTAAAGTCGCTAATTAGCTTAGCTCAAACACTGGAAGTGTATGGGTAGTGTTAGCCTGCCTCCACCAAAAGTCGCGAATTAGCTTAGCTCAAACACTGGAAGTGTATGGGTAGTGTTAGCCTGCCTCCACCAAAAGTCGCTAATTAGCTTAGCTCAAACACTGGAAGTGTATGGGTAGTGTTAGCCTGCCTCCACCTAAAGTCGCTAATTAGCTTAGCTCAAACACTGGAAGTGTATGGGTAGTGTTAGCCTGCCTCCTACCTGAGCTGAAACCAGCATCAGAAGCTGATTTCATTTTAGCTCTAAACTCTTATCTTATCAACATTTCAAACATGTTTAGGTGAGTGTCTATCTGCTGGACTCAGGTGTGAGGTAAGACACGAAAAAAAAAATGTTGGCGTATCCCTTTAAAATCTAAATGAAGAGTCGATTCGGATCAGAGTGAGACATCCGTCCTCACCCCGACGTCTTTGACCCTCAGTCGGGCTTCGTGTCCGGACAGCGCCGCCTCGATCCGGTCTCCCTCCTGGTTCAGCCTCTGCAGCTCCAGCTGCTGCTCCAGACGCTGCTTCCTATTGGTCCACATCTGGTCCAGCTCCGACCAATCAGCAGTGAGATCGTCCAGAGTTTCCTGGACGCCACCGATCGTCCTATTGGAGGAGCCGCGCTGAAGAGACTTCCCCAACTTCTCCATGTCCTTCAGCCTGAGACACAGGAGGAATAATCAGCCTGGACACTGTTGTTGTTAAATAACTCCCTTCTTTCTTTCTTTCTTTCTTTCTTTCTTTCTTTCTTTCTTTCTTTCTTTCTTTCTTTCTTTCTTTCTTTCTTTCTTTCTCTCTGTCTTTTCTTTCTTTCCCTCTCTATCTCCATCTATCTACCTCTTTCTATCTATCTATCCTCCTCTTCTTTCTTTCTTTCCACCCCTGTCTCTGTCTTTTTCTTTCTTTCTTTCTTTCTTTCTTTCTTTCTTTCTTTCTTTCTTTCTTTCTTTCTTTCTATACCCTTTGTCTTTTTACTCCTTTCTTTTTTCTTTCTTTCTTTCTTTCTTTCTTTCTTTCTTTCTTTCTTTCTTTTTACCCCCTTCTTTCTTTATACTCCTCTCTATCTTTTTCTTTCTTTCTTTCTTTCTTTCTTTCTTTCTTTCTTTCTTTCTTTCTTTCTTTCTTTCTTTCTTTCTATACCCTTTGTCTTTTTACTCCTTTATTTTTTCTTTCTTTCTTCTTTCTTTCTTTCCCCTTTCTGTCTTTTTGCTCCTTTCTTTCTTTCTTTCTGTCTTTTCTTTCTTTCCCTCTCTATCTCCATCTATCTATCCTCCTCTTCTTTCTTTCTTTCTTTCCACCCCTGTCTTTTTGCTCCTTTCTTTCTTTCTTTCTTTCTTTCTTTCTTTCTTTCTTTCTTTCTTTCTTTCTGTCTTTTCTTTCTTTCCCTCTCTATCTCCATCTATCTACCTCTTTCTATCTATCTATCCTCCTCTTCTTTCTTTCTTTCCACCCCTGTCTGTCTTTTTCTTTCTTTCTTTCTTTCTATACCCTTTGTCTTTTTACTCCTTTCTTTTTTCTTTCTTTCTTTCTACCCGTCTGTCTTTCTTTCTTTCCCCTTTCTGTCTTTTTACCCCCTTCTTTCTTTATACTCCTCTCTTCTTTTCTCTCATCTTTTTCTTTCTTTCTTTCTCTCTTTCTTTCTTTGTCTCTGTCATTTTACTCCTTCCTTTGTTTCTTTCTTTCTTTCTTTTCCCTTTCTCTGTCTTTTTGCTTCCTTCTTCCTCACCTGCTCCTCTGCTCCTCCATCTCCAGCCTCAGCTCCTGGTGCTGCTCCAGCAGCGCGACGGCCGAGGCCACGTCGGCCGCCACCTCCTCCTGCAGCAGGCGGTCGTGGACCGAGGCGGCCCAGCGCTGCAGCTCCTTGGTCTGCTGCTGGAAGCTCTGCAGCCTGCGGGCGTCCTCCAGGTGGCGCTGTCTGTCTGCAGCCTGCTGCTTCACCTGGACACGACACGACACGATACGACAGGACGGATTAGGATGCTTCTGCTCATGATTCAGTAAATTCAGTGTGTGCTGAGGATCTGGACTCTGACCTGGTCCAGCAGAGCCTCCAGAGCCCGGACCTCCTCCATGATGGCTGCGCTCTCGGCTGGACTGCAGTCCTGCTTCCTGTGACGGAGAGGAGGAAAAGTCACAACAGACTCGGGAGATGCAGACAAGTGAAATGTTGTTTTAGAGGGAAATACAGAGACTGTTGATGAAAAACTGTCCCTGAAGGCAACATGCATCAGTGGTTTTGCATGAATTTTCCTCTAAAACAACTCTGTGTGGTAACGTTGTGTTATTATCTCATAACGTGGTGAATGTGCAGGTCACAACTTGTCCACCAGAGCGTTGTGGAGTTGTTGGATTGTGTATTTGATGAGTTTGATGAGGGAAACCAAGAAATCCCATGAGCCTCCGTAGCGTAGCTCTGAGCAGCTCACGGCTCTGCTCCGCCGTTCTAAAAATATCTTGCACCGACAATTAAAGGTAACAAACCTACTGCTATGACTATAGGGGTTATGGTGATGGGCCAGTTTGACTAAATGTTGAACTATCCCTTTAAATCTTTACAGTCCACAGTCTGAACTTGATTGAAAATTGAAAATACTTGATTTAATCCCCAAGGGGAAATTTAAAATGTCACAAGCAGCAAGACCATACAGCAACACAGATGACTTAAAAACATAAAACAGATTAAAACACAATAAATATAAAAACGATGCGTATAAAAAAAAACCTGGCTCCTTCTTTAACGTCTTGTAAAGTGAAATATGAGATTTGATTGTAAACGTATTAAATAAGTTAGAATATTGTTGAACTGAACTGTGGAGTTTGAGGGTAAAACTGTTTTTGAAGCCAAGTGACGTAGATTTAACAACAAAACCACTCAGAGTTTGTCTGTTCTACTTCACACTCACATCTTGGCGACGCTCTTCAGGTAGGCGATCTTGCTCTCCAGGGTCTGGATGTCTCTGAGGGCCTGGGCCTGGTTCTTCTCCTCGGCCCGCAGCGTGAAGGAGCTGCAGTCCACGTCCACCGCGTCCAGCCGGGACATCTGGTCCTGCAGCTGCGCCTTGGCCTCCTCGCAGCTCTGCAGGAACGAGTGGACGTCGGCCGTGCTCAGCAGCTCGTGGCCTTTATCGTCCTTCAGCTTCTGGATCCGGTCCCACCTGAGGAACAACAATCAATCAATCCAGATTTATTTATACAGAATAGCCCTTTAAAACAGCTCAAAGGGTGACCATAGTGCTTTGATGCCCTTAGGGTTCTGTTTTTGAGCTGTAGCGTAAAAAAGGTTGGATAAATTAGGTGGAGAAAGCCTTTTAAAGACAAACATTAAAGGAGTAGTTCACCAAAAAGTGAAATTTGGTCGTTAGTGCCTCCCCTTCCTAGTGTTTTTCCCACATCCCATAATACGTTCTGTCTCGTCTTCATCAAGATGTTAGAACAGTATGAGCTTTGGTTTGAACCCGTTTCCTTATTGACGCTACCTCCTGGACACGGCCCTCTGCCTGGACTGGATCTCTCTCTGTTTGCTGTGCCGACTCTTCACCAGCTCCTCCGCCATCTTGATGATGTCATCCAACCGGTCACGCCCACTCGCCAACTCGGTGAGGAAGTTCTACAACAGGAAATCAACGTCAGATACACATCCTTCTACATCTGTGTATCCAAAGTCTGATCAGATTCCCTGTGAACAGCTGGTCCCTGAATGCGACGCAGCAGCTTGTCGTGTGAAGGCTTCACCTCGTACTTGGCCTGCACCACGCCCAGGTTGTCTGCGTCCGTGGTGAAGGTGTTCAGGACGTTCTCCTTGTCCTCCATCCACGACTCAAACTCCTGGCAGCCGTTGTAGAAGCGATGCAGACGCAGCGTCTCCTCCAGCGTCCTCGTCTTCGACTGAAAACACAGCAACAAGTCGTAGGGACGTCACGATTCTGTTTCTACAACTAACCGCTGTATTAAAACGCCACAATTAATTTATTGTAAGAACGTTACCACACAGAGTTGTTTCTGAGCAAATCACAGAGCTCTGTTGATGAAAAACTTGTCCCTGAAACTAAAAATTTCCTCAGTTTTGAAAGGGCACCGGAGCTACTGAACCATTTCTGTCAACGTGGGAATCAAACCCTGATCTTAAGGTCAAGACAGAGCTGATCCCTTTATCATCTTTCTATAAGCACTGATATGGAGGAGCTGTAATCACATGAAGTTACCTGTGTTAGAGTGAGAGAGATGAGTGGTCCAGGCCGCATTTGATGTGTTTGTGTGTCTTTAACTGTAATCACAGGAAGTTACCTGTGTGTGTTAGAGTGTGGGAGAGGAGTGCGCTCCGTCGTGCTGCGGCGCATTTGTATGTTACCTGTGTGTTTTTAATGTGTGTGTGTGTGTGTGTGTGTGTGTGTGTCTATAACTGTAATGACATGAAGCTGGTTGTAGAGTCTGTGTGTGTGACTGAGCTGCATCCTGTATCAGTCTGATTTAGCTGTGTGTCTGTGTTTACAAACATCTTAACGAGCTCCAGGTGGATTGTTTATGGAGTTAAAATACCCTGGCCTGAGGATCAGAGGTTACCATGACAACTTGAGCTGGTTGCCAATGACGATAGGGGCTCCCAGACTGAAGCAGACAGAAACGTCAAGAAAAAGAGCCAGTTTCTGCCTCTGCACTGGTCTCGCATTTAGGCTTATTCTGACAAAACGGTAGCTCCTATCAGAACAAAAAACAGATCAGCAGTGTCCTAAGGCCTTCCTGAAAATTTTGGTACGATTTGGTGTTTCTACAGTAAATATTTTGGCGACACGGGCAGTTTTAAAACATCGGTCCGTTCTGCTCCTCTCAGAAAATTTTTGTATTGGAGTCAATGAGGAAAAGAGACAGACATGGTCGCACTCAGAGGCTGCTAATTCAAATTCTGTAAGTCTCTCTGATATTTTGAACACATTGTGAGAGACAGAACAAGTTTGTCTACAAAACTGTGAAAAATTATGTGTCTACAGTGTAAACTGTGTCCAAGAGGAGTGTGGAAAGAGAAAGATTCAGGAGTTATTCAGGGCTTTCCCCCACTCTAGCTGATGACATCACGCACTCTAACGTTTCCGTGAATTGAACACCCATTATAATCTCATAATTTCTCCAAAAATGATCATGGTCATTGATCAGGGATTGATCAAAAACTATACAACCTATCAAAACGTTAAGTAATACACCAATACACAAGACTTGTGTCTACTATTTAAAGTTTAAACGGAGTCTCTAGGTGAAAGTATGCCCGAGCAGTAGACAACAGTTGGCAGTATGAAAAATCCGATGATTTGTTCGTTTTTTTATGACCTTTATGCATTCTCTATGGGAAATTTTGCTATTTCTGACTTTCGCAAAAATTGACACTGATGAAAAAAATAATAATACCCCAATCCCGATCAGGACTTTCACGTTTTGATATATAATATGTCCTGCAACTCTTCGAGTTGCAGGACTAATAAAACCAAAAATATTCAAGAAGATGAAAAATAACTAGGAAAAAAATTATCCACAGAATAACAATAGTTGGCTTTGCAAAATAAAAAATATTTCATAGCTGTTGGGTGAAAATAATAAGAACCTACTGCTATGACTATAGGGATTATGGTGATGGGGGAGTTTGACAAAATGTTGAACTGTCCCTTTAACTCCTTTCCTACAGGACTCCATTTCCCATGATGCCTCACCTTGACCAGGTTGTAGAGGGAGTGGTACTCCTGGTCCAGGCCGCTCTGCGTGCTCTCCACCGTGTCTCTCTGGTACTGCAGGTCGGGCAGCGACGACGTCTGGATCTCCGCCGTGCTGCGGCGCATCGAGCGGCTTCGCCTCGGGCGGCTCAGCTTCCTGCTCGGGCTCTCTGCCGCCACGCCATTGGTGGAGGAGACAGCCGGGGTGGGCGGAGCCGCCTGGAGCAGGACGATGAAGATGAAGACCATTATTTGCAAATAAAATAATTTAACTGAAAACCTCACATATTAAAACAACAACGGGCCAAACATCGAACCCTGAGGAACTCCACATTTATATCAATATTTACCTATAGTCGGGTGCATTTATGACTTTATCGTAAAAAAAATTCTACAAAAGGTTTCTCAGTTGTTTTTTATAGTATTAGATCCTTAATAACATACTAAAAGATGTCCTTAATAACATACTAAAAGTTTACCAAAGTTTGACACTAGAAAGGTGTCATTTTCAGGATGGCGTCCTAATGTAAATGTAATGGGTTGAAGCCCAGAGAGACGCTCCAGGTGAATAGGGTAAAAACTTTAACTAACAGGTATCACCATGAAACTTCACAAGTTTATCACTTACATTAAGACAAATATTTTTTGTATTACAAGTTTTGTCAAATGTTATGTTTAAATATGTAAATGAGGCAATAACTAATTAAATATGCGCTAAATTGCAGACTTTTCCAGATCCAAAAATGTAATGGATGAAGCCACTTTCAGAAGTCTTGTTTTATTTTGTTGACACATTAGAACACATTAGAGTAAGAAGGTCTTACTGAGGGGATTTTGGATATCTCTTTTTACCACTTTGTGAATGAGAAAATACTGTCACCAGCCCTAAATAAATCACATTTCCTCATGTTTTCAGGACTCAAATATTGTATAAATCAGGCTGTGAATGATATATCAACAATCCCCTCTGTAAAAACCTTCAGAATATGGAAAATGATCAAACTGGAAGGTTTGGTGTGTGTAAGTGCTGCTGAAGTGGATCTGGAAAAGTTCTGGAAAAGTATGCAATTTAGCGCATATTTAATTAGTTATTGTCTCATTTACATATTTAAACAGAACATTTGACAAAACTTGTAATACAAAAAATATTTGTCTTAATGTAAGTGATAAACTTGGGAAGTTTCATGGTGATACCTGTTAGTTAAAATGTTTACCCTATTCACCTGGAGCGTCTCTCTGGGCTTCAACCCATTACATTGACATTAGGACGCCATCCTGAAAATGACTCCTTTCTAGTGTCAAACTTTGGTAAACTTTTAGTTTATTAAGGACACCTAATACTATAAAAAACAACTGAGAAACCTTTTGTTAGAATTTTTTTACGATTAGGTGCTTTTTTTTCATAAATGCACCCTGATCAAGACTGACTGATTTACAGTTTATTAACTACTGATCTGATTGATGGGTTATTGGTTATTGATAACTGATCGTACGTACGGCGGCTGGGAGCAGCGTCAGGTAGGTTTTGGGGACGAGCTGCTGGTTTCCTTGTCCGTCTCTGGCCAGAACGCGATCTCCGTCCGGCTCCGCGCTGACGATGGTCACGACCTCGCTGCGATCCCACAGGAACTGACCTGAACACACGGCAAACATTTAGTACAAACAAACTCTTATTTCCTCTTTCTCTTTCAAAATTATTTTTCAAACAATGCGAGTTAAATAAAATAATGTGAAAGAAATAGAAAAAAGAAAGAAATTGAAATAAAAGTGAAACAATAACGTCTTTTAACGGTGATAATAGTAATAATCGTATCCCATGATGCTCTGCTGTACCTCTGCTGTATCTGAAGCGGACCTTGGCCCTGGTCTCCTGTCTCTCCGGGGGGGAGCTCACGGAGCCCCTCCCACTCTTCGCACTTCCTGGTGATGTCATAGCAGACGGCCCCTCCTCCTCTCCCGATGAGTCGCTGTACTGGATCATTTTACTCTGCTGAGGCTCCGCCTACACAGGAAGTACGAGTCAGCACGAGTCAGCACCGCAGCCTCACGCCGGACACGCCGACACGTGTTTCTGACGCTCTCTACTACACTCACCGCCAGCGCCGTCTGCTGCGCGGCGCTCTTCGCCTGCTCCGACAGCCTCTTGATCTCCGAGCCGTAGGCCGCCATCTCCTTCTCCATCCGCAGGTGGCGCTGCAGCAACGCCGTGGTGCTGGACTCATCCTTCCCGTGGTCCTCGCTGGTCAGCAGCGGCTTCCTGTCGCTCAGCCAGGAGTTGGCCTCCTCCACGTCTGCAAAGTACTGCACAGAGAAACATCTGCGTTAAAGGAACAGTCCACCAAAAAATGAAATTTAGTCAGTAATGACAGAATAATACCTGTTTGATGGTGGCGGCGGCCTGCAGCCTGTTGCGGCGCCCCGTCACCTCCTCGGTCAGGTGGCTCCACTGCTTCTTCAGAGTCCTGATCCACTTCTGCACGGCGCGCTGGTTGACCTGACTCTGTTTGCTGAGCGTCTCCTGGCCGCGGCCCAGAAGCCTCTGGTGCAGCGTCTCCTGAGCCTGAAGCTCCGCCTCCAGCAGCTGGCGAGCAAACATACACCTCAATAGAAAAAGATCTAGAATAAAAGATGGCTGCTGTCATGGAGCCATCAGTCGCTTGTTGCTTTGTTGTGATACGTGGTCAAGCCTCTGCAGTTTCTTTTGTTTTAGCCAGTCTTTTTTATTTCTTCTGCCGATTTTTTTTTTTTTTTTACCTGATTTTTTTTTTTTCTCTTGTGCCAGATTTTTTTTTTTTACCCGACTTTTTTTTTCTTGTGCTGGATTGTTGTTTTTTTTACCCAACTTTTTTTTTTTTTTTTCTTGTGTCGGAATTTTTTTTTTTACCTGCTTTTTTTTTCTTGTGCCGGAATTATTATTTTTTTTACCTGACTTTTTTTTTTTTTTTCTTGTGGCAGATTTTTTTTTACTCGACTTTTTTTTTTTCCAGTGCCGGATTTTTTTCTTTTTTTTTTCCTGACTTTTTTTTTTCTTGTGCCGGAATTTTTTTTTTTACCTGACTTTTTTTTTTTCTTGTGGCAGATTTTTTTTACCCGACTTTTTTTCTTTCTAGTGCTGGATTTTTATTTTTTTTTCCATATCACTACTTTTTTATCTTGTGCCAGATTTTTTTTTTTTTTTTTTTTTCTTGTCACCTTACTTTTTTTTCTTATTTTAGTGCTCCCTTTTTTTTTTTTAACCTAACTTTTTTTTTTCTCTTGTGCCAGATTTTTTTTTTTTACCCAACTTTTTTTTCTTGTGCCAGATTTTTTTTTTTACCCGACTTTTTTTTTTTTCTAGTGCCGGATTTTTTTTTTTTTTTAACCTAACTTTTTTTTTTCTCTTGTGCCAGATTTTTTTTTTTTTACCCAACTTTTTTTTCTAGTGCTGGATTTATTTATTTTTTTTTCCTGACTTTTTTTTTCTTGTGCCAGATTTTTTTTTTTTTACCCGACTTTTTTTTTTCTAGTGCCGGATTTTTTTTTTTTAACCTGACTTTTTTTTTTTTATTGTGCCATATATTTTTTTTTTACTCGACTTTTTTTTTCTAGTGCTGGATTTTTTTTTTTTTCCTGACTTTTTTTTCTTGTGCCAGATTTTTTTTTTTACCCGACTTTTTTTTTTTCTAGTGCCGGATTTTTTTATTTTTTTTTTCCTGACTTTTTTTTTTTTCTTGTGCCAGATTCTTTTTTTTCCCCGACTTTTTTTTTTCTAGTGCTGGATTTATTTATTTTTTTTCCTGACTTTTTTTATCTTGTGCCAGATTTTTTTTTTTTTTTACCCGACTTTTTTTTTTTTCTAGTGCCGGATTTTTTTTTTTTAACCTGACTTTTTTTTTTTCTCTTGTGCCAGATTTTTTTTTTACCCGACTTTTTTTCTAGTGCCGGATTTTTTTTTATCTGACTTTTTTCCTCTTGTGCCAGATTTTTTTACCCGACTTTTTTTTTTTCTTGTGTCGGATTTTTTTTTTTTCCCTACCTGCCTTTTCTTTTCTTTTTTCCTTGTGCCGGAATTTTTTTTTTACCTGACTTTTTTTTTTTCTTGTGGCAGATTTTTTTTTTACCCAACTTTTTAATTTTTTTTTTCTTGTGTCAGATTCTTTTCTTTTTTTTTCTACCTATCCTGGTTTATTTGAGCTATTTATAGCCTAGTTTATCTTATTTTAGCTTTGCCTTGTTCAGTTTATTTTATGTCATAGTTTATCTAAACTTAGATTAGCTAATTTAATCTCGGTCTATCTCATCTTTTTATAGCCTTGTTTATCTTATTTTAGCTTCACTTGGTTGAGTAAAATCTTACTGTAGCTTGGTTTATCTTACCCTAACTTGTCATAGTTTATCTCAGCTGTTTCCTGCCTGGTTGATCTCGTCCTCTCACCTTGTGTTTGTGTTGAGCCAGCTGGATGTGGTTGAGGTCTCGTCCCAGTCCGGCCGTCTGCAGCCTGAGCCAGCGCTCGTACAGCCAGGCCTCCATCTCCTCGCAGTCGTAGAAGAACTCAAACAGCCTGAGCTGAGCCTCCAGCTGCCTCCGCCTGACGGAGCAAACACGTTGTTGTTGGTCTGATCTGTTGTTCGGCTCTTCACTGAATAAATTAACGTTTTTCCATTTGTTTTTCCCCAAATCGTGAAATCAAACAGTAATAGGAGCCTCTGTCCGGATTGATCAACTGGCAATATCCCTCCTTCACCATTTCCATACTCATTTCATGTTTATGTAATAAAAAAAGATCTTGAATAAAAAAAAAAAAAGGAAATGTTTAATTTGATATTGCTGCAGAATGCAAATAAAACGAGTGGGTGTTAAAAAGGTGAGAAGAGAAGGAAACCTGCTGCTGCTGAGCGACACCAGAGACTTGTACTGAGTGTCCAGAGCTCTCACTCTGCTCTGGATCTGCTGACCGTCTCGGCCTTTCCCCTGAAACAAGAGGCAGACACAGACATGAGCATGACCTCTGACCTTTGACCTCTGACCTCCTCCTCCAACAGCAGCGTTGTCAGTGTTTTACCCTCAGGGCGGCGCCGCTGATGGCCGTGATGGTTTCACCGTGAGCCGAGATCTGAGCCTCCAGGAGATCCTGCTTCTGGAGGAGAGACTCCACCTCGGCCAGCTGCTTCCCCAGCTCGGAGGAGCCGGCCTGGGCCTGGAGGCACAGAGGAGGGGGGACGGGGGGGGTTATTGGTTTGTTGACTCATGACTCGTGACAATCAGCTCGAATCACTCCCGTTACGAACCTGCAGCTCTTTAAGATCCAGGGAGACGAGCTCGATGTCTCGCAGGACGCTGAGAGTTTCGACTACATTTCCCAGCAGCCCCCTCTGCTCCTGCAGCTGATGGAGCAGCTCCTTCCAGCGCTGGCTGATGCTCTCCTCCCTGACACACACACACACACACACACACACACACACACACACTCAAATGGTTCTGTCCCGACACATAACCAGGTGAATGTGTTTTTATCTGAGTATTTCCAGTCGTTTCACCTCCTGCTGATCTGCTCCTTGCTGTGGTAGTTTCCTCTCTCGATGCTCTTGGCCATGTCCCTCAGGGCGCTGAACCGCGGCTCTCGGGCCAGGGCGTCGGTGGCCAGCGCCTCCAGACGGCGTCCGGCCGCCTGCGCCTCCTCCACGCTGGACAGACCGCGGACGTCCTGTCTGCGCACCAGACGCACCGTGTCCTCCAGGTAGCCCTCCCTCAGAGCCGCCTGCAGACGACACAGGTAGAAACGTTACTCCGTCACACCTGGACGCTCTCAGGACGGGACAGGACAGGACAGGTGAGCTGAGTGTCTTACCTTCCTGCAGAACTTCTGTGCGAGCTGCTCCAGGTTCTCCAGACGCAGCAGCGCCTCCTGCAGCGCTCCTTCTCGCTCGTGTTCAGCTCGCTCCAGCAAAACCCAGCTCTTCTCTATGTCGCTCAGAGTTTTACCTTCACACACAGTAGGAAAATAAAAGAAAGGATAAAGACTGATATCACACTCCCTTTTACTCCGTGACAACACAATACAGAAGAATTGAGTTTATATCCACAGCGTCTTCATGCAAAAGTGAGTCCAGATGTGTGTTAATGTCAATGTTATATTGTTAAAATCAATATCAGTGTATTATTTTAGTTTTCTACAGATTCAGAGTCCAGGTCTCTTGAAAAAAAATCTTCTTAAGATTTTTTTCTTAACCTTTTAAGAAGAAAAAAGAGAAAAAGTCTATTCTCCAGTTCTTAGTTTCATCAACATGAAGTTTCTTCCTAAGGGAAAACTTAAGAACAAATGGTATTCTTGAAATCAAAGTTCAATTTTTTCTTTACTTTTTTCTTAATTTAAGACAACATTGTTTTCCCTACGGAATAAGAACTATTCCTTTTCAGCAACTTTTAGACTAGATTAATTTAGAATAAATTGAAATGTTTTAATAATCATGGATGGGCTTATAGTCCTGGTTGGTTGCTTTGTTTTGTTGTGCAGTGGGTCCTCAGGTTGAACAGGTGGGCAGCAGATGCTGCTGAGTGCTAGCTGGTGCTAGCTCGCTCTGTCTCTCTGCAGCAGCAGAGCAGCAGACGGAGAGAAAAAGAAATACAGAAGGTCTGGACCAGAGGTCTGGACCAGAGGTCTGGATCAGAGGTCTGGACCCGAGGTCTGGATCAGAGGTCTGGACCAGAGGTCTGGATCAGAGGTCTGGATCAGAGGTCTGGATCAGGGGTCTGGATCAGAGGTCTGGATCAGAGGTCTGGACCAGAGGTCTGAGTTTCAGTTTTGTCTGGACCAGACTCTACCTGTCTGGATCATTTTAGGTCTGGATCAGAGGTCTGGACCAAGACAGTCTGGAAAATATTGAAGAATGGCACTGGACCTGGATCAGAATTCTGGACCAGAAAATTCTGGATCAGAAAATCTGGATCAGAGGTCTGATGACCTGGATCAAAAAACTCTGGACCAGAAGGTCTGGATCAATGACTGTCTGGACCAGAGGTCTGATTAATTGAGAATAAAGTCTGGATCAGAGGTCTGGACCAGGGGTCTGGATCAGAGGTCTGGATCAGAGGTCTGGATCAGAGGTCTGGACCAGAGGTCTGGACCCGAGGTCTGGACCCGAGGTCTGGATCAGAGGTCTGGATCAGAGGTCTGGATCAGAGGTCTGGACCAGAGGTCTGGATCAGAGGTCTGGACCAGAGGTCTGGATCAGAGGTCTGGATCAGAGGTCTGGACCAGAGGTCTGGACCAGAGGTCTGGATCAGAGGTCTGGATCAGAGGTCTGGATCAGACCAGGTGAGTGTTTCTGGTCACCTGGTACTTGGGAGGCTTCTCCACCGTCCTGTAGGTCTTGAACGCCGCCATCAGCGTCTGCATCTCCCTCACGGAGTTGGGGAAGCGCCTGTCGTTCAGCTGCAGCACCTGCACAGGACGGACCAGAGACCAGACTCTAGATCAGGTCTTCACTCTCTGCGTCTCGTCTCAGTTCTGTCCTCTGGCCTCGGCCCAGTTTACGACCAACAGGAACAATCTAATCGTCCAGCTTTTGTCCAGTTGAAGCCAGAGTTGGTTTAGGATTACGAGTGTGATTGTGTCTTGGTGGGTTCCTCACCTTGGTCTTGATCCAGTGCAGCAGATCTGAGACCATCCTCTCATACTGGACCTTCATGGCTCCCAGCTCCATCAGCAGACCCACGATCTGAGACACACACACACACACACAGTCCTGCAAATCACACAAGATTTGCACTGACACAGGAAGAGCAGTGAACTGAGACACTGGGAGCTTCCGCTACAAACAAGCTTCAAATATAGACTTATTTGATTTGTTTCAGAACAATTTCTCCTGTGGGGGCTTCAACACCACAGACCAGCAGGATGGAGGGATCTGGATGTTTGTTGGTGTCTTTTTGGACCAAGAAACTTTGGGTGAACTATCCCTTTAACGAGCATTAAATGAAAAGACAGAGAACAAACCTTGTGTTGGGCGGTGGAGGGCGGTTCTCTCCTGAACTCCCTCTTCCCCCACTGACCACTCAGACTGCCCCCCACCCACATGCTGACACCTGGACCTGGACCTGCTACACCTGGACCTGGACCTGCTACACCTGGACCTGGACCTGCTACACCTGGACCTGGACCTGCTACACCTGGACCTGCTACACCTGGACCTGCTACACCTGGACCTGCTGCACCTGGACCTGGACCTGCTGCACCTGGACCTGGACCTGCTACACCTGGACCTGCTACACCTGGACCTGCTACACCTGGACCTGCTACACCTGGACCTGGACCTGCTACACCTGGACCTGCTACACCTGGACCTGGACCTGCTACACCTGGACCTGGACCTGGACCTGCTACACCTGGACCTGCTACACCTGGACCTGGACCTGCTACACCTGGACCTGGACCTGGACCTGCTACACCTGGACCTGGACCTGCTACACCTGGACCTGGACCTGCTACACCTGGACCTGCTACACCTGGACCTGCTACACCTGGACCTGGACCTGGACCTGGACCTGGACCTGCTACACCTGGACCTGCTACACCTGGACCTGGACCTGCTACACCTGGACCTGGACCTGGACCTGCTACACCTGGACCTGGACCTGGACCTGCTACACCTGGACCTGCTACACCTGGACCTGGACCTGGACCTGCTACACCTGGACCTGCTACACCTGGACCTGGACCTGCTACACCTGAACCTGGACCTGCTACACCTGGACCTGGACCTGCTACACCTGGACCTGCTACACCTGGACCTGGACCTGCTACACCTGGACCTGGACCTGCTACACCTGGACCTGGACCTGGACCTGCTACACCTGGACCTGGACCTGGACCTGCTACACCTGGACCTGGACCTGGACCTGGACCTGGACCTGGACCTGGACCTGCTACACCTGGACCTGGACCTGCTACACCTGGACCTGCTACACCTGGACCTGGACCTGCTACACCTGGACCTGCTACACCTGGACCTGCTACACCTGGACCTGGACCTGCTACACCTGGACCTGCTACACCTGGAGCTGCTGCTGCTGCTGCTGCTGCTGCTGCTGCTGCTGCTGCACATCTGTCCTCATCCTGACAGAAAACACCTGGACACACCGACACCATGTGACTGCAGCTGGAACACAACACCTGGACTTCCTGGTTCCCTCCACAATATGAAGCCTCAATCACAACATCTGGTTTCACATGCTGTTTTTTGTGTTTTTAACCAGTGCAGGTAGTTAATTAATTCATTATAGTCTATATATGTACATATGTATACGTATATATTACATGCATCCATTTCCAGCAGCAGAGACAACGAGACTCACTAGAAAACCAAACTCTGATGACGTCATTCAAACCTGTGAATGAACGTGAAGCCGACACCACGGCAACAACCGACAACATTAACATTACAGCTGTTCTTCTCTGTGTCACCGAGCTGAAGAGTTGAAGCTAAAGAGTAAAAACCTCCTCCTCTTCTTCCTCCTCCTCCTCCTCCTCCTCCTCCTCCTGCTCTGAGGTCCAGGTGAAGGCGTGCGTCTGACTGAACGGCTGCTCTCCCTCGACGCTGCTCTGCGTGTGATCTGATCTGATCTGATCTGATCTGATCTGATTATCTCGTGGTCTTTAGCTCCGCCCACACAGAGCTGCACGCTGCAGAGCTGAACAACCGGCTGCACAGACGCTGAACTGACGAGAGCTGCAACAACTCATCCATTATTAAATGAACCGTCAACTTTAAATAACACACGGATTAATCCATAATGAAAATAATCAGAGTTTAGCTGCAGCTCTAACGACTGAAGCATCATGATTATAATTAAACTATGAATTTTTATTATAATAAAGATGGAAATTAAAAGGTATCTTATGTTAAGTTCAGTATATTTTTTCACTGTTGATTTTACCTCAACATCTATAATATAAATCTATAAATATAAAACTGCTGAAGGATCTTTTCTGCTCTACATGTGTCAACACTTTTAATGCTTTTAATGTTTAATATCGCCTGTTTTAGGCTTTTCTGTGTTTCTCGTGTCACGTTCTTCTTCTTGCTTCCTGTACAGTGTCTTTATAAATAAACTGTATTATTATTATGTGTGACAGTGTTGCTGTGGGTCTGTGTGCTGCAGCTCTGCAGCTCTACACCTCGACCCGGAGCTAATCCAGCAGTAATCTACAGTGATTGACAGGTGGCGGAGGTGTGAAGGGGGCGGAGCCTGGTGGATTAGAGCAGGAAACTCTTCTTCTTCTTCTTCTATGGATGTAGCTGAGACCGGCTGGTGCTGCAGTACCAGCAGCCGCCAGCAGACGGAGCTGGAGGCCACAGTTGATTCCTTCTTTTACAAGGAACTTGAATGCAACATCTAAAATTAAATTGATTGGAACAATTTTCTGATATTTTAGGACAAAAATAAACTGAGAAAGAATTATTTGGATTTCAGTTTTGGGTTATTGGCTGTTAAGTTTAAATATCAATACAGTATGTTTATGTTTATTATTTAGATCAAAATGGTTTATAAAATGGTCCAAAATGTAACCTTTTAAAACACTTCTTAAACCCACTTTGACAGATTTGATTTCATGTGATTCATCCTCTTTTTTCATCATCATTTCTTTTATCTCAGTTTCACTCCTACGCTCTTTGTTTTACTTTACACCTTCCTCTGTTTTAACTCTTTTATCCCATCTTTCTTATCTTATTGTATCTCATTTTATTTGTTTTCCTCATGCATAACCCTCTTTTATTTATTTTATCTAATTAATATTCAGTCAAATCATTTCAATTCAGTTTGTTGTTGTATCGCTCCGTCTCTCATGGTTTTATGGTGTTTCTGTCTCTTTTATGTTGTTTTATGAAGCACTTTGTAAAGGTGCATTCTAAATAAAGTTATTATTATTATGGGATGGGGTGGGGGGCTCTGACCTTGGCCAGCCTCTTCTGGATGGTCTGGCCCTGCTTCATCCTGGAGAAGTAGTGGTAGTAGAGCGACACGTAGGTCATGATGGACTTCTCGTCGGGGTGGGGGACGACCATGTCCTCCACCTCCAGCAGCTGCATGATCCCAAACTCACGCTCCGCCAGCGAGAAGGCGTGCTCCAGGTTACGGCCGGGGTCGTCGGCATGGAAACGCCGGTAGTCGAACAGGTCGGGCCTGGGACGAAGAGAGAGAGACGGAGGTTAGAGGAGTGTGTGTGTGTGTGTGTGTGTGTGTGTGTGTGTGTGTGTGTGTGTGTGTGTGTGTGTGTGCGTCACCGGTGGGCGTGGATGAGGGCGTTGAAGGCGAGGCCGTCCCTCCAGCTCTTAGAGAAGTCCTGCACGTCCACGCCGCCGTAGCCCGCCGTCTTCCTCTGACACCAGATCAGCAGAGCTTCTTTAGCCGAACGGTGAGCGACGCTGCCGCCGTCCACCTGGGGGGGGGGGGGGGAGGGAGAGGAGGAGGAGGAGGAGGAGGAGGAGGAGAGAGGAAGAGGAGGAGGAAGAGGAGGAGGAGGAGAGGAGGAGGAGAGAGGAGGAGGAAGAGGAGGAGGAGGAGGAAGAAGAGGAGGAGGAGGAAGAGGAGAGAGGAAGAAGAGGAGGAGGAGGAGGAAGAGGAGAGAGGAAGAAGAGGAGGAGGAGGAGGAGGAAGAGGAGAGAGGAAGAAGAGGAGGAGGAAGAGGAGAGAGGAAGAAGAGGAGGAGGAGGAAGAGGAGAGAGGAAGAAGAGGAGGAGGAGGAGGAAGAAGAGGAGGAGGAGGAGGAAGAGGAGGAGGAAGAGGAGGAGGAAGAGGAGGAGGAGGAACATAGAGCAGGAGGAGATGGAGAGGAAAAATAAAACAACTTTAATATCTTTCCTCCGACCACCAGATTGCTCTGATCGCAGGTCCGAGTCCGGCTCCGTCACCTCGTCCAGGTTGATGCGTCCGATCTGGAACCTGAGGATGATGATCCACAACAGACCCAGGATCAGCGTCCGGTCGCCGTCCACCACGTTCTCTGGACCAATCAGATCGACCCGGATCTGATGAGACAGATCAAACAAGAGGTCAACGGGGGACCAGGTTGGCGGTTGGCGGTGGCAGCGGCGGCGGCGGTGAGCGGCGGTCAGTTACCTTGGTCTTGAGGAAGTTGATGGCGATGCTGTTGTTCTCCAGACAGTGGACTCTCAGCTTGCGGCGGCTGGGACGAGGAAGCTCCTGCTTGGCGATGAGCTCCAGCAGCCGGATCAACGCCACGCCGCTCTGCAGCTCCGTGTACACGTCACTCAGCTCCACACGCTCCTGCGCCATGGCAACAAGGACCAACATGGTGGTCAGCATCAGTAAGAATAATACAAGATGGAGGAGGTGTCTCTCTTTCAGGAGGAGGAGGAAGAGAAGAGGATGATGGAGAAAGGGAAGAGGAGAGAGGAGGAGGAAAAGAGAAAAGGAGGAGGAGCAGAGAAATGTGGAGAAAAAGAGTGATTTCCTGCCTCTGCTCTGGTCTCACATTCAGCCTCACTGTGACAGAACGGTAGCTCCTATCAGAACCAGACCCAGACCGTCAGCGCTGTCAGGACTTCCTGAACCATCTGCTGTGATTCTAAATATTATAAGTAAATATTTTGGAGACAGTTGTGAGTTTAAAACATGGGTCCGTTCTGCTTCTCTCAGAGAATCTTTGTATTGGAGTCAATGAGGAGCAGAGACAGACGTGGCCGCACTCAGAGGCTGATCATTCAAATTCTGTAAGTCTCTCTGATATGTTGAACACATGGTGAGAAACAGAACAAGTTTGTCTACAAATTTGGAAAACATCATGTGTGTAGAGTGTAAACTGTCGTCAGGAGGAGTGTGGAAAGAGAAAAAATCTGGAATTTTTCTAGCTGTCTCCCACTCTAACGATGATGTCATCACTCTGACACGAACATTCCGTCCAATACACACCCATTATAATCTCAACACTTCTCCAAATATGGTCATTGATCAGGGATGAAGACCAATAGAGAGCCTAAGCGGAAGCAGGAAGTAACAGTCACCATGGGACCTCAACTCTAAAAAACGGTCCATTCAAATGAACGAGAGTGAGATTTTTATTTCGTCATCTGATTGAATTGCTCCAAATGACCTCTACCTGTTTAAAACATCACGTTTCATCCGAAAAAATACGCAGTTTATCGTAAAACTATTGTAGAATAAAATTCAATCTGTAACCAAAAGACTAAAACACACACCAAATGCCGCCGTTTACCGTGTCAGTTGGTGACAACACCAGATCTGTAGTCCGTAGAGCAGCCTTCACACAAAATACATTCTTCTGTTGCCGTTTTACGATAAACTGCTGATTTTTTCGGATGAAACGTGATGATTTAGACAGGTAGAGGTCATATTTTTTTCTCATGGTGCAATTCAATCAGATGACGAAATAAAAATCTCACTCTCGTTCATTTGAATGGACCGTTTTTCAGAGTTGAGGTCCCATGGCCGCGCTACTTCCTGATTCCGCTTAGGCTCTCTATAATATCTGAGCTCCTTTGTTCCAAACTCCCGACACCACACAGAATAAAACAATCACTCCTCAACGTTTCTACACTATGACGTCATAAAGAAACAAAGCAATACTGGCTCCTACAAAAGGTTTAGAGACTGTGAAACCCAAGATGAAACACCTTCTTCTCATTTTTAAAAGCAAATATATTTCCTGTTTGACATTATAAAAGACAAACAACGGCACATGAACAGACTGATCAGTTATCTCATGGACTGTCCACTGTGGATGTTTCAATACTTCACACTGGCACGAAACAAGGTTGTAAAAGAGTTAAATCATCATCATTCATTCATTTCATTCACAAAACTCTCCCATGAATCATCAGACGACCTCTGACCTCGAGTTAACGAGCAGCAGGATCATCCTGGATGTTTTACTGCAGGACGTGTGTCTGTCCTTCTGCAGCTTGTAACAGAGTTAAAGTCAGATCTTATAACGACGTGATGACGACACCGTAACGTTTCCTTCTCCACGTGGCAGAGCGCGTGCTGAGCAGCGCTGTGACTGACAGGAAGTTCACGACTGGAAGTCAAACTACATGTTAATCATCCAGGAGTGGAGTGAGTTCTGTTTCCCTCCAAAGCAACTGAAGAGTGTTTGTTCTGCGTAACCAGGACATCCTGGTGATCTCCAGCTCGCTCTAACTTTAGACACAAGTGTTTGTTCTAAAAAGGATTTACGGCTCTGGAGGCGGCGGCGAGGGGGGGGGGGGGTCTGACATGTCTGAACCACACCTGAGGAGTTACTTCCATGTCCACAAACACACTTACGCTCGTCAAGAGTCGACACTCTCACTCATACTCAACTCTGAACATCGCCCTCTTGTCCATTTCCCTCCCACCGCCACCGCCACCGCCACCGCCCCCCCTACTGCTGCTGCTGTTTTCCTGTTGGACTGCTCATCTGTCTTTATCCATGATGTAAAAATAACTGTATGCTATTAAAAACCAAACCTCCGCTTTAATTTACAGGCTGTTATTTATGTGATAATGTCAAGAAATAGTCTAACATTGGACCAAAGCTCAATTTGACAGTAATGTAATTTTTTTTCATAAAGGCAATAGATTACACATGATTTTCATGCTTTGAATTTTCTTGGGAAAGGCCAGAACTTTTCTTCTTGCACTTGACCGTTCTGGGATGTTTCTACACAGTCAATCAATATTTCTTGGCGATATTTCTTGACATTTCTGTGAAATTGACCGTTATTTCTAGACATTATTACGCAATTAACACCCTGTAAATATAAGGGTTAGCCTTCTTTCCTCCAGCAGGAAGCTTCTAATGGGTTCCAGGAGGTTTAGCTGTGGTTGTGTGTTTTGGACTTCTGCCACGATCAGACCATTAGCTTTAAAAAACACTGAGTTGAATGATTTCTAATTACCCTGTTTTCCTTTATGATACTGTGTGTTCGTACAGTATGTGACGTCATAGCAGAGGAAACAGGAAGGAGTTACTAGTGTTGTAGAACTCAGACCGGCCTTTTTTGTTGTCGTTTCTGATTTTTAACCACAAATGTCTCCGTGTCTCTGTCTCTCGTTTCTGTGATGTAATTCAATAAGTTCCAGGCTATTCAAATAGTTGTGCTTGTGTTAAACCGTGGTAACAACTTTCATGACTGTGAATTTCGAAAAGGCTAAACTGCCGGACCCGAGGCCGCCATGTTGGATTCTCCTGTTTCGTTATGAGACCGGATGGCGGGAACGGCTGTGAAAATACGGACTCACCGGTGCTTAGAAGGACTTTGCCGTGTTTTTCATCCGGACACGGTGATTTCAGGAGGATGTAGAGACATGGAGGACATGATTTAATCCGCTAGGAAGGAGACAGACTTCCAGGAGGATCCACTAACAAACACAGGTGAGTCTTCTTCCTCCGACCCAGGTGGATCAGACCAGAGCAATCGACCTGGATCAGACTTTTCGCGGGGATTTCTTCTCCCGCTGCGCTCAGTGCTGCCGCCGGTGGCCGGAAGACGCGTTGCAACAGCGAATATACCGGAAACGGCCAAAAGCGTGTAAACACATTATTTATTATTATTTTATTTCTTAATATATTATCGGTCAAAAGTTGTGACAGACGTTCTCATTCAGTGTTTTTTCTTTATTTTTTATTTCTACATTGTAGATTCCAACTGAAGACAGTCACAACTTTTGACTGGTAGTGTAGCTACCGTTTATCACATATTATTATAGTGGCATGTGCTTATGGCAAGTCTAGAGCAGGTGCAGAAATAAAAGTCTCCGGAAATAAATAACTAGGCTATGGAAAATAAAAACTCTCTGGAATTAAATTAAAAATAAATCTTACATTTATATATAATATAATAGGCCTATATACCTACATTTATTGATTGATTTTTAAATTTTCATATTTTATTTACATTTTTTTAAAGGGCATTCCATAGGCTCTAGGTTTTATATTTATCTACATTGCTAAAAGAGTCATATATAGTATCAGAATATGCAAACTGTGGAATATGTGTGTGTAATGGTCGTAGGCTCTGTTCCTGTGTAAACTCCCCGTTGTGCCAGTTTAAGCCCGTCTGTTTCCAGTAATACGACCAAACACATGATCTCAGAGAGCTGCAGATCTGGATAAGAAGGTGAAGTAACAGCAGCAGACTGAGAGCTCTGTGGTTCCTCCACCACCGCCGCCGCTGCTGCTTCCTGCCCAACCTCCCTCCTGCAGAAATCCCAGAGGAATTCTGGGAATGAAGATCAGCAGCAGGCCTGGGTGTTCAGCCAACAGCTGGCATCCACGTTATCAGAGCAACAACATGAACTCCAGAGCCAGAGTGGAGTCTGAACCACCAACGCACACGCTGCTGTCCTTTGGTTTTTACTCCACAATGTTTCTGTAGTATTTTCAGAGGAGGAAGAACTGAGATGGTTTAGGCTTCTATAATAATAAGAAGTAGTAGTAGTAGTAGTAGTAGTAGTAGTAGTAGTAGTAGTAGTAGTAGTAGTGGTAGTAGTAGTAGAGACACCTGGGAGTGGAGCACCTCCAGTCAGAGTCACCACATGGATCTGAAAACACTCAGTCATCAGGAGCCACGATGATGATGATCTGTGTGTGTGTGTGTGTGTGTGTGTGTGTGTGTGTGTGTGTGTGTGTGTGTGTGTGTGTGTGTGTGTGTGTGTGTGTGTGTGTGTGTGTGTGTGTGTGTGAGGTCAGACAGAGCAGAGCAGAATAACACTGACATCATTACAGCGACGTGCAACACGCCCGACAGATCTGATTACGTTCACACATTCACACCCAGGCTTTATCCCAGCATCCATCTGTTTCCATGACGACTCCCAGTGATGGTTTGAACGTGATCGGCTCCATCCCGAGTTTCATCATATTTGATGCTGTTGTGTGTTTGTTTGTGTGTGTGTCTCACCCCGTTCTTGGAGAAGACGCTGTTCATCCACTTGGTGAAGGTTTTCTTCTGGACCGCCATCCTCTGCTCCTGCAGCTCCTTGACTCGCCCCGCCCCGTCCTCGTCTGGGTCCATGCTGCCCGCAGCACCACAAACACACCCCGTTACAATAAACACATAAACAACCACAACAAAATACAGTTTTATACACATACAACCCTTCCTGGACTTTAAATCTTTAAAGGGATAGTTCAACATTATGGTAAATTGTCCCATCACCATAACCCCTATAGTCATAGCAGTAGGTTTGTTACCTTTAATTGTCGGTGCAAGCTGTTTTTAGAACGGCAGAGCAGAGCCGTGAGCTGCTCAGAGCTACGCTACGGAGGCTCATTATGGGATTTCTTGGTTTCCCTCATCAAACTCATCAAATACACAATCCAACAACTCCACAACGCTCTGGTGGACAAGTTGTGACCTGCACATTCACCACGCTATGAGATAATAACACAACGTTACCACACAGAGTTGTTTTAGAGGGAAATACAGAGACTGTTGATGAAAAACTGTCCCTGAAGGCAACGTGCATCAGAGGTTTTGCATGAATTTCCCTCTAAATTATGGTGATGGGCCAATTTGCCAAAATGTTGAACTATCCCTTTAAATGTCTGGGTCCTTTGCACCAGTTCATCTTCCTGAACGTACATTAACTAAAAAAGTAACGTTAATCAGTCTCAGAACAAATATTTGTGTTTTTCTGGTGTTTGCAGTTCAGGTTTCCTTGATGTAACCACTGCATTACTGTAATATTTACTGATTATAGGATGAAATATAAATATGACAAACAAGAAAGCATCTCACTAATTTTAATGCAGCTGATAAAAGTGTGTTAAAGGCGACAGAGCAACGTGTCATAAATCACCTGAGTGAAGCAACAACATCTTTTATTTATATCAAACCCAAAGTTCAGGTGAACTGCAGCCAACAGGAAGTGAACAGACTGGGTTTGGTTAGGCTACGAGCTAACTAGCAGCCTGGATGTGAGTCTGTGTGTGTGTGTGTGTCTGTGTGTGTGTGTGTGTGTGTGTGTGTGTGTGTGTCTGTGTGTGTGTCTGTGTGTTGTGTGTGTGAGCTGGGTGCAAACGGAGGCGTCAGTTCATTTTCACTGAGTCGACACTAAAACACTGAAGATGAGTTTATTTGTCAACGTCAGCGACAAGACGGCTGTAAAAATACCTGAGAGCTCGTAACCAGGTGTCATCACTGTGTGTGTGTGTGTGTGTGTGTGTGTGTGTGCGTGTGTGTGTGTGTGTGTTTAAGGCCCATAACTGTGTTGATCTTTGATTTCTTGGAGTGACATTAAAACGAGGTCAAAGTGTCGTCTGCTCATTTCTCAGTCAGAAAAAGCACAGCAGCAGCAGTTTGAACCGACTGTTACTCATCTAGTGAATTAGACACAAATACAGGTGGACGTCGACTCTTTATCATCCTTAATCATTTAATTAAGTTAAAGCACAAACATATCTACAGATAACTGCACGTAAAGCAGGAGTTATATCATCACACATTATATTAATGGGCTTTTAGATGATGATTCACTTTCTTTTCTCATATTTTTAAAATCTTTCCAAGAATATTTGTCTTATTTCTTGTCAAAATGTCTCATTTCTAGTCAAAACTAATCTCTTTCAACTTAACATAAGACTCATCACCTAAAATTGACTTGTTTTCAGATCATTTTCACTTGAAATCAGTAGAAAAATCTGCCAGTGAAGCAGGTTTTTTGTGCTTTCTGCAGATTTTTCCACTTATTTCAATTGAAAATCTGCTTGAAAGAAGTAAAAAGTGTCTAAAAAACTGCTTTTCATGTGATGAGTCTTTTGACTAGAAATAAGACAAATATTCGTAATAATAACGACAATAATGATAATTATAAAGATATTACAGTGAAATTCAGTTCCACAAACACAGAGAGATGTTATAATTATAATATAATGTTAACTATTACACTTCGGGGTTTTTTTTAGAAAAAGGGTAAGTCCACACAATGTTGTAGCTCCTCAAATTTTTTTATTTAACCTTTATTTAACCAGACAAGCAAATTAAGAATTAAGATTTTCAAGTGCAGCCTGGAAAAAGGCACATGCTGCTGAAAGGATTGAGATCATTTTGATCACACAGATCTTCTTCAGGATAAAGGTATTGAACTATTAAAAACAATGTCATGTTTTGTTTGTAAATAGAATGAAGCTGTTAAAGGCACATTCAGTAAAATATGTGTTTATGTGCATAAATATTGTTCATTCGAGACTGAATCCTGCAGAAATACACACCTGCACAAACAGAAAAACACTCCCTGGTCTGTTTTCTGAACATAAAAACACAAGAAACAAACAAACACACACACACACAGTATGTTGTTTCTTACCTTCCAGTTTCCTCCTTGTTTTTTCCGACAGAGTGAGAGATCCGAAGACGAGTTGGAAGAAACGAAGAGTCGCTGTGATCCAACTCAGACAGAAACCTGCTCAACTGTCACCATGAAACACACAACGCTGTGTTTTCATGTGATGTGCAGAGAGTGTGTGTGTGTGTGTGTGTGTGTGTGTGTGTGTATGTGAACTTTGAAGCCATTGGATTTACAGCATGAGCAGGTTCGCTCACCTGACAGCAGCACAAACCTGCACGGGTCAAAGTGCCACACACACACACACACACACACACACACACACACACACACACACACACACACACACACACACACACACACACACACACACACACACACACCGTCACTGTCTAATTAGTGTAAAGAGTTTAGTTCACTTGCTGCAGGAAAAACCAGCTTCGGTTCAGCAGCAGTCGGACACTTTCACAGTCTCAGGTGTTTTGTATGTTTGTCCTCATGAGCCACCGTATAAGTAGCCAATAATAATATTAATATGTTACAGAGTTTCCTTAAAGGGACAGTTCAACATTTAGTCAAATTGTCCCATCACCATAATCCCTATAGTCACAGCAGTAGGTTCGTTACCTTTAATTGTCGGTGCAAGCTGTTTTTAGAGCGGCGGAGCAGAGCCGTGAGCTGCTCAGAGCTACGCTACGGAGGCTCATTATGGGATTTCTTGGTTTCCCTCATCAAACTCATCAAATGTATTTAAAGGTTTAAAAATCAGGGACAGTGCACATTAATAAAGACATTTTTGTAAAAAAATGTAAATATGCCAGAATTAGCCGAAGGGCTATTTTGCATCTGTAGTCCCTGGACAGATGTTAAAAGTCAACCTAAAAAATAAAAAAAGTTTGATTACAATACATTCAGTGGTTAAAAGTAGAAAAGTAGAAAAGTAGGTAGTGGACAAAGTATGGAGAACTCAGCGAGGGTCCATGCATACACACACAAACTAACACAAACTCAACCAACAGCCACTACATACAATACAGAAGAAACAATAATCAACAACATCGACATCAACAGAGAGGGAGGGAGAGGGGGGGGGGGGGGGCACAATAACATAATACACAATAAAAACCATGCACAAAAAGAAACAATACTAGACAACTGACACACTAAACGGACAACATAACAGGAGACTTAATGTTCGCAGCCTTGACCGCTGATCAGCCACTTTTTTAGAAAGTGTTTAAAGGAGGTGTAATTTGGGATGTTTCTGATATGAGTGGGGATGGAGTTCCACTCACGGGCAGCCCTGATAGAAAAAGCAGACTGACTAAAAGAACTTTTTCTGAACGGGACAACACAGTCTCCTCTAGTTGCACTCCGAGTAGATGTAGACACTAACTTTACAAACTGATTCAACACAGGAGGCGCGAGTCCATGTATAATTTTGTACACAAGACAACAATATGAGTATTTAATCAGGTTTTGCCAGTTCAACAGCTTGTATTTCAGTAAAATGTGACAATGGTGATAGTTGTTGGATTTCCTGTCCAGCACCTTAAGAGTTTTTTTATATAGTGAATGTATAGGTTTGAGAGCAGTGTTGCTTGCTTGGGACCAAGTGGTCAAACAATATGTTATGTGGGACAATATCATTGAGTGCATGTACATCAATGCGGCCTTTGTTGACATGCAGCTGCGGATATGTCGAAAGTTTGACAAATTAAATTTAATACAGATGGAAACCTTTTTAATATGTTCTTTAAAGGAAAGGTTATTATCGATGTGCACACCAAGATATTTAAAATCTGAGACAACACGCAATCTCTCCCCATCTACAACCACCTCGGGTTCTGGACAGTGAGTTTTAGTTTTACTGAAAAACATGCAGACTGTTTTAGATACGTTCAACTTGAGACAATTTTGGTTTAACCATTTTTTTATGTGTTGCATTGAGTCAGTTAACTGAGCGGCAACTTGGGCTGTGCTGCTACCATGCATAAAAACAACAGTGTCATCAGCATACATTATGGTATTAGAATTAGGACACACAGTTGGCAGATCATTCACATATATTGAAAATAAAAGCGGACCCAGAATAGATCCTTGAGGAACACCTGCAGCTAAAGAAATGGCATCTGACTGGTGAGACTTTATTCGAACAAATTGAGACCTGTTTGCTAAGTAGGACTGAATCCAACTGATGGTGCCCAGTGAAAAATTAAAAGTGGAGAGTTTATCGAGAAGTATGCCATGTACAATACACAATCCAACAACTCCACAACGCTCTGGTGGACAAGTTGTGACCTGCACATTCACCACGCTATGAGATAATAACACAACGTTACCACACAGAGTTGTTTTAGAGGGAAATTCATGTAAAACCTTTGATGCACGTTGCCTTCAGGGACAGTTTGACAAAATGTTGAACTATCCCTTTAAATGCACCAACCAGCTATGGTGTTTAAATAACAAGAGTCAGTTTGTAATGAATGGTTGTAGTTTCCTGTCACTCTGACGTTCAAGAGGTTAAACACACACACACCGTCTCATAAAGTAAACACTGATGAACTGAATGATTTATTATTCAGTGAGTGGAGGAAACAGAGGAAACAGTTGAGAATGCACTAAAAACAGAGTTAAGTCTGTGTGTGTGTGTGTGTGTGTGTGTGTGTGTGTGTGTGTGTATGTGTGTGTGTCTCGTCCATCCTTCATCTCCAACACAACCTGATGACAGAGACAGGAGGTTATGTAACAGACACTGAGGAGGAGGAGGAGGAGGAGGAGGAGGCTGTGACTGGAGATACTTTGTGTAGATTTGCCCTTTAACAGTAGTAAAAGTTAGAAAGAAAAACAAAACTGAACTCCCCCGGTCTGGTCTCTCCTCCTCTAACCCTCCTCTCCTCCATGTGCGTTTGTTTCCAACAACGAAGCCGGTGACGAGTCCCGAAGCTGGGACACCGGGTTCTCCCTGGAACTAGTTATAACTCATTGGTTTCAATGACCTGGGCCCCCAACTTTTTCTTGAAATTTCACAATTTTTTTCTAGAATTTGTCAACTTTTTTTTTATTTAATTTTACCACTTTTAAAAAAAAAAAATCAATATTTTTTTTTTAATTTTTTTTTTTTTTTTTTTTTACTTTTTTTTTTTTAATAAATTTTTTACCACTTTTTTTTTTTTTTTTTTTTTTAGAAATTATACCACTTTTCCTAGATTTTTCTTTAAACTTTTTTTGGAAGAAATTTTAGAATTTTTTAAAACCTTTTTTTTTTTTACTTTATTTGAAATTTTTTTATCACTTTTTGTATTATTTTTTTTCCCTATTTTTTTTTTACAATTTTTCACCACTTTTTTTTCTTTTCTTTTTTTTCTTTTGAAATTTTACCACTTTTTCTAGATTTTTCTTTAAACTTCTTTTATTGGGGAGAAATTTTTGAATTTTTTAAAAACTTCATAGAAATTTTACTTTTTTTGTGGAATTGTTTTTGAGAAATTTTACCACTTAGAAACCACCTAGAAAATATTTTAAATTTTTTATTATCTTATCTCTTTTTTTTAGACATCTTACCACTTTTTTCTCGAAAATTATTTTTCCAGAAATTTCTCGACAATATTTCCACAAATTCACGCCATTGGCCCTAATTTGAACGTATACATTGACTTTAAAAAAGTAATGTTCTTCAGTCTCAGAACAAATATTTGTGTGGCGGTGTCGCCATGGAGACGAGAGCTGGGACACGGGGTCGGAGGCTCCGATCTTACAAGGTTGTCATTGATTTAACCAACACAATCACTCCAAAGTTGTTTAATTATGGTCAAAATGTAGCCTGTATAGTATTTGTCGTTTCTCTGTCACACAGTCCATTAGTTCAGACTAACAACCGTTATTCAACTATCTTTACATTCTTATTGATGAATCATATAAAAGCAGTTGTTCCTCCGTTTCATGAGATAACAAAATAAAACGTTGCTGTAATAAAAACACAAAGTGTACGGATGCCGTGTGTCCACTCTGGGCTTCCGTACTCCCTCCTGGTGCATCACATGACTGCAACGTTCAGGTGTTTTATGAACGTGACTCATCAGTGAAGTGCAGTTTCTATAATAAAACATAATACAGTACGTGTGTTGAATAAACTTTATTAGTCTCCAGCTCTGCTGACAGGACGAGAAGCAAGAGCTGCATCATCAGGAAACACATCCACACACTCACACACACACACTTACACAGTCATCCACACACACACACACACACAACGAGGAATACAGAAAAATAACAAGGACTTTTACATTCAGGTAAATGAAGGTTTTGGATTTAGAGTCTGAGTGAAGCGTGAGGATAATAAACGTGATAGAGACGACTGCTGACTGTTCCCTTATGAGAAGAATGAATCAACTCTTTACATTGTGTTTGTGTTTGTGTTTGCGTGGTGAAGGCACTGGCGACATGAAGCTGCTGGATCCTCGAGGACCAAACCGCGGTCCCGTCATAGGAACAGAGGCTTTTCTATAAAAACAACACTGACGGGACGTTTTCATCTATAAGGCAGGAATGAAGAGGCACAGCGGCAGAAACTGAAATCTATCGGAAAATACTACGTCTTTAGTAATTTTAATCTGTGAGCAGGCACTGACGTTCAGACAACATTTTAGAAAATGGCCCATTGCTAACCCCTATAGTCACTTTTGTTACCTTTAATTGTCGGTGCAAAGGGATAGTTCAACATTTTGGAAAATTGGTCCATCACCATAATCCCTATAGTCATTGAGCAGCTCACGGCTCTGCTCTGCCGTTCTAAAAATAGCTTGCACCGACAATTAAAGGTAACGAACCTACTGCTAAGACTATAGGGATTATGGTGATGGGACAATTTACCAAAATGTTGAACTATCCCTTTAAATCTGATTCTGCTTTTGTTGAAGGTTTTGCTTTTTGTGTGCGGGGTCGGTTTGGGCTCAGGACTCGTGATGTGACGCGGGGGAAACAAAGTGAATTGTTCCTGACGATCCCTCGACGGCAGAGTGGGTTTATATTTACACAGCTGCAAAGTCAGGAACGGATCATCATTAAATCTCTGATAAAGAAAAAAGTCGGGTTTTTTTTAAAGGTGCAGTTAATCTCCATGTGTAGTGTGATTATAAAGCAGCTCTAGGTTCTATATTAATACTGTGAAAGTATCAACGCCTCAGTCCACCAGACTGAAACTGAGCCTTAAAACCAGCCGTCGGGACTTCCTGTCACTTTGTGATGTCACAACAAAGCCCCGCCCCCTCCACCATCCAACAACTTGCAGGATTTTTTAGTTTCTCTGAGTGTTTTATTCTGAAATCTGCTCCGTTTTTTATTGGCTCACTTTAGAAAACAGTCAGCCAATCGGAACAGAGGTTCAGCGCCTCCTCCTCTCTTCTGATTGGCCGACACCGACCTGTTGCTACTAGAGCTCCAGAGAGAAGCTGAGAAAGAGAGAGGAGACGGAAAACTTCTTGTAGAAAAACCTTCAACTGGATCGACACGTCCAATAAAACACAGCGTTAAACTTTTTCTTTTTTTTGTTTTTTCCACTTCCTGTTTGCAGGAGTCGACTCGTCTCAGTGGAAAACGTTTCTTCTTCTGTGGTCGACGGCTCGGAGACACGTGTGGCACAGAGAGGAAGAGGCGAGGTCAGAGGTCGGCGCTCTGCTCTCCTCTGCCACGCCGTGTTTACAATGTGAGGAAACCGAGGCTGGCGAACACAAACTGTCGACAGCGGCGTGTTTTCAGGAACGCCGCCGCCGCCGCCGCCGCCCTCCCGCCCTGACGACGTTTTAACGACCGGCGGCCGTCTGCTGCTCAAACAGGACGGGCTTCGACCTTTGACCCCCCGGTAACAGCTTCCTGTGAGGAGCTTTAAAGCGAAGATGAGTGTTTGCGTTGCCGCTGCCAACCAGAGGCCTGTGACATCATCAAGTCTTTTTCTACTATTAAAATATTATTTATTTATTCTAAAATATAAAATATTTCATTGTCAGCCCTCTCCTTCTCTGACGGTGTCCATCAGCTCTTTGGTGTTTGTGAAAACGTTAATCTACTGTATAAATAAAAATAAACGTCACGTTTTTACAGTTTTATCTGCAGGAGCTAATTATGGAGGCTTTTATTTTGAAATTCGACAGCCTGAATGATTCCTGCAGGAAGTGAAACTGAATCATTTACTGAGTTCAAATCCTACAAATATTTTCATAATATTTGCAAAAATGATGTTACATTTTCTTTTGTGTCTTTTGTGTCGTCTGGCTGAAGTTTCCTTTGATTAAATTTAGCGTGTGTGTGTGTGTGTGTGTGTGTGTGTGTGTGTCGGCTGAAAGCTGATCCGTGTGTTTACGTCTGCGGCCGACTGCTGATGGATCCATCAATATTTAATCAGGGGGCGGAGCCAAACGCTGCTCAATCAGCTGATTAGGAGCCATGTGGAGAAACAGACAGACACAGGAAACTGTGGGAAATCGATTTGGCCTTCAGAATAAAAGCATGACATCAACATTCTGCTGTGATTTCAGGGTTGATATCAACATCCTGTGGCTTTAATTAATAATAATCAATAACTGATGATCAAACAGGGCTGGTACAGTATCGTGTTGCAGTCGGAGGATTAATCTGTGCTTTCGCTGTGTGGGTTTAACATCACCTGACCTGCTGCTGCTTTTATTCTGAAGGTTCTGTTGCTCCCGTGCTACTAGGTGATGTCATTCTCCTCCGTGTTAAGGCATTTAGATATATATACACATATGAAGGCAGGAAAGGGTTAAAAGGGTTAAATACCAGGATGTGCCGTTAAGAGCACCGCCCTCTTTCACAATAAAAGCACTAAACTAAACCAGCATTAGTAAAAACACGTTTCGCAGGAAGTTTGTCACATTTTTTTTTTCTTCTTCTTTGGTGCTTTAAAATCAGCTGAATTACTGTAATTAATTACACTTTAATATAGAATCTCTTACCAAAATAAAAGCAGGATATTTGGACTCAGTCTCAAAAAACACGTAAATAGCGTCGATGTCGGAGATCGTGAACGTTGGCGACGGATTCCTCGGTATAAGACACCTAAAGACTTTAAACCTGTCGTCCTGTGTGCTGATTGGTTCCCTCGTCCTGTGGCGGTTTCTAACGGTAACGACCTCCTCTCGGCTCAGTCTGTCTCCTCTGGCGGCTCGTCCTCGCCGTTAGTCCTCGCTGTGGTTGTAGAGGGCGTCGGCGGTGGGGTTCTTGCGGTGCGACGGCGGCACCAGGTGGTCGGGCAGGTCGGTCGGCAGCTCGTAACCCTCCAGCTTCACCTTGATGAGGTGCTGCGCCAGGGCGAACTCCTCGTCGTCCAGCATGCCGTCGCGGTCGCAGTCGGCGAGCTTCCAGATCTTCCCGAGCACGGTGTTGGGCAGCCGCGAGTTCATCATCTCCTTCTTGGCGTTGACGCCGGTGATCTTGCCGTTGACGGGCATCAGCGTGTAGAAGATCTCGTCGTAGCGGTGCTTGTCGCGGCTCACGATCCAGTCCTCGGCGTCGGCCCCGGCGCTGATGCCCTCGCCGTAGCCCTGGCCGAACGGCCCGTCCTGCGAGCCCTCGAAGGCGCCGCCCGACACCATGGCCGGCGGCGCCTTCGACTCCTCCTCGCGGATCATCGCCATGAGGACGGCGATCTTCGTGGCCAGCATCTTGTCCACCGACTCGATCAGCTTCATCTTCAGAGACGGGAACTTGCTGAAGTCGTAGTGCTGCAACATGTCCTGCAGGGGGAGACACACGCACCAATCAGAACGCTTATCTCTATATCGCTACGACAACGTCAATATGAACCGATTTACTGACAAATTACACATTTGTTATTGTATACACTTTAATTTACAGTCTTTACACTGTAAAAACTGAAAATCTTTCCAAGAATTTGTCTCATTTCTAGTCAAAACTCAGACTCATCACCTAAAAATCAACTTGTTTTCAGATCATTTTCACTTGTTTCAAACTAATTTTCAATTGAAATAAGTAGAAAAATCTGCCAGTGCTTGTAATAAGGAAGAAAAACTGCTTGAAGGAAGTAAAAAGTGTCTAAAAACAAGCTGCTTCTAATGTGATGAGTCTGATTTTAAGTAGAATGACATTAGTTTTGACTAAAAATAAGACAAATATTCTTGGTCAGATATTTGAGTTTTTACAGTGTATATTCTCTACTTTATATTTATTATACTTTCAAGTCACTTAGTAGTAGTAGTTCATTTGATTTTGTACACAAATTCTTAGAGTCGGGCATTAATCAACAATCAATAATTTAAACTTAATTCATAAATGTTACATAGATGGAAAAGTGCCGACTCTTTAATTCTTTATGGTTCAGTGGAACAGGAAGTAGCAGAAATCTTATAATTACAAGGAAAATTTGGTATTTTTATAATGACATTGTTATCATCATTTTCATTGTAAATGGCAGTAATAGTGGTATTTGTCCAAGTAATCGCCCCATGACACTTTTTAAAGGTGCTATGTAAATAAAGGTATTATTATTATTGTATATTCCTTTTATACATTTTCACTATTTATTGGCCTCTCAGTCATTTCACAATAAAAGCGCACCACTTCCTGCAGATTTAAAGGGCATTACGTGCTGCTGCAGCTGCAGAGTCCAGATCAGCGACATGTGTTTGGTATTAAAGACACTTTACAAAAACAACAAAACCATGAGGCTGCAGTTCCTGCTGCGGCCTGACAGGGGGCGACGGAGAGTCAGAGAGAAACTCCACCGGCTGCAGCTGCTCAGAGCGTCGACCGACCGTGCTGCAGGTGGACACAGTGTGCAACTCTGCAGGAGTGTGTGTGTGTGTGTGTGTGTGTGTGTGTGTGTGTGTGTGTGTTCCCCAGCGACACTTGTATTTTTATTGAATTGTTGGCGAGCAGAATGTTTGGGATTTTTCAGTTCCCCGGTGATATAATAACACACAGACACACACACCTGCAGTGCAGCATCTCTCTACAGGCCCGAGTTCACAGCTGCACCGCGTGTTTTCACCCCGACGCTGCGTTCGAGTGTCTCGCTGACATCAGTAAACCTCGGCTCCTCTTCACATCACATTCTGTCCTGTGACTCTGTGTTCAACACGTGATGTCATCCTGAACAACAACAAACCTCTCTAACTCTGCGTTAACGTGACAACACCGGCAGGGACGCGCGGCGCCTCCAACCCAGCGAGCGAGCGCTCCCCGAGCTGCGTCAGCAAACGACAAGACGCCGTTACGCCAAGTGTGCGTTTTGTCTGTGTTTTGTAATTGTGCCCGTTGAAAAGGAAACTGAACTGTCTGTCAGCACTTCCTGTTTGCACTGGACACGCGGACGTAGTGAAAACATACGAACACAAAGACTTTAAAGGGATAGTTCAACATTTTTGGCAATCACCATAATCCCTATAGTCATAGCAGTAGGTTCGTTACCTTTAATTGTCGGTGCAAGCTGTTTTTAGAACGGCAGAGCAGAGCCGTGAGCTGATCAGAGCTCAATTCATGCAAAACCGCTGATGCACGTTGCCTTCAGGGACAGTTTTTCATCAACAGCCTCTGGGAAACCAAGAAATCCCATGAGCCTCCGTAGCGTCTCGACCTCTGAGCAGCTCACGGCTCTGCTCTGCCGTTCTAAAAATAGCTTGCACCAACAATTAAAGGTAACGAACCTCCTGCTATGACTATAGGGATTATGGTGATGGGACAATTTGCCCAAACATTGAACTATCCCTTTAACTCCCACAGGAGAATTACTAATTCAAAATGAAGATGGTGGCTTTTATTTTGGCGGGCTGCGGCGTGCGTGCGTGCGTACCTGCATCTTGGCGACGTTGGGGAAGTCTCCGGGGCTGATGTGGTGCTCCCGCTGCAGGATGGTGTAGATCTCCGGCAGCCTCATGATCAGCTCCTCCTTCTTCTTCTCGCGGCCGAACAGAGACGGCATCTCCTTCTTCAGGTAACTGATGATGTAAGCGTGCACCTGCAGGGGGCGACACCACCACAGCAGCTGTGACTACAACCTCTTCATAATAACGACACGTTGAGTCAATCAATAGTTTCTTAAAAGAGTCAAACAGGATGCGTCGCGGTCCCGTCGTTCCTCTGAGCTCGTCTCCTGCAGCGAGACCTCGGCTGAGCCTCGTCCAACAACAACTCTGTTTATGCAACAGTTTCCTCAATCACAGCTCTGAGCCGGGGAAACAGGGAGAGAGGGTCTATGAGGGGGGGTGGGGGGGGCAAGTATGATAAACACCTCAAGGTCAGAGGTTTTCTCTGCAGACGTTATCCTCCACTCAGAAATCACTCAGCAGATGTGAACTCATCATCGTCGTCATCCCAGCGAGGTCATAACGGTGAAACACACACATGGTTTTTCAAAATAAAAGCTCAATACCAGAGCAACAAAACTGCAGCTGCTAAAGTTTTGCCCCTAAAATTTGCATTTTTTAAATAAAGGGATAGTTCAACATTTTGGCAAACTCTCCTCTCACCATAACATTCGGTGCATGTAATTTTGAGATCGGTGGAGCAGAGACGTGAGGTGAACGAACTAAATACACAATCCAACAACTCCACAACGCTCTGGTGGACAAGTTGTGACCTGCACATTCACCACGCTATGAGATAATAACACAACGTTACCACACAGAGTTGTTTTAGAGGGAGATACAGAGACTGTTGATGAACAACTGTCCCTGAAGGCAACGTGCATCAGAGGTTTTGCATGAATTTCCCTCTAAACTAGGGTTTCTCAACGGGGGCTCTACCGCCCCCCAGGGGGCGTTGTAAACTTTTTGGGGGGCGCTGGGAGCGTGACGGCTGAGAGGGGGGCGCTCAGGCAAAAATGAGGGGGGAACACAACTTGGCTTGTACAAAGTTCATTTGAGCTCTACTTTATAATATTTAATGGTTTCCCAACTTTTTAAGTGCATAGGCTATAACTGAAATAACCTAATTCAATCAATTCTCGCAAATCTAACACGCGTCATAATGTGGGAAATTCTGAATATATTTCAAACCAACCATAGCGCGCACTGCAAGAGCGCTGCGTCAGACGGTCTGACTTAAATGACACGCACGCTTCTTTGTTTGTATAGTTTACCCATACTGAATGAATGGATGTTTAATAAGTACAGCCAAACATTAGTGTAGGCTACAGGCTGAAGAGAGAGGAACAACAGAGCACCTCTGACGGCTCGTCCCTGCGAGGAGCAGGTGAGCCGTCCTTTTTTTTTTTTTTTTTTTTTTTCAGCGGCGCCGTCTTTGAAGGTGAAGCACGCGCACATGTCCGTCCGACTTTACCCGACAGGGTTTTCCTACCGATCTGATTTGATTTTTGGCCGCCACCTTAGTTACAGCGTGCATGTGGGGTCGTTCAGATGTAGCGTCTTGCACAATCCAGCAGACGCACGGATTGAGTGTGGACATGCGTCGCATCCAGTTAGGACACGGTGTTATAGAAGAGATCACACATTTAATAACCTCTGAAGAGGAGGCGGTCAGGTCAGACACATGTCCTGTGATTTTCACCCTCCTTTCATATTTAACAGGGGGGGAACAACATAGACTGACTGAGTTTGATAACTGAGGAAAATAAATTGAACCGCTGTGTAGTTGCAGCAGGGCCGGATCAATACTCCTGGGCACTGAAGCCCAGTGGCCCCCTGCCCCCCCCCCCCCCCCCCCCCCAACCCCATCCCTAACACCACGCCCTTAACCATCTGAGGTTGGAGGTTATTTCCTCAATTTTTCCATTAAATTCACCTTTTTAATTACAAAAATGTAATGTAAAATGTAAAAAGGAGAAAATGTGTTTGCACTCTTACTCACTGTGCTAAAAAAAAAGAAACTCAAACATTTAGGACAATTGCAGATGTAAAGTATACCCCCACAGCCCCCGCACACCATAGAGGCCCACCCCTGCCTGTAAAGCTTGGTTTCCACCAAATCAACAATCTTTGTTTGATATGTTGAGAGACTTTTGGTTAACCATGGACAGCGACTTCATCATTACCATCATTATGGGCCATTTTTGTTCTAGAGAACTGTAAAAAAAAAAAAAAAAAAATTAGGCCAAATGCTGGAAATTTTAAGTCTGCTTTTTGAAAATTTTCAAATATCTTGTGAAAACACACCTTCATCATGAGGAAGAAATGTTTTGGTGTTTGAAATATGTTTACCAGAGTCTTAGCTTCACAAAAGCAGTGAAATATGAATAAAATAACAGATAAGTGTAGAAAACAAGTTTAGTACGACATTTTGTAACGTTTTTTTATTTTTTTTGGGGGGGGGGGGGGCGTCCGAGGATCACTGTATGGTCAGGGGCATAGATATATATAAAAACTAGATGCCTCACCCACCGCTGCTGCCCAATGACACAACGTAGTCAGAACGGCGGCCATCTTGGAACAGGCAACTCTCTCCCTCAGAGCATTATAAGCCTATGGTGCATGTTCTGCTATAATGACCACAACTTGCTCAGTTTTTGTCCGATTTCAAAACGGTTTGATTTTTTATGAACGTCTATGCAGTTATGATGCAGCACACTCAAAATCACGGATAATTTTAATCATGTACTTTTTTTTGTAAAGGTAACATTCTAATGACATTATGCAAATAGTTAAAGTAATAGCTCCATACTGATTCATTTTTCACAGAGTTATGAATCGTTTTTTTAGTGAAGATGATGGATCACCATCTACTGCTATAACTGCAGCCAGAGTCAGAGGCAAGTTGCCTGTTTCAATATGGCCGACTGTGAGCTCCGCCTGCCTGTAGTCCGATCTACCCCCTTGGTCAGGGGGGCGTTTGCTCAAAAAAGGTTGAGAACCACTGCTCTAAACCAACTCTGTGTGGTAACGTTGTGTTATTATCTCATAGCGTGGTGAATGTGCAGGTCACAACTTGTCCACCAGAGCGTTGTGGAGTTGTTGGATTGTGTATTTGATGAGTTTGATGAGGGAAACGCTGATCTCAAAACAACATGCACCGATCATTAAAGGTGATGAACCCACTGCTGTAACTATGGGGGTTATGGTGAGAGGAGGATCTGCCTAAAACTACGAACTGTCTCTTTAACACTGGTGAAACACAGAAGGGACAAACAACAACAACAACAGCAACAAGAACAGCCCTGATTCATTAGAAACTTCAGACAAAGTGAAAGCGGAGGTGAACAGAGGTCAAACTTCCTGAAACTCCATTCATCGTGTTCTAATCAACAGCAACGGGAGGAACTAGTGAAATCACTATTTAATGAAACACAAGAACCAACAGGAGACTGGACGGCACCGGGTCGGAGGGAAACCATACGGAACGCTGCAGCTGATGGATGGACGGAGTCAGGTGAGGAGGAGGAGGAATGCAGGAGCGCATTCCTTCACACTGTGGCATTATGGGAGGTGGGAGGAAGGAAGGAAGGAAGGAAGGAAGGAAGGAAGGGAGGGTTTTATAAAAGGAGGGGGTGAGGTCATTGCATTTCTGAGAACATTGGCTCCATTAATCAATATTCAACAGCCAAACAACCAAACAGGTATCAATAAAATCCTATCAGATCACTCAGAGAGCTCATATTTCCCACAGGGAGCTTGTCCCTGAAGTGGTCGGTGTTCGGTTCCTGCAGAAAAAACCTGGACGGCTGAAATAACCAGCTCCAGCCCCGGTCCCTGAACGCACCACCGTTTAGCTGCAGCTTAACGACCAGGAAGTCGGACTTCCCCTCCGGCACCTGAACGCCTCATCAACAAAACAATCGTCAGCTGTTGGTGGAGCGAGGCCAGACTGAGGTCACCGTGGCAACCCTGGGAACATAGTCACCGTGACGACCCTGAGAACATGGTCACCGCGACGACCCTGAGAACCCGACAGGAGGAGGAGGAGGACTGAACCATCAGAGGAAACTCACATGTGGCCCCGCCCACTCTGATGTCATCACCTGTAGCCCCGCCCACTCCGATGTCATCACCTGTAGCCCCGCCCACTCTGATGTCATCACCAGTAGCTCCGCCCACTCTGATGTAATCACCAGTAGCTCCGCCCACTCTGCTGACGAGATGTTTACTATGATGTTCAGTTCAATCCCTGTGGCCCCGCCCCCTTTTTAAAAATAGTGAACACATTCCCACCCGGAGCGTGATCACATTCCCAGACTTTTTTTCCCCTCCCGTGTGGGAAACGTAAACATTGGACAAACATTCCCAGAATTCCATGCTTCCTGACACAACATGTCATTTCCTGTCTCACCTTGGCGAGGCGAGCTCTCTTTATGAGGTCGTTGAGTTTACGCAGGGCGGCGTTCCTCGGAAGACTCTGGATGTCCCTGAACAGGTCCTGAGACTCCGCCTCAAACAGACGCCTGACACAGGAGGAGGAGGAGTGAACGAGTGAACGAGTGAACACATGAATTTAACAGGAAATGTTTAGAAATACAAAACATGAATTAATGAGTAAATTGTGAATGAATGAATGATCTGTTCTCTGTCTGCAGAGTTATGAATAAATGAATGAATTAGTGGATAGATGAATGAATGAATCAATGAGCAAATTAATGAATGAATGGATGAATAAATGAATGAATAAGTATTCTGCAGTCTGACCTGTTCTCTGTGTTCTGCAGAGATTGATGAATAAGTGAGTGAATGAATGAATGAATGAATGAATGAATAAATGAGTGAATGAATGAATGAATGAATGAATGAATAAATGAGTGAATGAATGAATGAATAAATGAGTGAATGAATGAATGAATGAATAAATGAGTGAATGAATGAATAAATGAGTGAATGAGTGAATGAGTGAATGAATGAGTGAGTCTGACCTGTTCTCCGTGTTCTGCAGAGATTTTAATGAGTAAATGAATGAGTGAGTGAATGAATGAATGAATGAATGAATAAATGAGTGAATGAATGAATGAATGAATGAATAAATTAGTGAATGAATGAATGAATGAATGAATGAATGAATAAATGAGTGAGTGAGTGAATGAATGAATGAATGAATGAATGAGTGAATGAATGAATGAATGAATGAGTGAATCTGACCTGTTCTCCGTGTTCTGCAGCGGCTTGGCCCAGAACGAGCCCAGATAAACTCTCACCACCTCTGGCGTGTTGATGACTTTTCCCAGCGACCACATGAGGGCGCCGTAGACCCGCATCAGCTGCTGCGTGTCCACCTGGCGACGGGAGACGGGAGACAGGTGAGGTTAGACGGACACAGGTGAACCCTGACGATGACGATGACGATGATGAAGAGGCGGCGGCGGCGGAGGCGGCGGCGGGCGTACCTGGTCGGCCTTGTTGAGGACGACGCGGATCTTGTCGTCCTGACCCTTGAAGGCCTTGATGGCCTCGGAGAACTCGTCGGAAATGTCCAGTTTGTGGGCGTCGAACAGCAGGATGATCCGGTCCACGCGCTCGCCGAACCACCGCAGCACCTCCGCAAAGTCGTAACCTGACCACACACACACACACACACACACACACACACACACACACACACACACACACACACACACACACACACACACACACACACACACACACACACACACACACACACACACACACACACACACACACACACACACACACACACACACACACTGATGATGAGGAGCTGCAGGTTCCTGATCAATCGATCAATCGATCAATCAACAGTAGAGACGTTTTCAGACTAATGTTGCATCATCGGGTTCTTCTTAAAACTGACTGATCCCAGAACAGTTTTATTACATTCAAATATTTGGAGGGAAGAATTACAACAAAACAAAACAATTTCCCTCCGGCATCAATAAACGATCTCTGACTCTGATCAAGTCAAACAATCTGAGACTTTTATCGACGTCACACCAATGTTGTTTTTCACAAAGATAAATAAAATCAATAGATTGAACAGAAAACATCTGTAGTTTTTATTATTATTATAATAATTAAAGTCTCCTCTGTCTGAACGGTTTGGGACAAAACTTTACATTTTAACAAAAATGTGCATGAATTTATTTTTAATAAAAGTTTATTTGTTGAGGTTTGAAACAGCTGGAAGACGTTTGTGAGTCTGGACGGATCATGTGAGACGTTTAGTGGGTCAATAACCAGAGCTTTACTGGGATCAGCGGCTGGGATTAGAGCGATCGCTGCAGCCGTGGAGGTGGAATGTGAAGCTTTACAGAAACAGCACAGAACGCACATTAATGATGTCTTTAAGGAGTGTGTGTGTGTGTGTGTGTGTGTGTGTGTGTGTGTGTGTGTGTGTGTGTGTGTGTGTCTGTGTGAGCATGTGTGTGTAAAAGGAGCTGTGGCAGTCTGGGTGTGGTCCTTCTGACTCTCGGTGACACTGAACTGGAAACTAAACAGAGACAAAGGCTTTTAAAGTTGGAACAGAAAAAGCACTGACGACAACAGAAGAAACACACACGCGCACACACAGACACACACACACACTCAGGTTTCTCTCTGGACTCTGACACAGTTTCCCACAGGAGTCATTGTTAAACTCTCTGTTTACCTACGAGTGTGTTAAAGCAGCTCCGCCTCCACCAGCGTTAGAAAATACCACGTACACTTGAACGCATCACCAATATTAAAGCAGAAGTAAGTGATATATTTGTGTTAATATAAGTCTTAAATAGTTATATCTTCCGACAGCAATCACTTACATAGAGTGTTTGGACCAAAACACGGGTCTGTCAGTCACTCTGCTCTGCTCTGAGCCGAGGAGAAAACATTTATCGTATCCTACAGTTTTTATCCAATGAGGAGAGAGAACGGCATGCAGGGCTGTGTGTGCAGCCAAGGAACGCCGTGAATGTGGCGACGTAGGGACGAGGACTGTTATGGTGCGTTCAAGGAAACTCGTATTTTTCCGACCGTGAAGTGGTACCAGTTCGATCTGGTACGAGTTCACCGGTCGGAAGTTACGAGTGGCTGTTATAGTGACTTTCACCGGTAAAACAGGTCGGAAAAACACGAGTGGGTTACCTGGAACGCTACAAAGTCGTAAGTTGTGACTTGAAGCTGTAATTTACGATTTCAAAAGCCTGCCTGGAACGCAGCATTAGCGAAAACGACCGGACCACTTACTTCTTCTTTAACAATAACATGATGATGATGATGATGATGATGATGAAGACCTTCAGATGCAGCTGAAAGCACTGGCACCATCTCCATCATGAACCATGACATGACGCACCAGCTCAGCTTGAACTCGTTTGTCGCCCACTCTGTTTCAATAAAAATGTGTTAAAGGGACAGTTCAACATTTAGTCAAACTGTCACCATAACCCCTATAGTCATAGCAGTAGGTTTGTTACCTTTAATTGTCGGTGCAAGATATTTTTAGAACGGCGGAGCAGAGCTGTGAGCTGCTCAGAGCTACGCTACGGAGGCTCATTATGGGATGTCTTGGTTTCCCTCATCAAACTCATCAAATACACAATCCAACAACTCCACAACTTGTTGTAGGGAAACCAAGAAATCCCATAATGAGCCTCCGTAGCTCACGGCTCTGCTCCGCCGTTCTAAAAACAGCTTGCACCGACAATTAAAGGTAACGAACCTACTGCTAATGACTATAGGGGTTATGGTGATGGGACAGTTGGACTAAATGTTGAACTGTCCCTTTAATGGAGTTGAGCTGATGACACAGCCGTCTGCTGCTCCACCGACCGCCTCGTCGTCTACAGTCAACAAGAGAAAGTTTCCACCTCGAACTCAAAGGTCACCTTGTACCTGCAGTTTGCTCTACACACACACACACACACACACACACACACACACAGACACACACACACACACACACACACACACACACACACACACTGTGACAGAACCTACAGCGACAAGACGAGTCAATAGCATCAGTCAGTCAACATTTATAGTGTATATACTGTAATGTTGACTGATCCTATAGACTGAGTAACGTCAGTCGACTGTACTGTTGCTCTACACGTCACTGATGTTTCTATGGATCCTCTGGTCTCGTCTGTTAAAGCTGCAACAGTTCATCAGACTGTTATTAAATAAACCGTTACTGTTCTGATGATCTAGGATCAGTTTGAGTCCAGATTCTTCTTCAGCTTCTTCTAGGTGAATGTTTCTGGTCTCTTTGCTCTTTTATGACGATAAACTGAGTCTGAGACGTTAGAGGATGTCGTCTGGTGGTTGGACAAACACTGACTGATGTTTTTAACGTTTTTAACATTTTATTGACCAAACAATTAATTGATTAACCGTTTAAATAACAGACAGATTAATCGTGAAAACAATAGTTCTCTCTCTAGTTAACATCATCATCCTACTGGTAAAGATCATAGAGGAGCTCTGAGCCTCCGTTCCTTTACTGGTTTATTCATGATTTTATGTTATGTTTTTATTGCTTAAATCCCTTAGATGTGATATTTTTGTACTTTTACACTGAACTGTACTTAATTTTCATCCTCTTTTTGTTTGTAGTTTGTATTTTCAGCTGCTTCCTGTATCACATTTCAACCCCAGTATTTAACATGAAGTCGCTGGTGTCCACACTCTAAACACGACACACACACACACACACACACACACCTCCGACTGTTTGTGGACACAACACACACACACACACACGTCTCCCAGGACACCTGAACCTGCCGCTGTAACCTGAAGCTGTGAAGTCTCATCCTCCTCCTCCTCTCACCATCACATCATTTATTCATGAACGTGAACGGACGAGTGTGAAAAGCTAGAACCTTCCAACGTGTCAGTCAGTCTGTGTGTTTAAGCCCCGCCCCCTCGGCCAGGTGCTGCTCCACCCTTTAATATCAACCCGCTGTGGTTTAATGTAAACACAGCTCGCAGGTGAACACACCGTGACATCATCAGAGCTCGCTGCTCCCGTGTGAGTCCGTCAGGTTCCACTTCTCACCTCACATGTTCCACTTCCTGTTCAGAGGAAAACAACCTCCGCTACAACAACAATACTACGGCTTCCTCCGCTTCCTCTGCAGCGCCGCGACGCGACCCGCCGCCGTTAAACCCTCGGAAAAAATGTGCTCAGAGTTCAACAGAGGAAATAAAGAGCAAAGAAGACGGAGGAGACGGTCAACAGGCTGCAGTTCCTCCTCCGGCCTCGAGAGGGAGTCACTCATCATCACACGCCGATAACCCTCCTTTTTTGTTTTTAGACATTTTTACCACTTTTTTAAATCATTATTTTGAACTTTTTTTTTATTATCTCTTTTTTTTCAATCTTAGGCTACCACTTTTTCTCTAGAAAATTCTTTTTTTCCAGAAATTTCTCGACAATATTTCCACAAATTCACGCCATTGGCCCTAATTTATACACTGACTTAAAAGGAGTAATGTTCTGACAAACTGGCACGCCCATATTTGGGTTGGCTGGGAGTTAGGGGGCGGAGTCAGACACTGCCAAGGTGGCAGCGGAGTAGCAGCCTCCTGGTTAGCCTAGCTTAGGGCTACTAACCCTCACCTGGTTAGCCTAGCTTAGGGCTACCAACCCTCACCTGGTTAGCCTAGCTTAGGGCTACTAACCCCTAACCCTGGTTAGCCTAGCGTAGGGCTACTAACCCTCACCCTGGTTAGCCTAGCTTAGGGCTACTAACCCTCACCTGGTTAGCCTAGCTTAGGGCTACTAACCCTCACCTGGTTAGCCTAGCTTAGGGCTACTAACCCCTCACCCTGGTTAGCCTAGCTTAGGGCTACTAACCCCTCACCCTGGTTAGCCTAGCTTAGGGCTACTAACCCCTAACCCTGGTTAGCCTAGCTTAGGGCTACTAACCCCTCACCCTGGTTAGCCTAGCTTAGGGCTACTAACCCCTCACCCTGGTTAGCCTAGCTTAGGGCTACTAACCCTCACCCTGGTTAGCCTAGCTTAGGGCTACTAACCCTCACCCTGGTTAGCCTAGCTTAGGGCTACTAACCCTCACCTGGTTAGCCTAGTTTAGGGCTACTAACCCTCACCTGGTTAGCCTAGCTTGGGGCTACTAACCCTCACCCTGGTTAGCCTAGCTTAGGGCTACTAACCCTCACCCTGGTTAGCCTAGCTTAGGGCTACTAACCCTCACCCTGGTTAGCCTAGTTTAGGGCTACTAACCCTCACCTGGTTAGCCTAGCTTGGGGCTACTAACCCTCACCCTGGTTAGCCTAGCGTAGGGCTACTAACCCTCACCCTGGTTAGCCTAGCTTAGGGCTACTAACCCTCACCCTGGTTAGCCTAGCTTAGGGCTACTAACCCTCACCCTGGTTAGCCTAGCTTAGGGCTACTAACCCTCACCCTGGTTAGCCTAGCTTAGGGCTACTAACCCTCACCCTGGTTAGCCTAGCTTAGGGCTACTAACCCTCACCCTGGCTCGCTGTCCCTTTAATAAAAACCAACAACCGCCGGTCGTCATGACAAACCGCTGGCGGAGCAGCGAAGGTTACTGGGTTCATCCACTGGACCAGGACTGACGGTGATGGAGCTGCAGCCCAGAGAAACCACAGACCAGGACCGGAGCAGCGTGGACCGGACTCTGAGTGGACTGGAGAGCCAGGGAGAGAAGGGAGGGATGACTGGCTGAAAGCCCAGGGAGACGGACTGACGGTCAGACTGAGGAATCTGAGTAAGGCTCAAGTCCAACAGTGACTCACTGAAACACAGATGATTAACTTCAGACTCTGGTTTCTCCTCCAGGTTTTTTCTCCATCTCCTCCGGCCTCGTCGAGCCTCGGCTCCGAGACTGTGACGTGTTTTTAACGACAGAGCGAGCTATAATTAAAGGGACATTTAATGTTTCCGTCACATGTCCGAGGCCTGAGAGAGGCTCCGCCCTCTGACAGCAACGACCGACTGGCAGCAGATCTGACCGGAGCCGAGAGAGGGCCGACGGCGAAGGGCTCCACCCTGCAGACTGTCTGCAGCCGCCGCCATGTTTCCATACAACACAGACACACAACTCACAGCAGAACGACAAGAACAGAACACAAAGAACATGAGGGTGGAAGGTTCACAAGGTAGAAAGGTAGACGTTTGTGTCAAAGCTCCTTCAAAATAAAAGTAGACGTTTGTGTTAAAGCTTCTTCAAAATAAAAGTAGACATTTGTGTTAAAGCTCCTTCAAAATAAAAGTAGGCTATAACAGTATAAAGGTAGATGTTTGTGTTAAAGCTCCATACGGTATAAAGGTAGATGTTTGTGTTAAAGCTCCATACGGTATAAAGGTAGATGTTAGTGTTAAAGCTCCATACGGTATAAAGGTAGATGTTAGTGTTAAAGCTCCATACGGTATAAAGGTAGATGTTAGTGTTAAAGCTCCATACGGTATAAAGGTAGATGTTTGCGTTAAAGCTCCATACGGTATAAAGGTAGATGTTTGTGTTAAAGCTCCATACGGTATAAAGGTAGATGTTAGTGTTAAAGCTCCATACGGTATAAAGGTAGATGTTAGCGTTAAAGCTCCATACGGTATAAAGGTAGATGTTAGTGTTAAAGCTCCATACGGTATAAAGGTAGATGTTTGTGTTAAAGCTCCATACGGTATAAAGGTAGATGTTTGTGTTAAAGCTCCATACGGTATAAAGGTAGATGTTTGTGTTAAAGCTCCATACGGTATAAAGGTAGATGTTAGTGTTAAAGCTCCATACGGTATAAAGGTAGATGTTTGTGTTAAAGCTCCATACGGTATAAAGGTAGATGTTTGCGTTAAAGCTCCATACGGTATAAAGGTAGATGTTTGCGTTAAAGCTCCATACGGTATAAAGGTAGATGTTTGTGTTAAAGCTCCATACGGTATAAAGGTAGATGTTTGTGTTAAAGCTCCATACGGTATAAAGGTAGATGTTAGTGTTAAAGCTCCATACGGTATAAAGGTAGATGTTTGTATTAAAGCTCCATACGGTATAAAGGTAGATGTTTGTGTTAAAGCTCCATACGGTATAAAGGTAGATGTTTGTGTTAAAGCTCCATACGGTATAAAGGTAGATGTTTGTGTTAAAGCTCCATACGGTATTTATTTCATTTTAGCTCTACCTTTATAAAGGTAGATGTCCATGTGTAGTGTGATTATAAAGCAGCTCTAGGTTCTGTATTAATACTGTGAAAGTATCAAAGCCTCAGTCCACAGAGAAATGCACACAGCCTGGATTCAGAAACTGAGCCTTAAAACCAGCCGTCAGGACTTCCTGTCACTTTGTGATGTCACAACTAAGCAAACGAACAACAACAACAAACTGCATGTGTGCACATCACACATTCGACACGTTGATGCAACAGGTGGCTGTTTATCGTGTGTTCAGAACAGTTAAGTTTACTAACATGAGTTATGTAAAACAGTGTTGATGTGATGGAGATGACAGTGTGTTCAGTGCACTTTAATCTGCCAGTGATGCTGCTGACGTCAGTGTGTGTGTGTGTGTGTGTTGAGTCACACTTGGCTCTGGTGAACGTCTTCAGGAGGAATTCGGCCTCAGCTGAGCAGCTCTAAACGTTTCCAGATGGAGGGAACGCCCCATCGCTGCTTCCTGTGGCGCTCCGTCCCTCCCTCTAATCCCTCCCACCCTCCCTCCGCCCAGCTGAGGGCTTTAACTGAACAGGGATGGAGAGAAGCATGTTCCATCCCATCATGGTAAAACGTTATGATATGCTGTAAATATAGTCCAGAGAGGAGAATGACTCAGCTGCTATTTGGATGATTTATTAATTTGTTTTCAAGCTAATTGCCTCTTTTTGAATACATGACTGTGGAGGCCATCTTGGACTGTAATTACTTTTAATGGACCTTTTTCTATCATGTTATAGCTATAAAGGAAATAATCAATAATGAAAAGGATGTTTGTTGCAGCCCCAATGTAGATTATTCATGGTAGCGAATAAAAGTATATTAAAGGGATACGCCAACATTTTGTTTTCCATGTCTTGCCATGACCAGCAGATAGACTCCATCCTTTCCACTGTGCGTGCAGTAACCATGGAGATAGAGCCGTATCGCCAGTAATTAGCTTAGCTCAAACACTGGAAGTGTATGGGTAGTGTTAGCCTGCCTCCACCTAAAGTAGCCAATTAGCTTAGCTCAAACACTGGAAGTGTATGGGTAGTGTTAGCCTGCCTCCACCTAAACTAGCTAATTAGCTTAGCTCAAACACTGGAAGTGTATGGGTAGTGTTAGCCTGCCTCCACCTAAAGTAGCTAATTAGCTTAGCTCAAACACTGGAAGTGTATGGGTAGTGTTAGCCTGCCTCCACCTAAAGTAGCTAATTAGCTTAGCTCAAACACTGGAAGTGTATGGGTAGTGTTAGCCTGCCTCCTACCTGAGCTGAAATCAGCATCAGAAGCTGATTTCATTTTAGCTCTAAACTCTGTAAATATATCACTTTATCAACATTTCAAACATGTTTAGGTGAGAAAGTAGCCGTTTAGATCAGCAGTGTGTCCTTAATTTGTCTAAATACCAGCTGTTTACTATTTTGTTGGGACGAATTCGGCGCTACTCAAGCTAGCCGTTGTGATCAATGCACTTCCAGTTACTTTCGTCCCAAGATGCCTTACTGGAGAGTTCTGTCAGCTCTGAGACGAAGATTGGCCGTCGGTTTCCGTTTAGAGTTGTTGAAGAGTTTCTCTGATGACTTTAGGTGGAGGCAGGCTAACACTACCCATACACTTCCAGTGTTTGAGCTAAGCTAATTAGCTGCTTTAGGTGGAGGCAGGCTAACACTACCCATACACTTCCAGTGTTTGAGCTAAGCTAATTATGGCGATACGGCTCTATCTCCCTTGTTACTGCACGCACAGTAGAAAGGATGGTGTCTATCTGCTGGTCATGGACTCAGGACTGAGACAAGACACGAAAAGAAAAGTTGCCGTGTAATATTCCATGATGTTCCATGCTATGCTTTTATTCTGAAACTCCACTAACGGAGTAGAACGTTACAATGTATGTCCATGGTTACTGTTGCCAGAGAGACGGGGGAAATAAAAAGTAGCGGAGCTACAGACAGCTACAAGTTACAGTGTTGGTATCCGGTCTGTCGTACAGGATAGATTATTTACAGTGTGAGTAGTCTATCGCAACATGGTGTCAGAGATTAGTCGCTAGACTACGGACCCGCCGCGCAAAAAAAAAAAAAAAAAAAAAAAAAAAGAGTTTGAAGACGGTAAAAGTGCCGGTGAAAGTGCTTTAGCTGAAAAGAAAAAAACCAACGGTAAGAAGAAATGGAAGCCTTCGGTGTTCCTACTCCCAAAATGGATTGGGAGTCGACCAATTTACCGGATGGATGGCGGAGATTTCGACAACACGTCGCGCTCATGTTTACCGGACCACTTAAAGCAAAGTCAGAAGAGGAGAAATGTAGTTTTCTTCTGCTGTGGATCGGTGATAAAGGACGCGACATCAGCAACACTTGGACACTAACGGCTGACGAGGCGAAGACGTTAAAGACGTACTACGACAGATTCACGGAGTGTTGCCTAACCCCAAAAGCAAACCCCATCTTTGCCAGATACAACTCCATGAAAAGACTCAAGGAAGCAGTGAGTCTTTTGAACATTTTGTGACTGAACTGAAGTTGCTTGTGAAGGACTGTGGCTACACAAACAGTGATGAAATGGTCCGGGACCGTATAGTGTTCGCCACCAACTCACCTAGAGTGCGAGAGAAGTTGCTTAGCAACGGACCGGAGCTGACGCTGGAGAAAGCAATAGACATAATTTGCGCTCCCATGAACTATCACAAGCACAGTTAAAGGCTATGGCAAATGAATGTGAAGTGCATGCAGTCCACCACAAGATGGTAAAGCCAGGCGCCAGGAGAGGTGCTATTCACAAGCCAAGTGACCACCAGAAGAACCAGGAGAGAGCCTGTAGTATGTGTGGAGGAAACCACAGCTACACAGCAGAATGCCCTGCAAAAGGCAAGCAATGCATGAAGTGCAAGAAATTCAACCACTATGCAAGAGTGTGTAAATCAAAGCCCCAGACTCAGAATAGAGGAAGATACAGGAATGTTCACACCGTGGAAGAGGTCGACGAGGACTATGATTCTGAGCTGTATGTGGACACTGTCACTGCAGAGGAAGAGGACATCGGACTGGGACCACAGAACCGACAGCTGACGTTCAAGCTGGACACTGGAGCTCAAGCCAGCATAATCCCAGCCACTGCCTTTGCCACACTCATGCCCAAAACACAGTTAAAAGCCCCAGATCATAGGTTAACAGGCTATGGGGGACACTCACTTGAAGTGAAAGGCTACTGCAACATAGAAGGGAGGTATAAAGAGAAATCAACCATTCAGAAGTTCTATGTAGTGAACTGTAATGGCCCCCATCCTAGGCTTCAGAGCATGTAAAGCGCTAGGGCTTATTAAAGTAGTATATGCAGTGAGCAGTGAGAAAGAGAGAACCACTCAGTCAGACAACATTTTGAGTGAGTATGCAGATGTTTTTAAAGGCATCGGCACATTCCCAGGTGAATGTAGTTTCACTATTGACCCAGAGGTAGCACCAGTGGTTTGTCCACCACGCAGAGTACCATTTGCTCTAAAAGATCGTCTAAAAACAGAGTTAGACAACATGGAGAGAGAAGGCATAATCTGCAAAGTAACTGAACCTACACAATGGGTTAATGCCTTAGTAGTGTGTGAGAAACCAAAGACAGGCAAGCTTAGAATATGCCTGGACCCAAGACCTTTAAATAAGGCAATAATGAGGCCACACTACCCCCTACCCACACTTGAGGATGTAACATCCAAGTTAGCAGGGGCAAAGTTTTTCAGCATCTTAGACGCAAGATCAGGCTATTGGGCTATTAAGTTAAGCGAGGAGTCATCGCTGCTCACCACATTTAACACTACAGTTGGTAGATATCGCTTTCTCAGACTGCCCTTTGGCATTGTATCAGCCCAAGATGAGTTTCAGAGGAGAGTAGATGAGACATATGAGGGCCTTAGGGGCGTGGCTGGGATCGTCGATGACATCGTTGTTTTTGGAAAAACAAAGGAGGAGCACGACCGCAACCTCAGAGCCATGCTCAGCAGGACCAGAGAGCGAGGGATGAGGCTGAATCCTGAGAAGTGTCGCATCTGCGTTCCTGAAGTGAGCTACTTTGGACATAGGCTGACAGCAGACGGCCTAAGACCAGACCCACTTAAGGTGAAAGCAATCAGAGAGATGTCACCGCCCAAAAGTGAGGCAGAGTTGGACACTGTTCTTGGTATGGTGACTTACCTAGCTAGGTTTGCTCCCAATCTATCTGAGGTAACAGCACCACTAAGACAGCTACTGAAGAAGGACACAGACTTCAAGTGGAACAACACACATGAGAGTGCATTCCAGCGGATGAAGGAGATCATCACAGCGGAGCCAGGGCCGGTGTTGGCCTACTTCGATCCTGAAAAAGAAGTGACACTGCAAGTAGATGCATCAAAAAATGGCCTGGGCGCAACCATCATGCAGGAAGGCAGGCCAGTTACATATGCATCAAAGCTGCTTAATAAAACTGAGCAGAATTACGCCCAAATAGAGAAGGAACTATATGCAGTTTTGTTTGGGTGCAGGAGGTTTCATGAGTACCTCTATGGGCGAAATGTAACTGTGGAGTCAGACCACAAACCACTGGAGGCCATACTCCGAAAACCACTAGCCCTTGCACCACCACGTTTGCAGCGCATGATGCTGGCACTGCAGAAATACAGCATCACTCTCATCCACAAGCCGGGCAAGGAAATCCCGGTGGCCGACACATTGTCCAGGAAGTCCATGGATGATGAGGACAGCTCACTATCTGAAGCTATGGAGACTCAGATACACACAGTCATCAGTGCAGCACCTGTAAGCGCAGACAGGATGAGTGACATCAGGACAGAGACTGCTCAAGACAAGCAACTGTCCACTCTCAAACAGGTCATCTGGTCAGGCTGGCCGGAGACAAGGAAAAAGTGCCACCCAAATGTCAGTGAGTACTGGAACCACCGTGATGAAATCACAGAGGCTGATGGCATCCTTCTAAAAGGTGAGAAGATCATCATTCCACACAGCCTCAGACCTCACATGTTACGCTGCATACACACTGGACACTTTGGAGTGGAGAAAAGCAAGCACAGAGCACGGGACGTTATGTTTTGGCCAGGCATGAGTCAGCAGATAGAAGAAATGGTTAAACAATGTGACATCTGCCAAACACACCGCAGCGCCAACACAAAGGAGCCCATGCTCTCACATGAGATTCCAGAGAACCCGTGGGAGACTGTAGGAACAGACCTATTCTCATGGAACTCAGAGAACTATATTGTGATCTGCGACTACCTCAGCAGGTACTTTGAGGTGGAACGCCTAACACACATCACCACCAATGCTGTCATTCACAGAATGAAAGCAGTATTTGCAAGGCATGGCATCCCAAAAAAAGTGATCAGTGACAACGGGCCATGCTACCGCTCACATGAGTTTAAACAGTTTGCAGACTCATGGGGTTTCCAGCATGTCACCTCAAGCCCACACTATCCGCAGAGCAACGGCCTTGCAGAAAAGACTGTTCAGACTGCAAAGAGGATCTTCACCAAGGCCAAGGAGGACAAGAGAGACCCGTACCTCAGCCTGCTGGAGTACAGAAACACTCCAGTTGATGGACTCAAATCACCAGCTCAAATCCTGATGAGTCGCAGGCTACGCTCCATCCTGCCCAACACAACTCAACAACTACGACCTCAGGTAACCCCCCAGGACACTGTACGAGCAAGGAGAGAGAGCTGCCAACAGCGCCAAAAAGAGCACTACAGCAGATCTACAAAACCCCTATCACCACTACATGCCGGGGCACCCATCCGTTTCCAGCAAGGAGATGGCACATGGAAACCAGCAACAGTCATCCAACCAGCTGAAACACCACGCAGCTACCACATCAGAACTGGCGATGGACAGACTTTCAGACGTAACCGACGTCATCTGATCAGCAACCACACACCTGTCATACAGCAGCCAGAGATCAGTGAGGACGACGCTGGACGAGACACAGAAAATGAACAGCAACAACCTGTGTCTGTGAGTGAGCCAGATCACTCTGGGCCTTATCGTACCAGATATGGCCGTCTGATTAAGCCAAGGAAAGCCCTTGACTTATAAACTCTAAAAAAAAAAAAAAAGAATTGTCATGTTGCTGTGAAAATTAATATTGCATTCTGAATGAAAATGAATGAAATTTTAACTTGTGTTTTGAAAAAAAAAAAAAAGAATCCTATAATAAGACACAATTATTTGCAAATGTTTTACTGCCATGTTTAAAAATATTTACATATATGTGCTAAATCAACAGGAGAGTATTAATTATTTTAAACTTAACTTATTTGAAAAAAAAAAAAGGTTTACGCTATGGAACACTACCATTATCAGCATACTGTGTTATTTGATGTCTAGACGGACTGTCAAAGTATTTTATTATTTGTGACTTGCATAAGGACAGCTAATTTTTTCTGTTGAAGGGAGATGTAATATTCCATGATGTTCCATGCTATGCTTTTATTCTGAAACTCCACTAACGGAGTAGAACGTTACAATGTATGTCCATGGTTACTGTTGCCAGAGAGACGGGGGAAATAAAAAGTAGCGGAGCTACAGACAGCTACAAGTTACAGTGTTGGTATCCGGTCTGTCGTACAGGATAGATTATTTACAGTGTGAGTAGTCTATCGCAACAGCCGTATCCCTTTAAGTTCATGGTTTTTAATCGTTTTAAAACAGCTCTTCTTCGTCTCTTCACTGATCCAACCACCTCTTCTCTCCAAATGCTGTGGTTCCCTCCGATAGAAACACAGTCACGCTCACAGATCTTTACTGTCTATTCTCCGCTGACTCTCCTTTTGCCAAATTTGTAACAGATTCTCTTAAACAGTCGATGAATTTTCTCTTCATCCTCCTCCCGGGGGTTCCTGTCTTCAGTTTGGATTCTGATCACAGCTTCAGGGTCGTGGCTAAAAAATCATTTCCATCCCCTCCGCAGCGCAGCACATCAGAGCATCCAGAACGTACACAAAGTCACCTCTGAGGAATTGTTTATGGGCTCATCCGACCGAGACCACATGGGGACCTCGCAGCGATCCCTGAGGAACTCCTTCCTTCACGAGGCTTTTACAAGCTCCAACCGGAGAGTTTCCCACAGCTCAACTCATTTAACTACAGAGGGTTTACGATCCGACAGCACTGGGACGTTGGGTGTGGATCCAGCAGCGACGAGGGAAACCGGTGTGTTTTAGCACCTTGAGGTGCAACGTCTCTTGTGGCCACTAGATGGTGCCGTTTATGAGTCAGTGTCAACAAGTCGGATTATGACGATAAAATCTGATCCAAACATGTTCTTGATTGACGATGACGTCACATTTACTTAAAGTCTCATATTAATGTGGATGGATCTAATGGGTCAATTTTCAATAAATATATCGTTTTGTCGTCATCGTTATTTTGTTATTATTAATAGTGGTGGAAATGCTACTTTCGGTTTCGTGGACGCTGCCCAGTGGGTCATGGGAATAACGCCGCCGGATCGCCCTTTATGGTCGGAACTACGACGGCATCTGATCGTCTTTAAACCTTCGAATTTCATTCTTGATTAATGAAAACATCTTGGCAGACGTTTTCACTTGCGCCGGTCCAAAAATTTCACTGTGCACGCTGAGGCTCATGGGAAATGTAGTGAAAACACCTCGCTTTCCAAAACTCCTGGTTGTCCCTTTAACTCATAATGTGTTAGTCTACTACTGTATATGGAAGACCAGGGACGTAACTGAGCAGTAATTATTACATTATTCATAAGTAATACTCAAAATATCGGTCATCGAACTGAAACAACACTTAGATTAACAAAAAAACAAGAACCATAAAACGCTATCAGGCGATATAAAAAACTATTTTTATCTGCGTATTCTGCCACGCAGCGATTTCAGAAGCCGTGACTCACTGCTCACAGACTCTGATGTTTCCAGAGAAATAAAACTCAGGAAGTTTTGTTTCCAGCGCAGAGAAACAATCTACAGAGTTTGTTTCGTTTACGCTCAAACTAAAGACGTGGATCACCGATCAGACGAAACATCATGAGGACGAGTATCAGAGAGCCTCGACCCCGACCCTGTGGTTCACCACTGTTTCCTCCGTGGACCAACCTCGGTAGATCCATATGACCGGTGTGTATGTGTTAATGGTGTATAGTAACTCATGATGTCAGTTGTAACGTTCAGGATTGTGCAGAAACAACTTCCCCGACAGCTGGTTCCTGTCTCTGTCAGTTCCTCTGGTTTCAGATCTGCATTCACAAACTCTGGAGGTTTCACATCAGCAGCTGCAGCCGAACGACGCGTGGAGTTGGAGAAGTGAAACCAAAAAAAAAAAAAGGTTCACGATCAGGATTTAGTGTTTCGCAGAAAAAATCTCAGAAATTTGAGGTTGACACCGTCAGGACGTTGACATCTGCAGGGTTCATCCTCTGGGGAGAAGGAACCGGATCAGGACATCTGAAGGAAATCCACCCATTCATGAGGAATAAAGCCTGAGCAGGGTTCGTCCTCCAGGGACCATGAACATCTGAATGATCCATACATGAGATGTTTTGGTGTGAACTGTACGTATCCTGTGGTGTTAGCACGCTGTGACCTTTGACCTCTGCTGCCTGGGAGTTCACTCACTCTGTATTTATACTCGAGCGAAACGCTGAGTGACGTGTGAATGTGGAGCCGACCACCGCGCCCCGCACAGCCCTCCACAACCACACGGCTGTACAATATGAGGAAGTGAAGGAATCTCAGGGTCGGTTACACAACGACGCAACAACGGACCGACACACTCGTGTTTCCATCACTTCACAGGACGACACATTCACAGTGTGAAGGTGTGAGCGGCAGCGCATGTCGACACACGGGAGGAGACCAGGGCGCCTCCCGACCAGAGAGTTTCCTGGTCGACCAGTAGGCGTCATTTAAGGCGATCAGTCGACTCACGAGACAGTTTCCCATTGATTAGATATCAAAGGTTCAACATTTTGTCAAACTGTCCCATCACCATCACCCCTATAGTCACAGCAGTAGGTTCGTTACCTTTAATTGTCAGTGCAAGCTATTTTTAGAACAGTGGAGCAGAGCCGTGAGCTGCTCAGAGCTACGCTACGGAGGGAAATTCATGCAAAACCTCTGATGCATGTTGCCTTCAGGGACAGTTGTTCATCAACAGTCTCTGCATTTCCCTCTAAAACAACTCTGTGTGGTAACGTTGTGTTATTATCTCATAGCGTGGTGAATGTGCAGGTCACAACTTGTCCACCAGAGCGTTGTGGAGTTGTTGGATTGTGTATTTGATGAGTTTGATGAGGGAAACCAAGAAATCCCATAATGAGCCTCCGTAGCGTAGCTCTGAGCAGCTCACGGCTCTGCTCCGCCGTTCTAAAAATAGCTTGCACCGACAATTAAAGGTAACAAACCTACTGCTATGACTATAGGGATTTAGGCCAAAATGTTGAACTATCCCTTTAAGTGACTCACAGTCGCAATATCGCTATATACAAAATAGAAAAACAACAGTGAGTGACTGTCATGACTTCCTGTATCTGGCCCTTCAAATGAAAAGCCCTCCAGCCGGGTCGTACCTCTGCTGATGCGCTGCTTCTCTCCCGACAGGATCCCTGGAGTGTCGATGATGCTGATGCTCTGGAGAACCTGATTGGGCATCTGAGAGCAGATGAACCTGAAAACACACAGCGTCATGTGACTTTGATGCATCTGTGTGAAAATACAGGAACTAAAAAACCTCAAAGTTCATCAAAACAAAACTTTATTTTACAGTTTTATCTATTTTCTATTTCCAGAGACAATAAATCTGACATGTTGTTCACTATAAATAGCATTGTGTGTGTGTGTGTGTGTGTGTGTGTGTGTGTGTGTGTGTGTGTGTGTGTGTGTGTGTGTGTGTGTGTGTGTGTGTGTTGCTTTTAAAGTTAATTTTAGTCGTCGGACCACAGCAGCCATAAATCGCCGCGGTGCGTTCGAGCCACAGACTGGCAGCGGGAAAAAACAAAACTGCCGCTCTGACACGTGGTGACGCACACACACTTCCCTCTGGAAACAATAACTTATTGTGGAAAAGTTCCTCCGTCGCTCCGACCGGGACGACATGGGATTCCTGGTTAGAGGAATGCCTCAACCCACACACACACACACACACACACACACATAAAAATACACACACACTCGGACAGTTCGAGGGTCGACTGTCCGTCCACTTCCTCCTCAAAACATATTTCTGGACGGAGGAAACACGTTTGGACACGAGTGTTTTTAGCTAAATTTAAACCACTGATACGAAGCCTGAGGAATCTGACAGCCGCCCGTGTGTGTGTCTGTGTGTGTAAGTGTGTGTGTGTGTGTGTGTGTGTAAGTGTGTTGTTTACACTTCAGTCTGGGGTGACTGGGGTGAAGGCGGTCACTTCCCAGGTTGTGAGTGTTTTGAGAAGCAACAGTGACAGGAGTGTGAGGGGTTGCCAGGATTTGTGTGTGTGTGTGTGTGTGTGTGTGTGTGTGTGTGTGTGTGTGTGTGTGTGTGTGTGTGTGTGTGTGGACGTTGATTATTGATCGTCCATCTCCATATTGTGTTTTCTATCAAATTCGCATCAGAAATGAAAGAGTTACTGTGCAGAAACTATGAAAACCGAGTCAGCCAATCAGATTATTTGCTCCTTTTCTCTGTCTCCGGGCAGATTAAAGGTCGACCGGTCACTCATTGGCTGTTTAGAAAGCAGCAGCTTCATTAAATCAGACAAAGGTGAAAACAACGGTGTAATCTGTAATCTGGGATTAGAGGAACCTGGTTTCAGGAAACACAACAGCAAAAACCGAGTTCTCTTAAAGGGATAGTTCAACATTTTGGCAAATTCTCCCATTGCCGTAATCCCTATAGTCATAGCAGCAGGTTCTGGGAACTACTTGTGCTTTTGAAATACCTCCGCCCAGCAGCCGGGTCTGGAATGTAGTCCTGGTTTTGCATTTAAGTTACATGATTATCTCATAGCGTGGTGAATGTGCAGGTCACAACTTGTCCACCACAGCGTTTTGCAGTTGTTGGATTGTGTATTTGATGAAAGAAAGGTGGAAATACCATGTAGCTCACGTCTCTGCCCCGCCGATCTCAAAACAACATGCACCAATAATTAAAGGTGATGAACCTCCTGCTGTGACAATAGGGGCTCTGGTGAGAGAGGAGAGTCTGCCAAAATGTTGAACTGCCCCTTTAAAGCTACAGACTACAGACACACAGTGCATATTTACAGGGTTCCTTGAACGCAGCATCTGAGCAGCTGCTGTCAGGGAGTCATGGAGCATGTTGCATGTGTGTGTGTGTGTGTGTGTGTGTGTGTGTGTGTGTGTGTGTGTGTGTGTGTGTGTGTGTGTGTGTGTGTGTGTGTGTGTGTGTGTGTGTGTGTGTGCGTACCTGTTGAGGAAGGAGTTCCCGAACGCGTTGAGTTTCCTGAAGGGTTTCTTGGGGTCGACCACCAGGGCGTTGCCGGGGACGACGCCTTCGTTCTCTCCGTGCATCACGGCGATGAAGCCGTCGGTGGTCGGCTCCGGACCGATCCTCATCCCCGGGAAATCCTGCTCCAGCAGATACCTGGGAGGAGGGAGGAGGAGGAGTCAGCTGATCGATCTGCGCTGTGATTGGACGCTGTGGTTTTTAAACATTTGGGAGCTGTTGTCTTTAACCTTTAACCGGCTCGATCTAAAAATTAAAAAAAAACCCTCCTCGACTCCAAGAGGATGTTTTTGCCAAATTTGAAGACACTCCATCAAGGCGTTGCTGAGATATCGTGTCCATGACAACAGCACGCATGGATAACAACCTAAAAACAATATGGCCGCCGCTCTGACACTGAGGAAGAAAAAAATAAAACCCAGAGTCCAGACCAACACAGAGGCTCCTGACCTACGGTTTGAGGAGCGCAAGCAGGAAATGTAGAGGCACAAAACCACCTGCAGAGCTAATATTCACATTTCAGGGATTTCAGTATTTATTATTGATCTCATTGCACAACAACCAGCCCTTGATCCTCCTGCAACTTGACGATAAACTGAGTCAAACTCCTTGTTTGTCTGAACAAACTTGGCAAATCAAAGAGATTCTGAATAAAACCACGTCATGTCAACACATTGATTGGAAAACTTCAATCCGAATGTGCTCATTCAGGAGGAAACGTCCAGATGGGCGGTTCATGTGAAGGGTTGGTGTGATCATCGATCTGAGCAGCATGGATTCATTCTGATTGGCTGCTTGGTGCATGAACAGGCAGGTTGTAACCAGATCACGGTCTGTGACTGCGACCAGTGAATCTGTCAGAACAACAAACACCGCAGATCGACCTCTTCCTGTGCTTTCTTCTCTTCCCTCCTCGCGCTCGCTCGCTCGCCGCTCCTCGCTGGAGGAAAGTGAGAAAGGAAGGAAGAGATGGAGGATGTCTCTGTCCTCCGGCCGGCGTCCTGTTGTCACGGCCTCTGAGCCCCACTTCAAAAGAAAACAGAGACCATGGAAAACTACCAGGGCCGCTCGCCGCGACCTGCGACCCGCGACGGTGTCACGCGCACATCATCACCATCGGCCCCCGTGCTGCGGCGTCAGCTGTGGTTTGGACGGCGATCAGAGACTCAGACTGAAAGAGGATGAAGCTTCTCGCGGCTCCAGCTCATCCGTCAACTCACGGCTTTCAGGATGAAGCGCTACAACCATGTGTTTCCTCATCCAATTAAAAACCGATTCTCCAAACACCAAACCGCTGAAATCTAACGGCTTAGTTCCCCAGCGCACGCCGACGCCGTCACGGTCAAAGCTGATTGGCTGCTGCAGACGAGGATCAATAACCAGGATGAGTCTCTCTGCAGCTTCCTGGAAACGTGTCATCACCTTTTAACTGATGACGCTGCAGGAACAAGAGAAAAGGCCAGAAGGTCACGAGAGGTCGACGTCTAGTATCTACGTGAACTCCTTCATTTGGAAAACACCCCCAGTATGACACTTACCCTCCACTCCCCCCCCCCCCCCCCCAGGTCAAATGAAAGGTCACTGTGGCCTGATGTTTGGCGAGGAGGTGCATCTTTGGCTAAACTCTGGATGTCCCAAGTTTCAGAATAAAAGTCCATTTTTTGGACCCGTAATGGATTTTTACAACATCCATGACCTTCAACCTCCACCTACGGGGTTTTTAATGTAAAAAATAACAGACAGACATCACCATGAAACTGAAATTTTAGGTTTAAATATGTAAATGAGGCGATATCTAATGAAATATGCTAATGCTTATTTCCAGAATCAAACTCTGAACAGTGGATGAAGCCGCTTTCAGAATCCTTGTTTTATTTTGTTGACACATTAGAGGAGGATTCTGGATGTCTCTCTTTTTATCACTAACATACCGTCACCAGCCGTGAAGCACATAGAGCCACATAGAAATGTTGTGTTTTTGCAGCTAAACAACTGGCCAGGAAGGGGTTAAACATATTGAAACTCATGTCAAAAGTGATTTTCATGTTTAGTCCAGACCCAGCGACTGGCGTCTAAACCGTGTCCAGCGGTCGTGGACGTGAAGGATCATCTTGATGCTGTCTGTTCTGGTGATGATGTCATAGGATGTGAAGCTGCGCCGCTCTGCAGGTGCTTCACTGGAAAAAAGAAATCTAGTCACAATGACCAGTTGACCAAAACTCATCAGATAGAAACAGGAGTGACCTGTTTGTGGCCCAACGTTCACGCTGCTGGTGAAGAAGAAGAAGAAGAGGAAGAAGAAGAAGTGGAACGAGAAGAAGAAGAAGAAGAAATGTGTTGACTCTGCAGTTTACTGGCAACAAGTTCCCATGATTCATAGCATTCCTCCTCGTTTGCATGATTCATAGCATTCCTGCAGCAGGGGGGGGCCACTACACAGCCCCCCCCCCCCCCCCAGCCCCCCCAACCACACACACACACACACACACAAGCAGCAGCCAGACTCTCTGCAGCTTCAACTGATTGGTCGGTTCTGTTGCCAACACTTATGAATGTTTGTACCCAACATGTACACACACACACACACACACACACACACGCACACCCTTTTGTCTGCAGACGTGAGATAAGCTCGGTGTGTAACCGCTCAGCGTGCGATGACCTCATCGTCCTTCATCTGCATCACCTCGGAGCTCCTGGTGATGCAGCAGAGAGAGAGCGAGTGGCGCTGCGTTCAAGGACACTCCGACGGTTTTCTACCGCGCGCAGCAAAATGCAAACGTTAAGAACTAGAGGACACGTCTCCTGGTGCTGGTGGCGTGGAGTCGCTCGCTCTCCTCTGATTGGCTGCTGGCTGCAGGGTTTGCAGTTTCAGCGCGAGTCCCGTCATGTCTGAGTGAAGACACAGGAACTTAATGTCAAAACGCTCTGATGTGTCAGAGAGAGAGAAACACCATACGGTATAAATACTGTGTTAAAGCTCCAGACAGTCTGCAGAAACTACACACTTCTTTTTCCTGGTTCTAGATCTGGTTCTGGTCTTAGTTCTGGTTCTGGTTCTGGTCTTAGTTCTGGTTCTGGTTCTGGTTCTGGTTCTGGTTCTGGTTCTGGTTCTGGTTCTAGTCTTAGTTCTGCAGCAGCAGTAATGGCCGTCTGAGCCTCTGCAGGTCTCAGCTCGTCTCTCACTGCAAAAACTCCAAATCAAGCAAAGAATATTTGTCTTATTTCTTGTCAAAATTAATCTCATCACCTAAAAATCAACTTGTTTTCAGATAAATTTCACTTGTTTCAAACTATTTTTCACTTGAAATCAGTAGAAAAAAAGTTTTTTGTGTTATAAGTGTAATAAGAAAGAGAAACTTGCCCCATTTAGCAGATTTTTCTACTGATTTCAAGTGAAAATTAGTTTGAAACAAGTGAAATTTATCTGAAAACAAGTTCATTTTTAGGTGATGAGATTAGTTTTGACAAGAAATAAGATAAATATTCTTTGCTTGATTTGGAGTTTTTGCAGTGTGGGTAGAAGCTCTCAGTAACTCTGCAGCAGCAGCAGCAGCTCAGCGTCCTGACCCTCAGGACACGGGGACGTCCCCGGTGGACAGACGGACGGACGGACCGTCACCTGCAGCGCTGGACGACTGAGCGCGTCCTGACAGACGCAGGACGCTCTGGTAACGTCTCAGACCTGCTTCCTCCTGCGTCTCTCATCTGTCCTCGTGTCAACCTGCTCCTCTGTCTCTGACCCTGAGGTCACAGCTCAGTCATGAACCACAACAGGCCGTTTACTGGAACCTCACTTCATCTCTTTATATTTATTTCATATTTACGTCTTGTCCTCCTTGTCCTCCTGACAAAACCTACGTCTTAAAGACGTTGTAGATTTGATTTGACATATTATTAGTGTTAGAGCGTTTACAGGAAGCAGGAGGTCAGTGGTGGAACCAGAAAGAGTTCAACTTCAGCCGACTTCTCTCTAAGTCTGCAGAGTGCAGCGACTCGCTCATCCTTTTATAGCTTAGAAATAAAAAGATTAATTCATTCATTCATTCATTCATTCATTCACCAGAATGATTGATCTGCACATGATTGAGACAAAGTGAACTTTAGTTTACGAGGCTGCAGCAGCTGATTGAGGTGGAACAGGCAGAGCAGCACTGGACTCTGGTCCTGATCCTGATCCTGTCTACGGTCAAACTGGATGAACACAGACACAGAGACAGAGACAGAGACAGAGACAGAGACAGACAGAGAGACAGGGACAGAGATGGAGACAGAGCTGAGGACTCAAACCTGAAACCTGTTTTGACATTTTCTGTTACAAACCGACATGAGACGAGTTGGAACAAGTTGTGTCAGTTCTCCAACAGACCGGTCTGCACATGGAGGCTGCAGATGATACAATTCATCCATTATTAAATCAATCTTCAACTGTTCTGATCATCCAATCATCAGGTCGAGTCGTTTTTTAAGAAAAAAAAAAAAACAAATAATAAAAACAAAACTAATCATCAGGATTCAGAAGCTGCAGCAGCCACACACACACACACACACACACACACACACACACACACACACACTAGAGGTTAATTCCATTACTTCCTCATTACGACCTTCGCTCTAATCACATTACACAACACTAAACAGGAAGTGATGTCACAGCTCTGATTAGGAAATATAGAAGGAGGCCACGCTGCATCAAGCAGAGGAATAAACATTATTAATATTATTATTATCATAGTGGTACAGCTATGACCGTCAGCTGTGTGTGTGTGTGTGTGTGGATCAGCTCTCTGACTCGTGACCACGGCGGCTGCCGGCGGCAGGAAGCAGCATGATGATGATGATGTCATCATTTTGACTTTATGAACTGAATGTACAGACTGATCTCAGAGCTGATCAATGATCAATGATCCTGTAACGTAGTGAGTTACTTTCTTCTGTTCTGTTCTCATCATCATCATCATCATCATCATCATCATCATCATCATCATCATCATCATCATCATCATCATCATCATCATCATGTCTGATCCTGATACAGAAGAGAGGATCGATGTGAAGCTACAGTCGGTCAAACCTGCAGGTTTTGTTTCCTGTCGCTGCTGCTTTGTCAATAAAGATTCACCTGTGATCCGCTACTACAGAACTACAGTTCCCATGAGCCTCGGCGCCGTTTCCAAACACTCAGCACAGTCTCTGTCATGAGTCACTGTAGGTTTCCACGGCGAGGCCGACGCTCTGAGCTCTGAGCTCTGAGCTCCTCGCCTCCCGGTTCAACGAGCAGAGACACGAGGAGCTGCACGTTATACAACATTAGAATATTATTAATAATAATAATAATAATAATAATGATAATAATAATAATAATGTTGTTGTTGTGGATTGAAGTCACTTCCTGTTTGCTCAACCTCCAGGGAACCTGACCAATCATCATTTGTTTCTACTTTCCCTACAATGACAGTTTGACAGGACGGTGCGTTCACTGTCTGCTGGATTTACCAGGTCATGGCTCCGGTAGAGGAAGTTGAATATGATGATGTTTAGATTAAAACTGACATTATTCTCTTCAACAGACTCAGTTTAGAGCGAGTTAGTGAACTCTGATTCTTCTCTTCAGCTCCAACCTGAAGGAATCTGCTCTGTTGAAGCCGTTCCTATGGTAACCTATTATTATTATCATTAACCCCAAATGTCTCTGTGGTTTCTGTGATATAATAAGTTCCAGATCATTCAGATAATAAATAGTAAAGTAGCTGCTTGTGTTAAACCAACAACTTGGTGTGAGCAGACTTCAGCAGGTTGTGTTGTTGTGTTCTTCTGGTCAACACAAACGTTGTTCACATTAAATATGGTTTAGATTTTACATCAAATCATCTTTTATCTTTTTAGCTGAGGAGGAATAATGTCAATATCGAGACACATGGTTGTTATGAGGACTGGGACTGGAGACAGTGGTGGACTTGGACTTAGTCTCTCATTGGTTTCTGATCTAATCATCAGTTTGAGTAGAAGTTTTTAAAGAAAAAAAGCTGCAGATTCTCTAATTGCAGCTTCTTCAATGTGAATATTTCTGTTTCTTTGTTCCTTTATGACGATAAATGTTATGACGATAAACTGAGTCTCTTTGGTTTGAGGACAAAACAAGACGTTTGAGGACGTATCTGGTGGTTTGAGACAGACTGACTGACGGTATTTCAACATTTTTTAAAATTTTATTGACTAATCAACTAATCAATTAATGGTTTAAATTAATCAATGAAAACTGTTGTAGCTGCAGCCACATCACTAACTACCCCAGTCTGACTCTTCATCCCTCCAGCCTTTAATTAACCTGCTGGAGGTGGAGGTGGAGGTGCCCCCCACCCCCACCCGCACCCCCACCGACCTCCAGGTGACTCCCCAGGCCGGGTGAGGGTGCGTTAGAGGCGGCTGTGAGCAGCAGCCGAGCCCCGGAGCCCGGAGCCCGGAGCCCGGGACGTAGCCTACCTGATGAAGGTGGTCTTCCCGGTGGAGTACTGTCCGACCAGCAGCACCATGGGTTTGCTCTGGAAGTCCGCGGCCTCCAGCGCCGGGGAGTGGAAGTCATGGAAGAGGTAGGTCTCCTCCAGCGGCAGCAGCTTCTTGGTGTAGAGGCTCTGCAGCCCCTCCGTCACCGTCTGGTACATCTCCCCCTCCTTGTTGCGGCCGCCCTGCTCCTGCTTCACCCAGCTGAACATGTTCCCGCTGCCGCTGCTGCTCCGCTGATCCACACACACAAACACACAACTTCCCTCTTTCGATATTTCCAAATGTTCCGGCCGCGCGCGCTCGGCTCCGTCTCGGCTCCGTCCTTCAGGCTGAGGAGGAACAGTCCGCGTGTGTGTGTGTGTGTGTGTCTGTGTGTGAGACAGAGAGGGAGGCTGTGTGTGTGTGTGTGTGTGTGTGTTTGGCCCCTGGGAGTCTCCGCCGCTGTTGTGAACACACACTGCCTCCTCTGTCTCTTTGTGTGTGTGTGTTTGTGTTGTGACCGCTGCTGGTGCAGCTACCTGAGGGCACCGCCCTTCCCCCGGTGACGCACCACACACACACACACACACACACACACACACACACACACACACACACACACACACACACACACACACACACACACACACACTGGACTGTGTGTTTGAGCAGAGATACCTCAGTCACTCTATTAAAGGGATAGTTCAACATTTAGTAAAAATTTTCCCATCACCATAACCCCTATAGTCAAGTGCAAGCTATTTTTAGAACGGCGGAGCAGAGCCGTGAGCTGCTCATAGCTACGCTACGGAGGCTCATGGGATTTCTTGGTTTCCCTCATCAAACTCATCAAATACACAATCCAACAACTCCACAACGCTCTGGTGGACAAGTTGTGACCTGCACATTCACCACGCTATGAGATAATAACACAACGTTACCACACAGAGTTGTTTTAGAGGGAAAACTGTCCCTGAAGGCAACGTGCATCAGAGGTTTAGCATGAATTTCCCTCTAAAACAACTCTAAAGGTAACGAACCTACTGCTATGACTATAGGGGTTATGACAACGGGCCAATTTGCCAAAATGTTGAACTATCCCTTTAAGGAGACAAATGTCTTGTCATGGCCATAACAGGGTTGCTTGTGTTTTCTTTTCTTTTTCTGTCAGTGTTATTACAAGAAGCCTTAATTTAGAAGACCATAGTCTCATTTCAAAAGGTCAAAATCGGCAGGAAAAATAAGTTTTCTTCATCCTGCTCCTTTACAGGCAGGGGATGTTTACACTATAATCTCATTTAGTCAGTAATATATGAAGTGAAAATGTGTAGGCTATGCATGGAACAAATGAATGAAATTAAGTTTAATGCAATGAGATTTACAATTTCAATAGATAGATTGCTGTCTAAATAAATCAGTGTGTAGCTTCAGGTCGTTCTGCAGCTCAGCTCTCTGTGTCCCCCTGCTGGATGAACCCTGACATTACATTACACTACACTACACTACACTACACTACATTACACTACACTACTACACTAAATTACACTACATTACGATACACTACCAGGCAGTGGATCTTTTGGTCATTGGATTTTCTTTTGATGAATGGGAATTAAAAAACAAAAATCATTGGTTTATTCTACTACGTTACTCTTTTTTTTTGCCATACAGCACTCAAAGCACTGCGTTCCTGTTTATTCTACTTTCGTTTTGAAATACAAAAAATTAAGTTGAAAAACAAAGTGTTTTGTTGTTGATTTTCGTGTTCTATGTCACATGACAAAAAATAAAACCAGCAGCCAACAGAAACAAATAAACAAACCAAAACACTTTTTTTTCTTCATATTTTGATGTTGTCATCTTCGAGGCAAGAGCACCAATGAGCACTAGCACCTGTGTCTGTGGTTCTGTAGAGCTAAATCTACTCAGATTGGATTTCAGACACAGCGTAACAAGGACATCTATAGAAATATTTATGTACATCTGAGGTGGAAAAAGTTAAAACTGAAGTTAGAAAAAAAACAGGAATAGCAAAATAGTATGTCATTAAGATAATGTCCAACTACACCTGATTAACGGTTTAAAAGCTGATGGAACGAATGATCTCAGATATCTGTGGTGACCTTAAATCCAAGCCAAATTATTCATATGTCAAAAATAACAGAGAAAAGTATTCTAGCTCAGATTAAGCTATTAACATACCAGTCTTACTAGAGTCGTAGAGGAGGGGCAGAGGTGAGCTGTCACCTGAACACAAAGCTGATCTGTGATCAGTCAGAGAACCTGACGCTCTGAGGATCAGCTGTCCAACATCTCAATATTAACCTGTTCAATGTGTTCAAAGTCCTAATACAATAAAGTAACAGCAGGATCTGAGCAGCCAATCACAAGGTCAGAAACACCATGTGGGATGTGTCCATAATATGTGTAATAGATAAGACAAAGAATAGACTGAACTGTAACTTAGAGGTTTCATCTGCACACACAGGTTTAATAACAACAGATATCCAGCAGGTGGCACCAGTCTACTGCATAGAGTGACTTCCTCTCTCTGTCACTATGGGCTTCAAACTGTAAAACACACCTTTACTAACACGTGATTTCCTGTAAACGCAGAGCAGAGGCAGGTGAAACTGTTCAGACGCCATTTCAGAATGAACGGAGCAGAAGGAGAGAAACTGAAGTCTGAGACAAGTGAGTGTTAACACAACATTGTTGTTGTTGTTGTTGTTGTTGTTGTTGTTGAAGCATCAGAGAGTCAGTGTGTCAGTGTGGACTGCTGAGGGAAGAAGAGTCAGACGTATCCGTACAGACGTCATTGTCTCGGTTTCACCTCGACTCTAAACTTCTTCAGATTCAGAACAAACATCGACTTGAACTCAACGACCTGAGAAAACTTTAGAGGTCAAAGGTCGTGGTGACTGGATAAACATGGATTTAATGTGAAAGGAGGTCAACAACTGAGACAGTGATGGTAGTTTGTCGTCAGTGTATGTGTGTGTGACAGGTGATCAGACTGTGTGTGTTTCTGGTTTCCCTCTCAGACCGACTCAAGTCCTGAAGATGAGTGTTAACATGGAGAAAGAGAAGAAGGACGGACCAGAGTCTCCAGGATCCATCTGTCTGTCTATGAGGAGTGACCGGTCCAGACCTGAACCTGAAAACGTCAGTCCTAAACCTGGACCTTCAGACTCAAAGTAAGAAACCTGATACAAACCTGAACCTCCAAAGTGTGTGTGTGTGTGTGTTTTGTCCTCCTGAGTCCAGTAGATCCAGATGTTGACACAGTGGGTCCAGATGTTGATCCAGTGGATCCAGATGTTGAGCAGTGTCAGTGTTGAGTTGAGTTGAGATTACTTTACTTATCCCATAGGGCAATTCTGTTTCCACAGCTGACCACCGCACCAACATCACATACACAAACATACAATTTAGGAGGACAGTGCAGATTTGAGATCAAATAAGATAAAAAATACAACGATACAATAAATATATGAGAGGCAAATACAGTATATGTAAAAAACACAATGTCAACAACTGCACTAAAAACTACAGCTTCAAGCCAGCTGAGCATTCAACCAACTACAAAAAGTAGAAGCACAAAGGACCTGGAATAACGGTTGGTCTTCCTGAAAGGCTGCATGTATCTTCAACCTGATGGCATCAGGGTAAATTCACCGGCCAGAACATGATTTAAGGTAAAGGTAAAGGTACTTTATTAGTCACATATACAGGTGTACAGTGAAATTCTTTCTCTGCATTTAACCCATCCCTGAGGAGCAGTGGGCAGCCATGGAGTGGCGCCCGGGGACCAATTCCAGATCTTACGCCAGTGCTTTGGTCAGGGGCGCTGACTGGAGGATTACCTAACATGTTTTGGTGGTGGGGGAAACCAGAGTACCCGGAGGAAACCCACGCAAATACGGGGAGAACATGCAAACTCCACACCTGGGGCACCTGGGATTCCAACCCAGGACCTTCTTGCTGTGAGGCAACAGTGCTAACCACTGCGCCACCGTGCCGCCCTATTAGGATTATTAATGATGCATGCTGCCATTTGTGAGACCTGTCTTTCCCACAGGGAGTTTAAGTCAGTAATTTTCAAGCAGACTTTCACAATGTTATTTAAACAGTTCCTGCCCTTCACTGTCAGGCTGTTAAACCAGCAGATGAAAGAAAAAGTGAGGAGATTCTCAATATATTAAGAGTACACAGTACATAAAATAGAATTGGTGTGTGATCCTGTGTAGAGCTGATGTGTTCCAGATGTTCAGCAGCTGGACACTGGACCCAGTTACTGACTGACTGACTCTACACTGTTGTCTATGATGCTGCTGTGCTGCTTTCATCCTTCACTACAGTGTGTGGTGCTGGATGCTGACGTCACTGGAGACTTCCCACAATGCATCTGTGACCAGAGAACTGATCAGTGACCAATGTGATGTCAATAAAACATGTTTGTGTTGCAGAGTGAGAGCAGAGTCTCCAGATCTCCCTCTTTACTTCAGACCTGGACCTGGACCTGGATCCATCTGTGAGTCTATGAGGAGTGACCGGTCCAAAGATGAAACTCTTTGGTTCAGACCTGGACATGGACCTGGACCTGGACCTGGACCTGGACCTGGACCTGGACGTGGACCTGGACCTGGACCTGGACCTGGACCTGGATCCATCTGTCTGTCCATGAAGAGTGACCGGTCCAAAGATGAAACTCTTTGGTTCAGACCTGGACCTGGACCTGGACCTAGACCTTCAGAATCACAGTAAGAAAAGATTTCTACTGTAAACTGAGTTGAAGATGATTCAGTCATTAGACTGATGTGAAGGGTTTTCCTGGATGAAATTGACTGTTCGCTAATAGAATAGAATAGAATTCAATGCAAACATGCACAGAATAAAAAAATAAAAAATAAAATACAAAAGATAAATTCCAATGACAAATAATAAATGTATGTATCATAAGATAAAAATAAGTTATATATGGATTAAGAAAAATTGCTCAGCATAATGGCAATATTGCACATTCGAATGGTGAGTATTGCTCAGGTAGCTGAGAGGTAATCTGGGGGGTTGGACTGTCAGTGCATGTGTGAGTTCAGAGTGGTGATGGCTTTTGGGAAGAAACTGTTTTTGAGGTGGGTTTTGAGGTTTTTCAGCGGGAAGTGTATATGTCCAACAGGGAGGGGAGAGGGCAACCGATGATCCTTTGGGCAGTCAAATGAATGGCTAACATGAAAAAATAGCTATCCTCTTCTAAACAATATCTCCATGTCGCCGCCACCGCAGCAGCTATAACAACGACAATTCTACATTCAACATTCTACACACAAAGGTTGTTCATCATCCTCTCAGCATGTGTCAGTTCATAAAAGAAAAAAAATAATAATTTAATTTAATTTAATTTAATTTAATTTAATTTAATTTAATTTAATTTAATTTAATTTAATTTAATTTAATTCAGTTTATTTGATAGGGACAATGCAGGTTAACTTAGTGACACTTCCACTCGTTACAAGCAAGTCAATATGACTGATGTTCTACATACAGAGATTATAGCTAATGCTAGTTTCCAACTCCCGTAGTAAAAAGAAAAGGTAAGTAGAAAGACATCAACAATTACATACAACACTATAAAATGTATGAAGTCATGACACATGCATACAGTTCTGACTTTGTTTCAGCCAGATTTTAACCTTTGTATTAAAAATTCTAATGTCTCGGGTTAGTTTTGTTTCGGTCAGTAGTGAATTCCACATCTGGGAACCCTTTATAGAGAAGGCTGATTGCCCAAAGGAGGTCTTATGGCGTGAGATTTGCCACTTGCCGTACTCCTGGTTATCCTATCGCTATTTTGTCTTCTAAAACGACTACACAGCACATCTGGCGCCAAGTTCTGCAAACATTTAAAAAACAATTTGACAGATGAAAATTTTAAGAAATTGTCGAAGCAAATTATACTGCTTCAAGATGAGACAGTGATACCATTTTATTGGTTTCTTGGCCATTATTTTTATGGTTTGATTATACAGAGATGCAATTGACTTAATTGTGGTCGGAGAGGCCTGACTTCACACAGTAACACAATACGACATATGAGAAAAAAATCATGGCATGCATATACAGCTGTGCTGCTTTGATTGGTATATGATGTCTAATTAGTTTGAAGCAGTTTAAATGTTTTTTATTGTTTTAGATATCTTTTTGACATGTTTGTCAAACTTGAGTCTGGAGTCCAGGACCACACCCAGATATTTAAAATCTTTTACCGTCTCAATTTCTTCTTCCTGCAATGTTATGCAAAAATCTTCTAATTGTGATGTGTTTTTGATGGAACAACACATGGCAACTGTCTTACTCTTGTTTAGAGTGAGCTTGTTATCCTGGAGCCAGAGGCTTACCCTGCTCAAAAATGAGGATAAGGTCTCAGCAGCCTCCCAAGATGTCTTTGCTGACGTGTAAATGACTGTGTCATCTGCGTAAAGCTGACAGCTTTCAGGCAGGTCGTTGATGTATAAACTGAAAAGCAACGGCCCCAGAATTGACCCTTGGGGAACCAACTCAGAGCAAGTTTGGAAAACTTAAATTTAGACAACTTAGATAGCAGGATGTCGTGGATGACACAGTGTCAAATGCCTTTTTTAGGTCGAGAAACAGATGGCTCATGTATTTTGGATTTTCTATTTTTATTTTTCTATTCATGACTTATTTTTTCATCAATGATGGGCTATGAGAGTGACGATCAAGATGTAATGATAGAAGAAAACGACGGGACCACCCTTATAAATAAATATTTAGATTTTAATTATGAAACATTTGATTACTCTGGGAAAAAAATACAGGACATGGACTGTGACTATGACCCAGAAACAATTTTTTTTCATACCATGCAAAACGAATGTAGGTATTATACTGATCAGCAATTCAATGTAAATATTAAAATGATAGGTGTGTTCTCAATTATACATATGAATAGCAGAAGCTTAATTAAAAAAATTTCAAAGGTATATGATTTTTTTGGGGCGTTGAAAACTAAATTCAGTGCCATAGCGGTTTCAGAAACTTGGTTAAGTGATGAAATAGTAAAAGACTATGAATTGCTGGGGTATCGCATGTTTTATGTAAATAGGAGAAAAAAAAGGGGTGGGGGTGTGGTCCTATATGTTGATGAGACACTTCATTGTAAACAAGTGAAAAACATGTCTAAAGGGATAGATGACAAGTTGGAATTCAATTGAAATGGAAAAAGCTAAAAACATAATCATAAGTTGTGTTTACAAAGCTTCTGTATGTGGAATAGAAATTCTTAAGGAACAAATGATTGAAGATTTTAACATTGACTTATTAAACCCACAGGGTCATATGGGAACAGCCGACTTCATTAACACCATGTACAGTGTTGGTCTCTTCCCAAGGATCACTAAACCAAGTAGAATTACTAGGTCCAGTGCAACTCTAATTGACAACATTTATTCTAACATCATAGATGCAACTGTGACCATTTACCAATTTTTACAACATTTCAGTACAATCTAAGGGGAAATCCTGGGGGGGTGGGGGGGACAAACAACATTTAGACTGAGAAATTCAGAAACAGTGGAGTCATTAAAAATGGACTTGATGAGACAAACCTGGGAATCTGTTTATGTTGCTGATGTAGATGTCGCATATAATTCATTTTTAAGTATATTTAAAGAGTGTTATGATAGAAATTGCCCACTGAGAGCATGTAGTGATAAAAGTAAAAAAGAAAATAAGCCATGGATATCCAAAACCCTACAGAATGCAATCAAGAAGAAAAATATACTATACAGGGAATTTATAAGAAATAGAACAGATAAAACTGAAAGAAGATATAAGCTATACAAAAATAGATTGACAAAGATAATTAGGATAAGTAAGGAGAATTACTATAGTAAACTAATGGAGGATAGTAAAAACAATATAAGAGAGACTTGGAAAGTAATTAACAGCTTGATTAGAAAGAATACAGGAAAAGCTGACTTTCCCCAAGCCATCTTAAAGGGAGATACTCATATTTATGACAAGGAAAATATTGCAAATGAATTTAATAGTTTTTTTGTAAATGACCGAGGTTGGCAAGTGATATTGCAGAACCAGTTAATACAGATGAAGTAAGCAATCTGACAGAAGCTAATGTAAATAGTATATTTCTTACAGCCACTGATGAAACGGAAGTTAAGGGGACTGTCAGAGCATTTAAAAGAAAACGGTCCACTGACAATAATGGTTTTGACATGGCCTTAATTAAGGACACTATAGATGGTGTGGTTAAACCTCTGACCTATATTTTTAGCTTGTGGTTTGGCCACTGTATTAAGGAGCGTTGAATAACACAAATCTTGGGCTTAGGAAAGAAGGAACTCACCCTTTAAAGGCAAGGTCGGCAGAAATCTAGAAAAAAGCTTTGAGTTGAGTCCACACGGTTCTCATCCCCTCAGCCAGAGCAGCGAGTAGAGAAACGTTACGTTTTACGTTTTAAAACGTCCAAATAATACGAATAAGAGCTGCTGCTCTGTGATTGGTCAAAATCAACCGTCACGGGTAGATTCTTTGCAGGCTGAAAACAGAGCCGAGGGGAGACGCAGACGTCTGATCTTTTTTCACATCACTTCATTTACATTATCCCCAAGGTTAGTGTGGAAGTTTTTGCCTAATACTGTCAAAAAAAAAGCTGCCTACCGAGCCTTTAAATTGTGGGATCGGCTGTCTGACTTCCAAGTCCCAAGACAGTAGCCATTTGTGGGAGGGACTTAGCAAAGGGTCATTTGAATTGGTTGTGGTCAGTAACAGCCCTGAAAAAATCAATCATATGGGAACCTCCTTTCATATTTAACCCATGTGCCTCCAAAAAACTTCCTTTCGTCACCCTCGAGCCAAAAATGTACGCACACAAAAAATGGCTATAAAATCACACTTTTTCAGCTTTTTTCTGCATAAATCTCTTGAATGACTTCAGCTCTGCTCAAAAATATTTAAAAAAACTTTAAGAGCCTGTTTGAATACATGGTGTGTTGGTTGTTAAAAACACAAAGAATTTGTTTTTTTTTAAAAAACAAAAACGAGCAGCAGCATTCAAACTTGCATTTAAAGCGTTAAAATCCTGAAATTTATTGATGATTTGGCATTTTTGAGCAGAGCTGAAGTGGTTTAAAGGTAGTGTCTGAAGGTTTGTTCGTTGCAGTTTGTAAACACAACATTCAGCAGTAGCACACAAACACTGTAAAGTTCATGATGCCCAGTCCTACGTGCCATTCCGAGCTGGGTTCGGCCAGAGGGTTAGGGTTAGCTCAGATGTGGAGCTGTGACATGTTGTTGATCCAGAAATGTGTTGACAGGAGGAAGAGGAGTGGTGTCTCTGTGGACCAGCAGCTGTCCTGCTGTGGTCTCTGTCAGGACGTCCTGAAGGATCCAGTCTCCACCAGCTGTGGACACTGGTTCTGCAGACAGTGCTTCACCTCAGACTGGGACCAGTCTGGTTCTTCAGGACCCCCCTCCTGTCCCCAGTGTGGAAGAAGACCCAGAACCAGAGGTGAGCTGCAGACAGCCAATCAGAGCAGCTGTGGACAAAGCCTCCCCCCGAAATGCATTCAATTCATTTCTCAGGGAGAGTCTGGCCTCATCTCCGTTGTAACCGTTTCGCCGAAACACTCCGCCTACCGAACCAATCAGTCCCTGATTGGCCAACGTGCTCTGATTGACACAGCACGTTGGCCAATCACAGACCGAAGAAGAACAGCGATAACATCTTTTCCTCCCAGAAACTCAACAAGCGCCGACTCTTGCTCTTGTTTAAGTTCTGTAATTGATGGTATTTCATTTAGAACTTCCCTTACTGCTGTTTTTACGCCGCTGTTTGACGCTCCGCCATGTTTGTTGTAGGTGAGTCCAGTCCATGTAGTGATGTTTTCAGGCCCTGATTGGCCAACGTGCTGTGTCAATCACAGCGGCGACGCTGATTGGCTCGGTAGACGGCCGATTTCTGGCGAAACGGTTTCAACGGGGATGAGGCCAGACTCCCCCTGTGAAATGAATTAAATGCATTTCCGGGGAGGCTGGTTTACGAGGCTATTGTTCCATCACACAGCACTGACATTTAAGATGAGGATTCAAACCTTCTCTTTGTTGTCTGGAGTTTTTCTGTCGCTGATGAAAATAATCTGATCAGATTGTCAGGCTCTCTGTCACAGGCGTAACATCATGGTGATAGGCCTTGGTGCAAATATTTTTTTTGTGCCCTTACCTGCCGCCCTAAACACAAGTGCACACACACACACACACACACACACACACACACACACACACACACCTGGACACGCACACAGCCACTCGAGAGAACTGCTATTGTCACATTGTAGCTAACGTTACAGGTTGTTGAGATACCAGAATTTCAGTAGTCTATACCAATACCAGTAAATTTCCACAATTCTCGATGCTTATTTAATACCATGATTTAAAAAAAGAAAAGAAACCATGTGCTTCTAAATTCATATAGCCTACTTTATTATTTAAAAAATCTGTTTCATATCAAACCTTCTTGTATTTACTCCACTGTGCTTCAACAACTTTTCAGGCAGAGTAAGAACAGGGTTACAGAAAGTCATGGAGTCATTACTAAAGTTCAACAATCGACACGGTCCGCTGAGAAAAAATTAATGTAGGCTACCAACATATTTTTTACGTGTCAGGATCAACTTGGTACTGACTAGGTATCAGTTCTCTCACCCTGCAAACCAGCGTTTAAGCATCACGGACAGCGGCTCCATATCAACACTTACCTAATAGCCTGCCCTGACCTGGGCTCAAACCGCGACGCATTGTGACTGACAGGTAACAAGGTGATTGGACAAATTATCATTTCCTATAGCCAGTCAATGTTACCTTACTGGCCCGCCCTGAGCTATTCCATTCACAAAACAGGGGCCTGTGGCAATTCTGTACAGCTGTTTTTTTTTCTCCCTTCATGGGCCCCTGACAGCCTCTGGGCCCCGGTGCAGCTGCACTGGTTGCACCGTCGATACTTACGCCACTTCTCTCTGTCTTCAGTCTGACTCTGTCTCTTGTCTCTCAGCAGATGGTGGTCTGCAGGAGGTTTTAGATCAACATAAGATCAGTCTGAGAAGCAGATGTGAACAAGTGACTGAAGGAACTGAGGGAACAGGAAGTGGAACAGGAAGTGGAACCCTCCTCAACAGGATCTACACTGAGCTCTACATCACAGAGGGACAGAGTGAAGAGGTTAATACCCAACATGAGGTGAGACAGCTGGAGACAACGTCCAAGAAGAAGAAGATCCTCCATGACACTACAATCAGGTGCAACGACATCTTTAAAGACTTACCTGTCCAACAGAGAGAGGACGTCTCTACGGTCTCACCTGTCCAACAGAGACAGGATGTCTCTACGGTCTCACCTGTCCAACAGGGAGAGGACGTCTCTACGGTCTCACCTGTCCAACAGAGAGAGGACATCTCTACGGTCTCACCTGTCCAACAGAGACCCATCAGAGTGGTTCTGACCAACGGCGTCGCTGGCGTTGGAAAAACCTTCTCGGTGCAGAAGTTCACTCTGGACTGGGCCGAGGGCTTGGAGAACCAGGATGTCAGTCTGCTGGTTCTGCTTTCGTTCAGGGAGCTGAACCTGATCAGAGATCAGCGGTTGAGTCTTCTCAGGCTGCTCCATGTTTTCCATCCAACATTACAGAAGGTGACAGCAGAGCAGCTGGCTGTCTGTAAACTTCTCTTCATCTTTGACGGCCTGGATGAAAGCCGACTGTCACTGGACTTCAACAACAGGGAGGTTGTGTCTGATGTCACACAGACGTCATCAGTCAACGTGCTGCTGACAAACCTCATCCAGGGGAATCTGCTTCCCTCGGCTCTGGTCTGGATCACCTCCAGACCTGCAGCGGCCAATCAGATCCCTCCTACATGTGTGGACAGGGTAACAGAGGTCCGAGGCTTCACTGACGCCCAGATGGAGGAGTACTTCAGGAGGAGGTCCAGTGATGAAGCTCGGTCCAGAAGAATCATCTCACACATCAAGACGTCCAGGACCCTCCACATCATGTGTCAAGTCCCAGTCTTCTGCTGGATCAGTGCTACAGTTCTGGAGCACATGTTGACCACAGACCGGAGAGGAGAGCTGCCCAAGACCACGACGGACCTGTACTCACACTTCCTGCTGGTCCAGACAAAGAGGAAGAAGAATAAGTACGGTGAAGGACATGAGACGAGTCCACAGGAGCTGACGGAGGCCGACAGGGAAGTTCTTCTGAAGCTGGGGAGGCTGGCGTTTGAACAGCTGCAGGAAGGAAACATCATGTTCTACCAAGAAGACCTGGAGCAGTGTGGTCTGGATGTCACAGAGGCCTTGGTGAACTCAGGACTCTGTACTGAGATCTTCAAAAGAGAGAGTGTGATCTTCCAGAAAACAGTCTACTGCTTTGTTCATCTGAGTGTTCAGGAGTTTCTGGCTGCAGTCTACATGTTCCACTGTTTCACCAACAGCAACATACAGGTCCTGGAGAACTTCCTGGGAAAACAACATGTTGATTTAACCCTGGATGTCTTCCTGCAGGGAGCCATGAACGAATCCCTCCGCAGTAGAAACAGTCACCTGGACCTGTTTGTCCGCTTCCTTCATGGCCTCTCTCTGGAGTCCAACCAGAGGCTGTTAGGAGGTCTGCTGGGTCAGACAGACAACAGTCCAGAAACCATCCAGAGAACCATCAACAACCTGAAGGAGATGAAGAAGACAAACATCTCTCCTGACAGAAGCATCAACATCTTCCACTGTCTGACGGAGATGAAGGACCAGTCAGTTCATCAGGAGATCCAGGAGTTCCTGAAGTTGGAGAACAGATCACAGTACCTCTCTGAGATCCATTGTTCAGCTCTTGCCTACATGCTGCAGATGTCAGAGCAGGTTCTGGATGAGTTGGACCTGGAGAAGTACAACACATCAGAGCAGGGACGACAACGGCTGATCCCAGCTGTGAGGAACTGCAAGAAGGCTCGGTGAGTCCAGACATGATCAATACAATTATTGATCAGTCGTCTCGTCATGTTCAGATAAACACAGTTATTATTTATTAGGGGCTGGGTAGCATTAAAACTTTCCTACCAAAGTAACGGTACATGCTACAGCTTTGAAACTTCACCAAAATGTCTCCCCAATACTTCTACTTTTGTTCACTTTAACCCATTACAAATTATTAAAGCAGTGGAATGTTTTTGTTAATCTAAGTCCTAAATAGTCCTATTTTCCGTCAGCATCACTTCCATAGAGTGTTTGGTCTCTCCGTCACTCTGCTCTGCTGTAAACCAGGAGAAAACTTTCCTTGTGGGATACGAGTGTTATCCAATGAGGAGAGAGAACGGTATGAAGGGCTGTGTGAATGTGGTGACGTAGGGACGAGGACCAATAGATGCCTGACGAGGGCGGGGGCTGCTAACTCATGGTGCGTTCAAGGAAACTCCTTGTGTTTTTCCTTCCTGTGAAGTCGTACCAGTTCGTTCTGGTACGAGTTCACAGGTCAGAAGTTACGAGAGGCCGTTATAGTGACTTTCACAGGCAACAGGACGGTAAAAACACGAGTTACGAGTTGGAACGCTACAAAGTCGTAGTCGTGACTTGAAGCCGTAACTCCATCCATTTTCATCCACTGAATCCGGGGCCGGGTCGCGGGGGCAGCAGTCGGAGCAGGGATCCCCAGACTTCCCTCTCCCCGGACACTTCCTCCAGCTCTTCCGGGGGAACTCCAAGGCGTTCCCAGGCCAGCCGAGCAACGTAGTCGCTCCAGCGTGTCCTGGGTCTTCCTCGGGGCCTCCTCCCGGTGGGGCATGCCCGAAACACCTCACGAGGGAGGCGGCCAGGGGGCATCCTATACAGGTGCCCGAGCCACCTCAGCTGACTCCTCTCGATGTGGAGGAGCGGCGGTTCTAGGTGAGGGTGGGAACGTAGACCGACCGGTAAATCGAGAGCTTCGCCTTTCAGCTCAGCTCCCTCTTCACTACAACGGACCGATACAACGACCGCATTACTGCAGCTGCCGCATCAATCCGCCTGTCGATCTCGCGCTCCATCCTTCCCTCACTCCTCCAAACTCCTCCACCTGAGGCAGGATCTCTCCCCCGACCTGGAGGGTGCATGCCACCTTTTCCGGTCGAGAACCATGGCCTCGGATTTAGAGGTGCTGATTCTCATCCCAGCTGCTTCACACTCGGCTGCAAACCGCCCTAGTGCACGCTGCAGGTCCTGGCTCGAGGGAGCCAACAAGACCACATCATCTGCAAAAAGCAGAGATGAAATCAAGTGGCTCCCGAACCGTACCCCCTCTGGCTCTTGGCTGCGCCCAGAAATTCTGTCCATAAAGATGATGAACAGAACCGGTGACAAAGGGCAGCCCTGCCGGAGTCCAACATGCACCGGGAACAGGTGTGACTTATTGCCGGCGATACGAACCAAGCTCCTGCTCCGGTCATACAGGGACCGTACAGCCCTCAGCAGAGGGCCTCCGATCCCATACTCCCGGAGCACCCCCCACAGGATGCCACGTGGGACACGGTCGACAGCCTTCTCTAAGTCCACAAAGCACATGTGGACTGGTTGGGCAAACTCCCATGAGCCCTCGAGCACCCTGCAGAGGGTGTAGAGCTGGTCCAGTGTTCCACGACCAGGACGAAAATCGCATTGTTCCTCTTGGATCCGGGGTTCGACTATCGGCCGAATTCTCCTCTCCAGTACCCTGGAATAGACTTTCCCCGGGAGGCTGAGGACTGTGATCCCCCGATAGTTGGAACACACCCTCTGGTCCCCCTTTTTGAAGAGGGGAACCACCACCCCGGTCTGCCAATCCAGAGGCACTGTCCCCGACTGCCACGCGATGTTGCAGAGGCGTGTCAGCCACGACAGCCCCACAACATCCAGAGACTTGAGGTACTCAGGCCTCCCTCTTCAGCTTGACGGCATCCCTTACTTCCGGTGTCCACCACCGTGTTCGGGGGTTGCCGCCGCGACAGGCGCCGGAGACCTTACGGTCACAACTATGGACGGCCGCGTCAACAATGGAGGTGGAGAACATGGCCCATTCGGACTCGATGTCGCCAGCCTCCCTCGGAATCCGGTCAAAGCTCTCCCGGAGGTGGGAGTTGAAGACCTCCCTGACAGGGGATTCTGCCAGACGTTCCCAGCAGACCCTCACGATACGCTTGGGTCTTCCAGGTCTGACCGGCTTCCTCCCCCGCCAGTGGATCCAACTCACCACCAGGTGGTGATCAGTTGACAGCTCAGCCCCTCTCTTCACCCGAGTGTCCAAGACATACAGCCGGAGGTCTGATGATAGGACTACAAAGTCGATCATCGACCTCCGGCCTAGGGTGTCCTGGTGCCACGTGCACTGGTGGACACCCTTATGCCTGAACATGGTGTTTGTTATGGACAAACTGTGGCTAGCACAGAAGTCCAATAACAAAATACCGCTCGGGTTAACGGTATCCCGTATGAAGTCGTAACTTACGGTTTCAAAAGCCTGCCTGGAACGCAGCATTAGCCAAAACGACCGGATTGCTGATATCTGCTTTAAGTCCATCACTGTTATTTTCAATAACTGTAAAACCTCCCACAATTTTTGTTCAGTTGACACCAAACTTGAGCATCTCCAGACTGTCCTCCACAAACAATCCACACAGATTTTTCATTTGAATCGAAAATTGAGCCTACAGTGCTAGCTGAGCTGAAACTCGTGTACACCAGCATGGACGGACAGGTGTGTTAGAGAAGACCTAAGTGGGAGAAACATTCACAAAAGGCTCCCACACACTGTCTTCTTTTAGAACCTGACGAAGGTCTCAGGACCAAAACGTTGTTTGAATAAACCCATGCAAGTGAAGAAAGTGTGCGGAAGCCTTTTGTTCAGCCTAGGGATGGTTCGATACGATATTCAGGATCGTTATCGGTCCAATCTTGGCCAAAATTTCAGGATCGAATATCAGAAAAGACAACTGTAGCCCGTCCGATACGATACCTAAGCCCAAAATGCTCAATTTCACTTTCCGCGACATGCTGTAAGACACTACCGCCCCAGCAACAGCTGTTGCGCGGCGTGCGGTAAACACAGATGCAGCTGCTGCAGAATGTGTAAACAGAACGCTGTGAGTGACAGTCTATTCCCCCAGTGGGCCGCCGTTTATTTATTTTTCAGTTTTTGTGCTCAGTTGTCTTTTTCATCACCTGACAACGTCATAACTTCGTCGCGCATAACGGGACACGTCACGGACAACATGCTCATCAGACCGCTGCTTCACCAGCTGACCGAGGAACGCACCGAGTCCACGTCAAACTCGTAGCCGTTAAAGGAAGTCGAGCCGTGGCTGCAGAGTCTGAGCCACCCCCTGTAGCAGCTGTTAGCAGTTAGCAGTTAGCTGTTAGCACGTCGTCCCCTGCAGCTTCAGAGCTCCGGTCTGAGAGCCGAGACGCTTTCATCAGATGTGAAAATGACCCAGTGTTTCATTTTTCAGCTCGTGCGGTTCGCGTTTACTCACGTTTAGTAGATTACAGAGTATCTTTGGTAGATCCGTGAGTGTCACGTTTCCATGAATGAATGCTAAATGTTTAGCTTGTGTGGACAGTGTGCTGTCTATATTAGTTTATCTGTCTGTCTCTTAGTAATCTGTTGTTGACTGTTTCTTTCTTTCTTTTTTATTGGATTGGGAATCTGTAAATAAAGCTCCTGTATCTCTGTCTCTTATGATGACTGACTGGACGTCATCATGGTCATGTATGACTCCAGATTGTAAAAATCTCTGAGGAAAAAAAATGAAAATCTCTGGAGACACCAGACAGTTGTTTTTTAGTTTTTAGTGCAGACAGTTGATATGTTATTATTTATTTTAGTGGTTGGTTGCACAGCATTTCAAGAGTGCAATCTGTAAGACTACAATGTCTTACAATAACACATGATGATAATAATAATACTATTTTCAAATTTACAATCAACTTTTAAAACTGATCTTAAAGCCTAATGGGATCACTCCTTCTAAATTCTACTACTCCATTAATTAATCTGTTATCTATAGGGCCCTGCCATCAGTGGTCAAGGGTCAGGGTCAGGCCCCTGACACAAAAAACCCTACCACTGGGTACCACACAAGGTTTTTGGGGGAAATCCAGGATTCATATTTAATTTCTTCCTTTAGGGGAGCAGAATATCTGTTGCACAGTTTGAACATGGGGTTTTTAGATGTCCATATTAAGCAAAGTAGCCTACGTCTATACAAATTATATGTATAACATGAGAAAAGACGGTATCGGATTGATATCGGTATCGGACGAAACTAGTTCAGCTAGTTCAGCCTACAGTGCATCAAAATGTTTGACTAGTGTTGTGTCGTTCGCAAGTGATTCGTTCAAGGGAATTAATTATTTAAGTGAACGTACTGACTAGAATCACTTCCTGACCTGATTGGTTCCTGGGGGGGGTGGGGGGTAGTGGCATTTTTAAAACATCAAATTTTCTCTTATGATGCAAAATGCTTAAAAACAAATCACCAACATTTCCATGCTATCTAGATGCAATTAATGTATTCAGATTTTTCTTTAGATAACAGTATTTCTGACATTCTGACAGCTGCTACCTGGCCAGTGACTTCCTGAGTCTATTTGAAAAGCTACACACAAGACTTGCTTCCAGACAATTAGCTCAGTGAATTAGGAGCTGGTTTTTAGGACCAGAGGATGTGGGTTCAAGCCCCAGCAAGGGTAATGATGATGACATATCAAACTGCCAGATTTTCTCAGCTAGCAACACAAGACAATAGTCCTGATGGTAGCGTTACAGCATGTATTTAAATTTCAAAACTTAGAAAATAAATTCACAACAGATCAACAAGATGTGCTACGGCTTTGCAACTTTCACTTTAAAACTGCCAAATTTTGTCTATTTAAAAAATTGCCCAGCCCAACCATTACTGCGCAGCAGCTATAATTCTCATTAAAATCAGGTTTGTTTTTTTCTGGAGGTGTAGTAAAAGCTGTGAGCTCCAACATGAGGATTCCTCAGCTTGTGATCCTTGCTGTCTAATTCCAGCATTCACACTATTGTTATTCCAGCCATTTTCTTTATACTTATTAGCGTGAATGCTGGAAAACACACACACTCAAACACACACAAAAAGCAGCCGTTGGCGGTCGCTCTTGCTGGGCACAACTGTACTTAAACTACAACACAAATCCTGAGCTGCAGCCTTGCCTCTGTTTCCTTTCCACACACCTATTTACAGTTCATTAATCCCCCTATCAATGATTTCATATCTCTGAGTGGAATTTTTAAACATCTCTAACAAGTTATTCTTCTTCATGTCCTGGTTTTTGGCTTTTGCACCTCTTCAATGCCTTGCTTTTTACTTTGAAGGATTTTAACTTTTTCTCATTAATTTGTATTCTTCAGTCATCTCGCTTCTTAATTGGCCACATTCAATTTCACGTCACAATCTGCGAAGTCGGTGACTCGGGATTGTCGGCTTCACCCACACACATAAGCCTGAAACAGTCAGGATCGTTAGGGCCGACGATCATAATTGTTGAACATGTTTAATATTTTGACCCTGACCATTTTCCAAGGGGAGAAATCAGGCCAAAATCAGCCTGATTACCTTTATGTGTGTACCAGGTTTAAGGAAGCTCAGATCTCTAGACATCTGTAGTAAGATGTTGCAGATGTTTTATCAGTCTGTGGTGGCAAGTGTTTTATTTTATGCTGCAGTCTGCTGGTGAGGAAGTTTGGGAAAAAAGCATACAAGGAGGCTGGCTCTGCGATTGGTGTAAGGATGGACTCTCTGGGGGAAGTGGTGGAGAGGTACACAATGAGTATGGTGGAGGCCGTCCTGAACTACACGGATCATCTACTTTATAACACCTGGATGGACCAAAGAAGTAACAGTTGTGGAGGGCTCCTCTCTCTGCATTGCAGGACAGAAAGATACAGAAGATCTTTTATATCCACTGCCATCTGCCATCAACACCATGTCAGCGTGTTGGCAGCTGTTTCACTTGTTAGACTCACTGGTTGTCGCTGTGCAGTATCTTCTTTATAAATCCAAAACCATCCCACACCTGCCGTGCTGCTCCTCTTTGACGCTAAAGTTTCTGTTGCGCTACGTTCAGGCTGAGGTCGATGTACAATATGTACCAGTGCTGCGTTGTTGCCTCTTTTCACTGGTGGCTCCGCTGTCTCTTAAATGTAACTGCTATGATTGGTGCACTGCAGTCAGGGGCTTGTGGGATTTGTAGCAGATTGCAGGTAAAATAGGTTGTGATTTTTACTAGGCGCTAAAATCACTTTCCTGGTTCCCATGTATTTTTTTTAGGGGCAAATGCGAGTGGAATGCTTGCACTTAGAGCCCTGCCTTATTCACAACACCAGTGGTATGAATGGTTTTGATGCAAACATTTTACACTTTCTTGTCTTTTATTCATCATGTCACCAGGGTGTTAAGACCTTTACACATTTCATATTCTCTCTCTTCACAGTCTTGTTGAGTGTGAACTCTCAGAGAGTCACTGTGACGTCGTGGCCTCAGCTCTGAAGTCCAACCCCTCCCACCTGAAAGAACTGGACCTGAGCTGGAACAACCTGAGTGATTCATCAGTGAAGGCTCTGTGTTCTGGACTGGAGAGTCCAAACTGTAGACTGGAGACTCTGAGGTGAGTTCACTGACTGGACCTGGTGGACTTTACTCTCTGTTCAGGTCCTGACTCCATGTTACTGCAGCTGGTAGAAGGTGAAGGATCAGAGGTCACTCAGGGGTCAGTGGGATGGTGATGATGATGAGCTGGCCCTCAGATGAAGCTGCTAACAGGTCACTCAAAAACAACATGCTTTGCAGTGGGTGGGGCACCCTGCCACCGGGCTTAACAAGTTTTCTGTGGGAAACCCTGATTTTAATATTGTATTGTTTCATTAATTTGTGTTTCAATACAATAACAATTTCAAAACAGTTATGTTAGAAATTCATGTTTCATGGGGTGAATGAGAATATTCACAGACATGTTGCTGAGAATTTTGGGTCAGGTACTACCCTAAAAGCAGTGCAAGAATATGAAAGGTTGGCTCAGAAGATCGCAGACCACAGAAACCACCTACAATTTAGTCTGAGGTGCAGGCAAAATAGGCTCATACCAACTATCCTACCATTGCGCTCCACAGTGAAAGGACACAGAGCCAATAAGATACTTGACAAGCCTCAGAACCACCTCCTTAATGAGAGAGTAAGGCAGGTCCTAGGCTAAAGGAGAAAGCTGACCACTTTTTCCAAAAATTAAAAACACTCCTATCAGTTGCACAAAGGAGGGGAGATCTTCTGCGCTACAGCTATAGACGAACTGTATGTGGACCGGTGCGTCTCAGGACAGGAGACTTAGAACGTGGAGAAAGTCTTCTTCAGAGCGGGGCGGCTCTGAAGAAGACTTTCTGTCGAAACGTCAGCAGCCGCACCTCATTAAACCTTTCTTATTTACCGACCGTGTGCTCCAGTGTCCTCCCTCCGACTCCTATCAGTTGTGTCTGAAAAGGTTGTTGATTTTACCATGAAAGCCCAACTAGCCCAACATGCGAAAGGTAAAGAAAGGCAAACAAAGAAATTCCACAATCTCCAACACAAGACAAATATCTGAAATACAACAGAAACTTCCAAATGGGAACAGGAGACAAATCAACACACAAAAACAGACAGATGGGTAAAGAACTTATCAGACAGAGAACTTAAACCAGCCAGTGGTAAACCTCTAAAAACCTGCGGGTAAGTTAATTAGCGATCGTTTTGTCCCCCGGGAGGACGACGGAGGCTGGCCCACCGAGCAGCTTTGCAGAGCAGCCACTGTCTCTGTGATGTCCCGGTCGTTGCTCCACAGGTGGAGCTTCACTTCTCCGGAAAAAAAAAAAAGCTTCACCTCTCCGAGAAACATCAGAAGGAGGGCAAGTGACGTTGGTGTTGTTGTTGCTGTTGCTGCTGTTGCTATCAGGTTGCTATGCGAGATCATGTGCAGGATTCTGATGGCTAATGTGTACTTGAGCTTCTCGCTACACTGCCACCTACAGGTTTGGCATGCTCTTGACGGCATACACAGGTTAGTGTAAATGATAAGTTTTCTGAAAACGGACTGGTGTGCACGCAGTGTTTTTTGTAAAGGGAGAGGGTGAAATGTTCGTTTATGAAAATAGCCGGGCACGTGTAAACGTAGACTGAGCTGAGGTCAGCTGATATGTGGGTAGAAGGCCACATAAGGATGATCCACAAGAACACCAGGACAAAGTCCCTCCACTGATGATCATTGATCAGGACACATCTGATCTGATCTTATCTTCTTCTTTGTTCAGATTGAGGGGCTGCAACTTGTCAGAGATCAGCTGTTCTTCTCTGGTCTCAGCTCTGAAGTCCAACCCCTCCCACCTGAGAGAACTGGACCCAAGTGGAAACAAGCTGCAGGATTCAGGAGTGAAGGGTCTGAGAGGTTTTCTGGAGAGTCCAGACTGTAGACTGGAGACTCTGAGGTCAGTAGCAATAAATAGTTGTTGTCTCATGTTTCCAGTTGTTCTTCTCTCACACTGACAGTAACTCTTCATTCTGCTTTTAGTTCAGTCAACTACAGACACACAGTCCAGACAACACATGTAATGGGCCATACAATAACTGTGTGTGTGTGTGTGTGTGTGTGTGTGTGTGTGTGTGTGTGTGTGTGTGTGTGTGTGTGTGTGTGTGTGTGTGTGTGTGTGTGTGTGTGTGTGTGCATCATCAGTTTGTAACACGAGTTGGTATTCATTAAATTCACATGACGTCACTGTGTTTCTGCGCCGCCATATTTGTGTCCGAATCAGGGCATCTGGACACAGACCACAGCGTCATGTCACCAGAACAAGTGGAGTAGTAGGAGGAAATCAGCAAGAAACCAAAAATGTATGTTATTTGAAAGATACCAGGATTATATTGAGCTGTTGGCTGTGATAGCAGTCGCCAAAGAAACCCCGGACTGCAGTTTTATTCCTACTCAAAAGACGTAAAGTTATAGGCGGAATAAATGGTTGACTGCAGGCAGTGATCAGTCTCAGCATGGGCTGTGACACAAAGAGTGGATTCATTATTTTTTTAATAACATGGATATATTGAATTCTGCATTTTGATTATCCTACTTTCTTATTAATTACTCACTGATCCTGCATTTTGGGTGTTTTTATTTCTGTATAACAGACCGTTGCTAAGTAAAATGGGCCGTTGCTAGGGACGCTGCTCTGATCAGCGGAGCAGGATTGTGTTTCATTTTTACCGTCATTAAACAGCTTCAGACTAATTGTGATGTTAAAACGAGGGAGAGTGGAGGCTCTCTGCCTCTCACACCGCTGCTGGAACCAAACCTGCGATCAGAGCGGACGGACCAGCGCTGTGTCTCAGCTGTGATCAGCTGTGTCTGTGCCACCGCGAGTCCGTAGTCTCTTATTACAGACAGGACTACATAAATGCGCACATCGTGACATTTACATGATAATTCATCGATCTATTTATTTATTATCAAGAACATGTTGAAAACAACTGCACACGAGTCGACCGGGAGGAGGCTGAGGAGCAAACAGCGCCGAGTGACCGGACCTTGGACTTTGATCAACATTACGTATCAAATTAATTAATTCACTCATAAACCGTGTAATACGTGGGATAACGTAGAGTTAGTCTGTTGTTATGGAGAAATAAACCCAGACAGGATGAAACCCTGCCATTTAGTCAAGAAACTGTTATTTCCATCTTGTGGTTTACATGCTCTCATATGAGGAGAACTGTCAAATCGGACACAAATATGGCGGCGGTCACTTCGACGTGACGTCACTGCAACCCATGAATAGATGGAGCCACAGAATAGTATTTATACAGCCCATTTTTTTAAACAGTCTTTGGCCTTTCTTGCCTTTAGTAGAAAGCACAGTTGAGAGAGACAGGAAATGAGGAGGCAGAGTGGGGGGAATGATCGGAAAGGGCTGCTCGATGCAGGATTCAAGCTGGGGCATCAAGTGTCCCAAGGGGTGTTTCTGCAGTGCTATCTATCTAGATGAAGGGGTAAAATCAGCATAGCTGCCCATTATATTACTACAGGTGTGGCAGCAAGCTCTGCTGGAATAAGTTCTTTAAATCTAGAAACAGCAGTGTCAGATGAACATATACTGTTGTGGGATTTTTCCCAGGTAAAGTATAATTTGTTTAACTAAATTCAAAGGTTATGAAATAATGGTCAGACAAGACAGGGTTTTGAGGAAGAACTGGAACATGGTCAGCTTCTATTCCATAAGTTGGTACTAGATCAAGGATATGGTTAAAAGAGTGAGTGGGTCTGTTTACCCTCTGAGAGAAACCAACTGAATCTAGAAGTGACTTGAAGGCAGTAGCCAGACAGTCTTCATCAACGTCCACATGAATGTTAAAGTCACCTACTATAATGACTTTGTCTGAATTCAATGCTAAGTTTGACAGAAAGTCAGGGAATCCTCAGAAGAACACAGAATACGGTGCATGACTACGATACACCTCAGCAAATAAGAGTGGTTTTTCTGCTTTCCAGTCTGGGTGAGAGAAGCTGACAGTAACGGCTGAAATACACTGGGAGTGGCTGCGACGCGAAACGTGAGTCGCACGACACCTGCAGCAGCTCGCGGCCATTTAGTCAATGGAAGCTCCTCCACCATCCGTCGCGCGACGTCTCCCTTCTTTTTCGTGCTAAGTCTATTTTATTTCCTCGTCGCGCGGCTACGCGGCCCTCCAACAGGTAGAAAACTACAGAGAACTGTGTATAATATATTACGTTTAAAAGTGATTAAAATAAATGTGTCATGTACCAGAGGCAAAGCCAGTAGCAGAGCAACATTATGGGGTTTGTTTTCTTTACATTGTGAATCCACGTCGTGTAGTTAAATAGTTAATTGATACCATTCAATATAGTCTGCACTTGCAAACCCTACATAGTCAGCAAATTACCTGTGAAAAAGGTTCGAGTCCCGCGGCGGACGGCCCTATTCTGCGTGTCATTCCCCCATCTCTGCCTCCCATTTCCTGTCACACGCTCTACTGTCATATCTAATAAAGGCATAAAAGGCAAAACAAAGCACTCATAACATTAGCTTGTTATTAGTTTTGAAAAGACGTTTTGGACATTTTGGAAAACAAAGCTGGCAGCAAAATGATTGCTCTGGCTGAGCTGATGGTCACGTTGTCTGCTCTCGGGCTTGTTATTGTCGGAAGACATCGCAGGAGGGATAAGTAAGGAGAGACCGCACTGTTTGTTTACTATTGTCACTTCCGCCCCTCCCACACACCGCGTTGATTCGCTAGGGCACAGCCAATCAGAGTACCCAAGCGAACGGCCGACGCTCCCCAACTGTGCACGTCAAATCAGGCCTGACAGTTTCCATTCCCAATGGAGCTGAACAAACCAAACAGACACGTACCCGACGTTGTCCGACTCTCCCCGACAGTCAGGCTGTTGTGTTCCTGGCTGTAGGTCGAGGTTTAATAAGTAGATCTGACTGATAAATTGCCACTCCCGATCTGAGAACATAGGACCCTCTTTTTGAAAAAGGGTCCTATGTTCCCAGTTTTTCCCAAAAGGGATGTTCACCTATGTTCACTGGTCACAATATGTACTGGGGAACACAGGACCCTTTTTTCCCCGCTGTTGCTGGTCGATGTACTCTCTCTACTTCTGGACACTCTTTATCTACACTCTTTATCTGGCCTGTCTAGCCTGCCTCTAACTGGTCTTCTTTACTTCTTTCTTCATCACCTAAACCCAACCAGTGGGACAATTTCACTTCTTGCTCAAAGTCACAACTCTCCTCTCTTCTCACTCAAAAATAGTGAGTTTGGAGCTGACGAGCGGATCGAAAAAAGAGAGACGGACAACGCGGCTCCCGCGAACACCCCCGTGCCGCCCCCACCCCCGCTGAGGAGGAACTAGAGAACTCAGCTGTAATGGAAACACAACCACACCATGCCAAGCTGAGCCGAGTCGTACCAGTGGAAAAGCGCCAAAAGTTAGAGAGATAGTTAGTGTGCTAGGTAAAAGGTTAAGGTACTTTATTTGTCACAGCTAGTACAGTGGAATTCTTTCTCTGTATTTAACCCATCTCTGAGGAGCATTAGGCAGCTACAGTGCGGCGCCCGGGGACCAACTCCAGATTATGAGCCAGTGCCTTTGGTCAGTAAGATAGCAGTTCTATGCCATGTATTACAAGTCTAATTGAAGAGTACAAAGAAAGTCCTCTAATAGACTTGAGTGTCACAAATTTGTGTAATATAAGCATAGTGTACAGTTTGTCGTGACCCTCGGGTTTTCCGCCATTAGTGGCCCGGTTTTCTGTTTATAGTTTTGGACTTTTAGTTTCTGTGTTCCCCTGTTTAGTCTGGTTGTTTTATTTTGAAGGTCTGTGTCTTGTTCTAGTTTCCTGTTTTAATTTGTAGTCCTTGTCTTGTCTTCCTGTGTATTCCCTCAGTCCTTGCACACCTCTCCTGTGTTTCACTTAATTAGCCCTGCCCTGCTCCTTGTGTGTCTCCACCAATCAGGTTTCTTTGCCCTCCTGTCTCCTCACCTGTTGCTTGTTGTTTTGATTAGTTCTGTTGTATTTAGTCTTGTGTTTCATTCAGTTCCTTGTCGGATTATTGTTTACCGTTTACTGTGGTTGTGTTCTGTTCCTGCCAGTCATTAAAACTTTATTTCGCAAGTCTGCCCATCTATGCTCCTGCGTTTGGGTCCACCCTTCCTCCTACAACCCTGACACAGTTGTGCTTTAAGTGATACATTGAACCGAAAACCAGACGGAGGATTGAGAGAGTATAACACATAACAGAGTACTACGGGCACAAGCAGGAAATAGTGGCATAACATGCTCACCGAAAGTCTGGAGGAGGAGGTTAACACGCTCACATAATCACTGCATTTGTGGTTAAGAAGCAGCAGCTGGGGCGGTGCGTGGCGCAGTGGTTAAGGCAGCCGCCCCATGTATATGCAGACGCAGGCGTCCCCGGTTCGCGTCCCGCATCGGGCAGACCTTTCCTGCATGTCATTCCCCTCTCTCTGCCTCCCCCTTTCCTGTCTATCTCTACTGGTCTATCAAATAAAGGCATAAAACGCCAAAAAAATATACTTTAAAAAAAAAAAAAGAAGCAGCAGCTTCTCATGAACTTTCTCACTGTCACCGTTTAACCTGCTTCCTGTTGCTTCAGCTGGACTTTGATTTTCTAAACTTCTTACGTTCTTTCTGAAGCTTCTTCAGCTCTGAACAGATGATGAGACACTGAACGCTGTCAACAAGGAGCTTTGTCCTCAACTCACTGATGTTATTCTTTATTCAGATTGTGGAGCTGCAGGTTGTCAGAGATCAGCTGTTCTTCTCTGGTCTCATCTCTTAAGTCCAACCCCTCCCACCTGAGACTCCTGGACCTGAGCTTCAACAACAACCTGAAGGATTCAGGAGTGAAGGGTCTGAGTGGTTTTCTGGAGAGTCCAGACTGTAGACTGGAGACTCTGAGGTCAGTTCACTGACTGTTACTGTTGTAGATCTTAGATCTTTGATCCACAACTGAACCTGATTGATGCGTGCGTGCGTGCGTGCGTGCGTGCGTGCGTGCGTGCGTGCGTGCGTGCATGCGTGTGTGTGTGTGTGTGTGTGTAATAGAAAGAGAGATCAAGACACATCTGATCAATTATCATTTCTTCTTTTATTCTTTATTCAGATTGAAGAGCTGCAGGTTGTCAAAGATCAGCTGTTCTTCTCTGGTCTCAGCTCTGAAGTCCAACCCCTCCCACCTGAGACACCTGGACCTGAGCTGGAACAAGAACCTGAGCTCTTCAGCTCTGCAGCAGCTTCATGATCTTGTGGAGAGTCCAGACTTTCGACTGGAGACTATAGACAAGTTTCTTGTGTACAAACAATAATAGGTGCGTGCTCAACCAGGGATAAAAGACGGCTTCGGAGTTCTGTTCTGTTCTGTTGTTTGGCCACTGTTTAGAATCATAATATAGGCTACTGTAAGGAAAGAATCGGATTCCAGAGCAGCATTCATTTACAAGTTTAATCAGCACCAAACTTCTTATAAATAAACGTAAACATTCAATAACTGGGGTCAGGTCGGACCACAGGCTTCTTTTTTTTTCTTTCTTCTGCAGGAGTAATAAGGTGTGCACTGTGCTGCGCTCACCTCGCTTCTCTGACGCGTCGGTGCTCTTCTGCTGCCTTGAATCTGCCCTTTATGCGCGTGCATTCACAGATTGACAGTAAGACAAGCTGGGGTTGAGTTACCGAGTTGATAACCAGCGTCGTGGTAGCGCTGATCCGGAGTGGATAGGTTCAGCTCATAGACAGCTGGATAGGCTGGCTGAGAGGAACCGGGCGCTGTGTCATGTCTCGGAGCGTTGCTGCGCTATGAGCAGACGTGGCGGCGCGCGGAAATGTCATGTCATATGAGTGTGTGCTGTTAATTAACGAGTGTTTATGGAGAATGAAAACGTAAAGTCCCATCGTCATGTAGTTGACGGTCCAGGGACCGAGTGTCACAGCACCACTGACAGCGGCGTGTGTTTGTGTGCGCACGTGAGAGAGAGAGAGAGAGAGACGGTGCGCTGTGTTTCTTTCGGATACAATACAGAGGCTTGCCTGACACCAATATAATAGGAAAACAAAGGACTTGTATGTAAAAATCCATTCAGCAGCAGGGAACAGCAACCACAAATTATAATGAAAGAATTGTGTGCTTCCAATCAGCAACACCTACTGTTGCTTGGCTCCGTTTAAATAAGCCACCGTGACCATGCCCTTCCAGTGTGAGCGGAAGTTAACAAAATAAACACAAAAATACATACCAAAATAAAAGCTAAAATGGCTCCTACAAATGTTGTTACCGCATCCATCAGTAAAGCACTGCCAGTCCGTACATTCAAAACAAGCTTGGAGGGAGGAGATGCTGTCCTCTGACCACATTTTAACAGTCTTAGGGCGTATTCACACCAGGCTTGTTTGGTCCGCTTGAAACGGACTTTCCCTCTGGTGCGGACTTTTTGGGGAGGTGTGAATACAAACCAGCGGACTCTGGTGCAGAACTGCGTGTCAATCCCCCCTCACTTCATCTCCGCGTCAAAATAAAGGCTGAGGAAAAAAAAAACACAGACTCCTCGACCTGTAGCAGGACAGATGCAACTGGAAATACTACCAAATTGAAAGAGCAGCAAGAAACGCATTCATGCCTTTATTGTGTACTTTTCGTGGAAGATCCCGCTGATAATTCTTATCCAATGATTGAGCGACGGTGGGACCCACGTGCTGTTGTTTATAAAGTTGGTCCGCTTGTGAATAAATGCAATGTGAATACAAACTGCACCAAGTAAAAAAAAATTTAGGCCGCACCAAAGCAAGTGAACTATCGGACTTTCCTGGTGTGAATACGCCCTTAGTCACTCTCTCTATGCGTCAGATGCATGGCTCATAAATTGGAATTAAGAAAATACTGTTATGATAAGAGGCCCCCAACCCAGGCATGAGAATGGATTCATAGCCATTCTTAACACAAATCTTCTCGTTTGTGAAGTCTGGGGCAGAAGTGGCTCAGACAAATTATATCAACAGCCTAGGTAGCTCAGACTGAAGTTCACCTGTCACTCTACTGAAAATAGCTAGAAAACACCAATACTGTGTCTCAATTCGCACAATTTTCTCAATTCTCAATTGCAAGTTACATTCTGTGGGGATGTGAACAAGTCGCCTTTGAGCGAAATTCACAGTTTTAATTTAATTTAATTTAATTTAATTCTGTTTATTTGATAGGGACAATGCAGGTTACATAGTGACACTTCCACTTGCTACAAACAAGTCAGACAAGTCAATGATGTTCTGCATACAGAGATTATAGCCAAGGCTAGTTTCCAACTCCTGTCCCCAGTTAGGCCTTTAACAATAAAAAAGAGCAAGGTACGTAGAAAAACAAGGTAAAGAAACGTCAGAGATTACATACAACAATATAAAATATACAAAACATATTAAATCCTGGCACATTAAAAATGCATACAGTTCTGGCCCTGTTTCAGCCAGCTTTTAACCTTTGTATTAAAAAATTTTAAATCTTGAGTTAATTTTATTTCGGTCGGCAGCGAGTTCCACAAATGAGAACCCTTTATGGCAAAGGCTGACTGACCAAAGGAGGTCTTACGGCGTGAGACTCCACAGTTACCACTAGCCGTTGAAAATGGTTCACCTATAAGATCTGTGTAGAACCAATGAGAATTCAAGAGGTACACAACAATTAATTTATACTGTACCTATTACTCTAATAGTAGTCCTCCCCTGTCAGTTACATCCCTGATTATCTAGGCCTATAATTAGTTACTGTAAACTGGGAGTAATTACTTCTGTCTCTGAATTGTAATGCATTACCCTACTTTTGTCAACATGATCAATACAAGTTTCTCTATCAAATGTCATCAGCCAAACAGAAGCTGAAACACACTGACACAGTAAAGCTGATCACACACACTGAAGACTTCAACTCATCACCTTCCTAAACCTTTTCCTTCTTCTTCTCTACAGGATATGATGGGAGTGTGAGGCATGTGTGTGCCCTCCATCATCACTGAGTCTGGACTTGGAGCTCATGGAGATCTGAGGACGATCGATATGTTTCAGCTCTGTTCTTCACAGGAGCTGAACAAATTCTGACAGAGCTGGACGGAGAAGATGAAGATTCTGTTCTTGGAAACAGAACATTTGAACGGCCACAGAGCCATAGTGGAGCTGCGTCATGACATCACGTCTACATTTCTATTTTCATACCATCACTCACTTTATAAAGTTTTGACGGTTTCATACATGAGGAGGTGACCTTAAAGGCTAGGTAGGCAGAAACCTAGAAAAAAGTTTTGAGTTGAGTCCACACAGTTCTCATCCCCTCAGCCAGTCTATGAGCAACGAGTAGAGAAATAACGTCACTTTCTTAGGTTTTAATATTTTTTCATGCGCGAAAGTGACGGTTTAGATTCCCAATCTGTTGTCAGTTTATCCTACTATAGATTTGCTCCGACATTTTTCGGAGTGCAGAGCCACACACGAGCGGCAGCAGTGGCTCGTGTGTGGCTTCCTCAGCTGTGTTTGATCCTGTGTCTCTGATGGTTTTAGAAGATGTGGTTGGGGTGAGATGACTTTTCCCTAGTATATGGCAGTCACTTCTGGCCATTATTAACAGTAGTCTGTCTTCTGGTGTTGTCCGTCCCCAAAGTTTTAAACATGCTGTGGTGCAACCCCTGCTTAAGAAACCTGGCGGTGGTATGGTATGGTAGTGCCCTGGGACCCTATCTGGCAGACGATGTGTAAAGGCCCCCACATACTTAGGCGTACATGTGTCCGCGGATGTCCGCGCGTACTGGAGGCGTACTCAATGTGTACCCAAAGCGGACGTCCGCCAGACCCGTCTGCGCAAAGCTCAATATTTACGAGTACTCAGTGTCACACAATAGACCGCTTGGCGGGAAATCTTCACATCGACCTGTTCTTATTGTGACGCCGTACGCCCGACTATGAAAGCTCAAATGTCCGCGGACAGTGCACACTGAGTCTGCGCTGCTCACAGTACTCGCACAGTACGCTTGAGTATGTGGGGGCCTTAAGCCTTGGTGGTTCTGAGTGCTGTTCTGCTCCACTGTCATATGGGGTTTCACAGGGTTCAATTTTTTGGTCCCTACTTTTCTTACTATATCTCGGAGCAAACGGATTCCTGACTATATGATGGAGGCACATGAAATTGGCCAGAAACATTAGGCGGCGCTAGCGTGGCTACTTCCTTGCACAAAAGCACTTTAAAACACTAATCCATGCCTTCATCCCATCTCAGATGGATTACTGCAATGCACTTTACTTTGGAGTCAGACAATCCTCCCTCACGTGTCCCCAATTAGTACAACACTGCTGCTCACCTCCTAACTGGAGCACATAAGAGGGAGCACATTACTGTCATCCTGGCCTCCCTCCATTGGCTGCCTGTGCACTTTATAGTCCTTTTTTTATTTGTTGTTAAATCTTTAAATGGTCTCCCTGTGTAAAACTCATCATAAAATCAATTTTTATTCATTGGCTTTCAACCCAGTATGAGTCTCTCCTCTTGTTTTAGTGTTTTGTTGTTTTAACATTGTTATTGTGTTTTACATTCTTTTTCTTATTTTATGTATAACACTTTATGTGTTTAAGTGCTTTATAAATAGAGTTGAGTTGAGTTGTAATCAGGAACAGATCAGTGTTTTGTAAGCTTCTAACACTTCCTAACAGAAAAATAAAGTACTTTTGACCTTGACTTTGACTCAGGTAGTCTTGGGTGGGGGGTTGTTGTATGCAGGAGACGTTAAAGACAAAGCTGAAAATTGATCCAAGTCAAGACAACATTTTATTTTGTTGATGAAAAACAGGGATGAACATGTATTAAACTCTTGTGATGAACTAATAATAATAATAATAAATTTTATTTGTAAAGCACTTTTCATAAAAAGAATCTCAAAGTGCTACAGAACCCTGAAACAAAATAAACAAGAGACTAAGAGAAAAGAAAGATCAGACAAGTTAAAATCAGCAGAAGGAAAAATAGCTAAGAAAGGAGATTAAAAAGCAGAGAGAGGATAAAAACAACTAGGAGCAACCTGGAAAAACCTGTCTGAACAAAAACGTTTTAAGGCCTTAAAGGATAACTTTCGTTTTTTACAACCTGGACCTTATTTCTAGCATCAAATACGATCAATTACTCACCCTGACAACTTTGGTGTCATTTGGAGTCGTTTTGACGAAATTAGCCCCAATCGAGTGGTGCGTATATCCGTATAATGCGAGTACACTTACCCAATGCAGCCTCTAAATAACACATTATCCGCCGCAAAATTTGTTCATTTCGCCAATATTTTGTGATGATACACTAGTGTTATTCCCCTCCGAGCCCGTGGTGGCATGTTATCAACATCCGGCTCCTCCAGGCTGACCTACTAACCTCTGATCTGGATGATGTCTGCCATTAAAGCTCTACACACATCATAGCAAATGCTGTGGTAGTACAGTGGTTAGAGCATCCGGCCCCGGCACGGAGAATCAGGGTTTGACCCCCTGCATATTAGCAGAGACTTTCTTGGCCTCTATCTGATCTTTTTACTAAACTTAACCAACTCCTTTCTACATTGCCTAACCCCAACCAAAGTGCAGAGCAAGGACATTTATTTTTCAGCAGGAGCGCCGCAGCTGCAACAGACTGTCAAGCTGCGCAGAAAGTCAAACCACAAGAGAATCCAGTCAATTTTCAAAATAAAACACATCCAGAACAGCGACCTGTCGGAATGGCGGTCCATCGGAATGGGGATCAGCCCCCGTAGAAAGGAGTTGAGGAGGAGTGTCGAGTGGAAGCTGAGGAGAGCAGAACAGTTTTGTTACGCCACAACTCGGGTGCGAGATCAGACAACTGACAGTGACTTATGATTGGTTTGGATTTATTGTGTAATAAATCCCAGAGATAACCCAGCACAATTCAACCCCAATTTCAAAAATGCACAAAACCAAGACAAATATTTTGAATTTGGATGAAAACTGATTTCTAATTACTTTTACATGTTTAATATTATGTACATAAGATGCTAAATTACATACAGTAGTTAGAAGGCTTTTGTGTATTTGGGTTTCCAGAGGCTTTAAGATATAAACTACATTATAAATCCGATTATCCTCTTTATCTCTAACTGTTCTGCTCCACTGTCACTGACACCTTCACTGGTAACAGCTTCAATGGGAGGAGATCACCAGTGCCCATTAATGGAAACATCTTCTGAGTGAAAGTGTGTGTGAAGGTGTGTATGTGTGTGTTAGTATCAGGATCAGAGAACGACAGTTTTCCTTTGTTTAAGTCCAGATTCACTCTGATCCTCTGGAATCCCGTCTGGACTGGAAGATCAATGTCTGGACCTGGTGGTGAATGTGTTGAGTATTCATCACCATTAAACCATATCATGCATAATCCAGGCCCTATCAGCTTTCCCTTCCTCTGCACAGACTCTGGTACCACACCCAGTATCCACCCTGTGTTGTCTCCAACCTGGATATCCCAGCTGTGAGTCCCTGAGTTAAAACCCTCAGAGCCCAGGACAGACCAGAAAGAATCAATCCTCTCTGGATTGTCAGGAAGCTGCTGTTCATCTCCTGGTCTCACACTGGTCAGATCTTCAGACAGGATGAGTCCTGGATGAGCAGTGTTTGGGTCCAGAACCACAGGACTGTAGGAGACCATGTCCTTCATGTTGTTCCAGATGTTGAAGGTCAGGTTGCCCAGGTGTTTGGCCTGGTCTATCAGAGCTCCTGAGTCCAGCTGTGGATCCTCCAGCAGGGGGCGCTGCTGGACTCTTTCCACTGCAGCCTTGTAGTTGAGCAGGAATGAGACGTCTTCAGCTCTCAGCTGGTCCTCTGTGGCTCTGACTGTGTGTGAAAGAGCTGCTATCTCTCTGCTCAGAGCCTCCATCTTCTCCTTCATCCTCTGACTCTTCTGCTCCTCTTCCTCCCTCAGTGCAGCCATCCTGGCCTCCTCTTCCTCTTCTAGAAACTGGTGAAGCTTCTTAAACTGCTCCTTAATCTGCCTCTCTGTGTGTCGGGCCTGGACCTTAATGTGTTCTGCTGTTTGATCAAACTTCACTTGAACTTCTTCAAAACCCTTTAACTTCTTCTTTAAGGACTCCAGAGTTTCCTCAAGTTCCTTCTTGAGTTGTGAAGCAGCTTCATCGATGGGTCTGATTCTGTGGTTGGTGTGTGTTTGTGAATGCAGACAGGCAACACACACTGGCTGCTGATGGTCCAGACAGAAGAGTTTGAGTTTCTCAGAGTGCAGACTGCAGAGAGCCTCTGAAGATCTCTGCTCTCTCTGCTGTAAGAAGCTCTCACACAGGTTCTGCAATGCCAGGTTAGGCGGTGGTTGTTCTCTTGAGGATCTTCTCTTACAAACTGGACACAGTGGATCTTGTTTCTCCTTCCACCAGCTCTGCAGACAGTCTTTACAGAAGGTGTGGCTGCAGGACAGAACAACAGGATCTCTGTAGACCTCCGTACAGACCGGACAGCAGAGATCCTCCTCTAGTCTGGAAGCCATTGAGTCTGTGAGTGGAGTTGAAAACACAGCAGACAGGAAGTAGAGTCAGTCATGGCTCCCCTCCCTCCTCTACTGACTAGACTGAAGTTTACTGTGACTCTGAAGGCCCTTTCACACCGGAGACGTATTTTTCGCGCGAATAATTCGCTCGTCAACATTTTTTTTCGACCCCTGATTTTCATCATAGGTCCTTTCACACCAAACGCGAATATGTCGCGGCGAAAATACGACATAATTTTTTTTCGACCAGAGGTCGATTTTTCCGAGCTTTTGCCCGGCGAATAAATGCATCAACCAATCATGAAGCGTGAAAAGGAGGCACGTCAGAACACTATCAGCTGTTTCCCATAACAAATGAGGCGGTGGCGGTGGCGGTGGCGGTGGCGGTGGCGGCGGCGGCGGCGGCGGCGGCGGTGGCACAGTCTTGGCCGCTAGTCTCATGGATCTATCCATGCACAGTCTCGCACAGGAAAAACCGTCACCGTCTTTGCTCTCATCTCTGCCATCAGCCCTCCACCTGCTGTCTCTCTGTGTATAGTCGCACCACACTACACACACACGTGCTTGGCCGCTAATGTAAACAATGTAAATAACTTGTGTCTCCTCGGAGAGAGGAGAGGAGAGGAGGAGGAGCAGGAGAAGAGGGGGGAGGAAAAATTTTCTGTCAGGACAGTGATCCGATATTGATTAGGCAGTGAAATATTCGCCGCCAAATATTTCGCACCAAAACCTTCAAATTTCGTGTTGTTTATTCGTTACGTCCACGGTGTGAAAGGGCCTCGAGTCCAGGGCTGCGTTCCAAAAGCAGGTTGAGTTTCCCTCGCTCACTCATCCTCAGCCCTTGCTAATACGTCACACTGAGGCCACTTGGAGAGTGGAGGGACAGTGGGTGGGAGAGGAGTGGAAGAGGTAAATGGACTTGCTCTCATTCACTAACAGCTGGGACAATCACAGATCACACATGTTGACCACATGTCGCAGGTGTATAGCGCTGTACTGCCTCTTATAATAAGTAATACCTGCAGACAGTGATGGACTGGCCATAGGACCAGAACGGCTGCCACATAAAGAAGTGACTGTGTTGATGCGGTCGAAAAGAAAAAAAAGAAAGGGGGAAAAAAACTAGTGAGGGACTGGGGCTGGCCGGTTTACAGTTAAAAATCAGTAATAGGTACTCTATAATACTCTTTCACTGTTGATGAGCTCTGTTTCCTCATCAGACCACTCCTGATTAAAATGCCTTAAGGCGGGCTTACACTGTACGACTATTCGTCTGTTCACATCTCAAACTGCACAATCTTCCCTCTTCAGTCCTACGTCTCATATCAGTCGTAGACCCCCACTGATTGCACGTCGTTCTACGATTGCTCCCCACCACGATTACCCTGCGATGCCGCTACGATTTGTGCTGCTCTATAATTGCTCGATTGTAAACCTCAAATTGACATTGGTTCCTGTTCCTATAGCAGAGTCCATGGTGGAAGATCAGTCACAGACAGACAGCGTTCATCACCTCCGCGGACGGTGCTGCTGGAAAAAAAATAAAACAAAACGGGCCGGCGCTACTCTCCAGCCAGCTGACGTGTAGCTCACCTGCGGGCGGCTCACCTGCAGCTGTCAGAAGAGCCTCTAGTTCTCTCTCTAGCCTGCACTTTGTTTAAAAGAGTTCACCATGTGAAGATCTAAATACCACCTGAGCAGCGGTCAGCTGAGCCAGACCACAGTGGACGTGGCTGCTGTGTAGGCTCGCTATTTTATACTGTAACGGCAAGAAAAAAAATAATTGTCTGTGTGTACATTCGTCAGGCTGATCTTCCATCAGGGAATGCGCTGTATTTCTGATTATCACCCGGTCACCCTGTCTGTCACAGCTACCCTGTCCCTTTTTCTTCTTCTCTGGTGGTAAACACACAACCAGTGCTTTTGAGGTTCATTATTGCCACCGCATGAATGTATTTTTCATGCACCACTGCAATGCATTGTGTGTGATATATAGCTCTGGAGTGACCATTGATGTTAACTCGATCACTCAGCCCTCAAGTTCACTTCAACTGCAGTGGGGATTCCCCCTAGGGCAAGTGAGCGAGGGCGACCCACTTTTGGAACACAGCTCAGGTTTTAGTCCAACTCACCTTCAGTGTGTGGAGTGTCAGCAGGTTGAAGCAGCAGTGTTGGAGCTGGACTCACTCACAGGAAGTTGTTGGTTTGGTCTGAAGCTGAATCTGATCGTCTCTCCTCGTCTGTGACTCTGTGACTGACAAAGCCCAATGAACTGTTTCCTGGTTTGTCTAAGGTGAGTCAGGTGAGGGGGTGGAGTCTTGTCAAACATAAAACAAGTTGAGTTTCGTTTCTGACCTTTGATTCACTGCTGAAAACACTCTGTTTAGTTGCTGTGGTGACTATCCAAAAACAAAAACTATTAGTCACCTGATGGTGGCTTGCAGAAGATCTTTACTTGGTTCCAGAAGAAAAAATACAGTTGTGCAAAGTTGGTCTCTTTGGGTGATGTTCCAATTTATTGTAACAAAAAAGGTTATTAATAAAACAGAACATTACCATGTAGTTGATGTGGATTGAAGCCAAAACAAAGATCACTGGCTTTCCTCTGGCTGTCCACCATCCAACTCAAACTAATCACCCTTCATTTCAGACAGCTCGGCAGCTGCTTGGTGTTAAAATGAAAAGGTACTGCACCCTTGTGGTCAAAGTAAAGTACTTGCACTAAACACTAACTAAAAAATGTCTCCTACAGTTTCTGTGATTTATTCAATGTCTAAAGTATAAAGACACTCAATGTGTTGTGCAGTAGAAAGTAGCAATCACAGGAGCAGAAACATGAAGAGAAGAACATAGTCCAGTTCCTCAAACTTCTACTAAAGTTCTTCCGTAAATAACCAAAGTGAAATGAAAAGCAGCAGTGACTGTTTACTCTGCTGATCTTTGTCTGATCTTTTGGTTCCTGTTCCATTAGCTTTGTCTTAAATCAATGGTTTTCTGAACAGAGTTCTGTTGCTAGACTCGCTACAGATTTCTGGATCCTCCTGCTGTCAGATCTGGACTCTGATCACATGGATGAGATTTGGCTTACAGTCGGTTGGTTTCTTTAGGTCTCTACCTGACGGACTTCAGAACCAGGCCTAGGAGCAGTGGTGGTGGGATTTAGATCACTGAAGGTTTACTGTGCTTTAACATTAAGGTGGTTCACATTCAAAAGGTTTAAGGGTTTGTTTCTTTTTTGCAAATGGTCCAAGTCCTGTATGTTAAGTTGTTGCTGTTCCCGGTCTATCATACTGCATTGTCAAAACACCAATGAAAACAGAGACGATAAAGAGGAACTAGACAAGATTTTTACTGTGCCTATGCTACATTTTTGCCTTAATCAAATAGCTCAATGATAGTTAACTACATGACTTGAGACTCGTTACGAGTGAGAATGGAGGCTCTCTGCCATCCGGGGGACAACCGCCATTTCGACATCCCACCATTGCGACATCCCAACAACCCGACATAGGCCTCTAATTGTCTTTTGGCAACACTTAATTTTCTTTCAAATGTCCCATTATTCTGACAATTCTTGAATCCTATGGTTGGAATGACGGTATTTTTTTCTTTTTTAAAACATCCAGTCTTTGCAACAGTTCCTTTAATAACGTATTTTTTCCCCAAAAGATTTTGCACTGGTTGGGCTTAGGCAATGATGAAAAGAGTTGGTTAAGTTGAATAAAAAGACCAGTTAGAGGCGAGACAGGCCAGATACATAGAGAGAGTCCAGAAGTAGAGAGTCCAGACAAATAGGAGGGAGTCATCTGTTGAGTTCCACGGATTGATTTTTCGGCGGCTTCGTTGTCAACAAATGCACGTGGCCAGGGTCAACAACACAGAGGAAAAGTGACCAGACTTACATAGTTCCTCTCTAAACGTGGGTGTTATTTTCTGATGGTACTTCTTCAGTCAAGTAACGCTGAGTAACGGCACATCATGTAGTGATTTAGATGAACAGACATAAACAAGATAGATAGATAGAACGATAGATAGAACGATAGATAGATAGATAGAACGATAGATAGATAGATAGAACGATAGATAGATAGATAGATAGATAGATAGATAGATAGATAGATAGATAGATAGATAGATAGATAGATAGATAGATAGATAGATAGATAGATAGATAGATAGATAGATAGATAGATAGATAGATAGATAGAACGATAGATAGATAGATAGATAGATAGAACGATAGATAGAACGATAGATAGAACGATAGATAGAACGATAGATAGAACGATAGATAGATAGAACGATAGATAGATAGAACGATAGATAGATAGAACGATAGATAGATAGATAGAACGATAGATAGATAGACAGAACGATAGATAGATAGATAGATAGAACGATAGAACGATAGATAGATAGATAGATAGATAGATAGATAGATAGATAGATAGATAGATAGATAGATAGATAGATAGATAGATAGATAGATAGATAGATAGATAGATAGATAGATAGATAGATAGATAGATATCTGCAGGTCATTCTGCAGCTCAGCTCTGTGTCGCCCCCTGCTGGATGAGCCCTGACACGACACCACACCACGTTGACAGGCACAAACATGCTACAAACTCAGGAAACAACTTAATGAGTTTGACACATGAGCTGCACAAAACTCATAATCTCATCCTCTCCATGTTCACTGTTCTTACTGTCTGTTTTTCTATGAAACTATCAAATAAACAGAAAAACAGCACATGACTGAGTCAGAACAAGGTTTTATTGTGTTGTAAATGTACAGCCTTTTATGATGAAATGACATGTTTACACTGAAATCAGCTGTTTTTGTTGATTTTAATCTAGGTAATGATCATAGGTTTGTTGTTTTTTATAGATCTACACAAAATCAAAATAACACAAAAGATTAATAACATAAAATGAGACATCATTAACCACAGAAGAAGAATGGGGAAATAAACCCCATTGAGTCAAAGAGAAATGAAGAGTGTTCGTAGTAATGGGGCACGTGCAGTTTAACAGATTCAATTCACTGACTTTTCACTTTAAGAAATAAACAACATCCTCCCTGATCGTCCTCTTTATCTCTAACTGCTCTGCTCCACTGTCACCGACACCTTCACTGGTAACAGCTTCACTGGATTTTCATCAACATTGCCAATACATGGAAACATCTTCTCAGTGAAAGTGTGTGTGAAGGTGTGTATGTGTGTGTTAGTATCAGGATCAGAGAACGACAGTTTTCCTCTGTTGAAGTCCAGATTCACTCTGATCCTCTGGAACTTCTGCTGCTCTGGGAGAACAATGTATGGACCTGGTGGTGCATATGCTCTGAAGTATTTACCTTTATTGAATTCTATTTCCCATAATTCAAACTCCATCTTGTCTCCCTTCCTCTTCACAGACTCTGGTATCACACCCAGTTCCCACCATGTGATGTCTCCAACCTGGACATCCCAGCTGTGATTCCCTGAGTTAAAACCCTCAGATCCCAGGACAGCCAAGTAAGAATCAATCCTCTCTGGATTGTCAGGAAGCTCCTGTTTGTATCCTCGTCTCATACTGATCAGATCTTCAGACAGGGTGATTCCTGGATGAGCAGTGTTTGGGTCCAGAACCACAGGACTGTAGGAGACCATGTCCTTCATCTTGTTCCAGATGTTGAAGGTCAGGTTGCCCAGGTGTTTGGCCTGGTCTATCAGAGCTCCTGAGTCCAGCTGTGGATCCTCCAGCAGGGGGCGCTGCTGGACTCTTTCCACTGCAGCCTTGTAGTTGAGCAGGAATGAGACGTCTTCAGCTCTCAGCTGGTCCTCTGTGGCTCTGACTGTGTGTGAAAGAGCTGCTATCTCTCTGCTCAGAGCCTCCATCTTCTCCTTCATCCTCTGACTCTTCTGCTCCTCTTCCTCCCTCAGTGCAGCCATCCTGGCCTCCTCTTCCTCTTCTAGAAACTGCTGAAGCTTGTTGAAGTGCTCCATAATCTGCCTCTCTGTGTGTCGGGCCTGGACCTTAATGTGTTCTGCTGTTTGACCAAACTTCACTTGAACTTCTTCAAAACCCTTTAACTTCTCCTTCAAGGGCTCCAGAGTTTCCTCAAGTTCCTTCTTGAGTTGTGGAGCAGCTTCATCGATGGGTCTGAATCTGTGGTTGGTGTGTTTGTTTGAATCTCTACAGACAACACACACTGGCTGCTGTTGGTCCAGACAGAAGAGTGTGAGTTTCTCAGAGTGCAGACTGCAGAGAGCCTCTGAAGATCTGGAAGCCATTGAGTCTGTGAGTGAAGCTGAAAACACAGCAGACAGGAAGTAGAGTCAGTCATGGCTCCCCTCCCTCCTCTACTGACTAGACTGAAGTTTACTGTGACTCTGAGTCCAGGTTTTAGTCCAACTCACCTTCAGTGTGTGGAGTGTCAGCAGGTTGAAGCAGCAGAGTTGGAGCTGGATCTGATCGTCTCTTCTTCAGTCTGTGTCTCTGTGACTGACAAAGGTACAATAAAGTGGTTTCTGGGACATTGTCCTCAGTGTTAATAACTTACCTGGTTTATTTCAGGTAAGGAGGCAGAGCTTTATCAACTGTTTGAGTTTCATTGAAGACCTTTGATTCATTGCTGAAAACAGTTGATGCAGCAGTTGTTTTTGTCACGTAGTTGTTTTGCTGAGACTGACCTGTAATGTCCTTGTTCTGTTGGATGTGAGGATGCTTCACCTCCTCCTGTATCATTCAGCTGTCAGAGCGAATAAAGGGAACTTGTCTTTCCCCCCAGACTGACAGCAACACAGAGCTTCTTTTTCTTTTTGTTTGCTCAAGGTGGCGTTATACGATAGTCTCCCATTTCTTGACACAGATCTTTGTGTTGAGCTCTACAAGATCTTTCTGGCTACAGGGGGCTGTAGAGGAGAGATGAGGCAGAGCTCCATGGTGTGAGCTGCTTCTCCACATGAACAGATGGTTGGTCCAGTTATTCAGAGCAACCCTAAATCGTCCTGTTCTAGTTCTCAGGCGGTTCAGAGACCCCGTTGGGTCCATGGTGCGTCCGAGCCAGGAGGTAGTTCTTCAGCAGATGGTGCACGTGAACTGGTGGGGGTTCCTTTTGGAGCTTTTCCATCCAGAGCTGATTTCTTTCCAGGATGTTGTTCGGGGTTGGACATGGCTGAGAAAGCCTCTTCTTGACTCAAGTCGTTGTGATGGGGGTTGACGTCCATGGAGATTGTGGTGTTCCCCTGTTTTTGTAACAGGTGTAACAGGTATGGAGTGAATCCAATTACAGCACAAATGAACCAGGTACTTGTATTGAAACAGTCTTTATTCAGCAGTTTAAAGCACAGCAGGTCAGAGGATGGCAGCAGAGAACCAGGTCCAGCCTCGTGGACTGGAACGGAAAGTGATCCTCCAAGAAGGAGAAACCCCTCAACCTCCAGAGGAAATTATCTTTAGTTGTTGTCTCGTCTAAACCAACAAATGAACTGACTAAAACCGCGACCGGGAGTCGACGACCGGGAGTCGACGGACGGAGGTCAACGCAGCCAGGAAGCAGCTGGCTGCTGGAACAGCAGGCCGGGCCCGACGCTTCTGAAGCAGGACGGTAGTGGTAGCGATGCCGTAGAACAAGATCAGCTGTCTGTCATTGGTTTCATGGCCTCGTGGATTGTTTTGGATGAATGTGTAATAAAACCAGTCAATATGAGAACTCAACAGAAGCCGCCAGGTCCTGCTAATTCTGTAACTTTTGCTCATCAGAACCGCAGATCAGAACTGGGTCAGAACCAGATAAGAACCAGGTCAGGTTGTTAAATCAAGTAGAGTTCATGTATAGACTGAGCAGTGGGTGTTACACATTGTAATGTTGGATTTATGTTGTAAATGGAGTACATTTATGTTTTTCTGTAATCTATGTTTTTGGTATTTTGTTATTTACTTTGAGAAACTTGGACGTCATGGACGCAAGACAAATTTCAGAGCAATCTGACAATGAAGTACAATCTAATCTATCTAATCTAATCTAAGAACCGGGTCAGAACCACAAGAACCAGGTCAGAACCGGGTCAGAACCAGGTCAGCAGGACTCTATCATTACCACTAACCTGTATGAACTGAAGTCTCCCCTTTCTGCCCATATTTGGACTGGCTGGGTTTAGGGGGCGGGGCCTCGTGCTGCCAGGTGTTGAGCTCCAGGACCAATGGAAGCAGGTGATGATGTCATCATGGCCACGAGGCTCAGAGCAGGTGAGACAGCTGCTGACAAACTGACCTGGAGTCAGTTCCATCTGGCGTTAACATCTCCACGTCCACGTTGAGGTCCGACCACACATTTGCACTGGTAAATCAAAATAGAAAAAATAAATAAATAGTAGAAGAAGAGAACTCCAACCATGAATATCTACACCATCTCCACAGCTTCTGACGCTGACCGTCATTCCTAAATTTCCTCTCTTTGTCAATTTCTTCTGCTAATTCAGCATAGCTTCAGCAATGGATTTCAGCATTCATACACATTTTCCTTATGGAAATTCTCTTTCTAGTAATTCTCACATCACATTTAGCTAGTCCTATACTTTCTGTTACTTCAACAATTAAAACATCAAATTGTGCAGCTTCCTCTATTCATTTTTAGACAGACAGACAGACAGACAGATAGTAGGGCTGCAACAAGTAGCATATTTTACTATCTGAATGTTCAGGATCACTACTCAAGTAGCCTATTCGTTGCTAAATGTGACTAAGGTAAAGTATTAGGCTACATGATGAAACCCTGATGGAATAGTTGCTGTAATCTGTTACGAAAGGAGAAGTAGGTCAGGTTAGGTCAATGAAATGAGGACCCTGTCCTGGGACAAGCTGGGACAGGTCGAGAAGAGGAGGCCACAAGGACAAGTAGGTTGCGGAGATTTAGAAAATAGAGAACAACATTCAGATTCTAGATCGCAGAGCTCGCTCGCTCACACTCACCCTGTGAAGGTGGCCTCTGAAGACAAAAACCTTATGACTGGAGCTTCTTCTTCTTTTCTTCCTCCTTCTCAGTTGGTTTTATGAACGTGAGACTCTTGAAACGTGCTTCCTGACTGGCTGAGTATTCCGTTCAGACTACCATACAAACATGGCGGCACAAGATGGCGTCGTTCCCTAAAGCAAGACCCTGCCTTGCTATGTAACGACCAGAAATAAACCTCTCGCCTTTTATTCAGCTCCAAAATACAGGCTACTGTGGGCCGTAGCCACCGCCAACACAACCAAAACAAAAGAGCGACCTAGCTTTCCTCTCTTTTCCCTCTTCTCCCAGCTAGCGGCAGTTGCAGCTCCTAAAACAACACTGACTGGCTCGAAACTGTATGCTTGAACGTAGGAAAACAGATGAACTCAGGGACAAATGTCAGTCTGTTACAATAGAAAATGATCATTATAATGCTACGGAAAGCAAACCGATCTCATTCATGGGTCGTATATTCAGATTTTGCAAGTAAACCTTGACAAATATGACCAACTGCTGGACAAACGGAGGAGAACTGTAGTACCGGTTGTTTCCAGCAGGGCGGATGGCGGCGCTGCAGATGGAGGCGGCGAAGAAGAAGAAGGAGGAGGAGCGAGCGGAACCGGAAATGAGTGTCTTTTGTTTTGAAAGAGGGAAATTTAAAAAGTCGCCGCTAGTGATAAAGAATAAACAACACACACACACAAACCAGTGGAATAAAAACAAAAAGTAACCCAGGGGGAACCAGAGGGACATGGCCGCGGACTGAGCTCCTCCACCCGGGAAACTGAAGTAGGTCGACGGACTCGTTTCTGACGAACTCTGCGTCACGGTCCGGATCAGTTTAATGAAATTTAATCGATATTTTCCATCGGAAGGTTTGAACTTGGCCGCCGTGTCTTTTTACTTCCGCATGTTTACATATAAACGTGTTTCCTCCTCCTCTGTCGTTAGTTTTACATTTGAACCGAGTTTATCTCCTCGTCTTGTCGCCGTAACTTTGTTGTTGTTATCGATCCGACCGTTAACGGCGGCTCACGCCCCTGTCAGGAAGTTCAGCCTCCACCGACTATTACAGCTGCTATAACCACGATATAATACTAAAATACTGGTTTTATCTGTTTAAAATAGGATCCGTTCACAATACGGACAAGTGCAATATGACAGACATCAGTTCAGAAACATCACATTGCAGCAAAAGGAAAGAAAAGCTGGAAAAACATGAAAACACCTTCACAAAAACCACCCGTTTCTCTGGTTTTTATTATTTGTCGGCATGTGAGAGAGAAAATGAACACTTTTTTTCTGTTAGGCATACATAAACTAACTAAACATTTAGCCCAAATCTGAAATAAAAATGTTATTATTAGAGCATTTATCTGCAGAAAATGCTGTTTTGTTTTGGGTTTTGTTTGTTGTTCAGAGTTCAGAAATCAACATTAGTGCAATAACCTTCATTTTAAACACATCAGTGGTTTTTATCCTCTTCCTCATTAAATATTCATGTAGAGAAACTGATTTATTAAAAAGAAAAAACATAGAATGGTCTCTTTATGTTTTCCAGAGCCGTATTTATGAGGGTGTAGTGTATTATACACCTTAACTTCCTTGCTTTAATATCTTTATCATCATTATGTATTTTCTTTGCATTTGCGCCTTCTCTGGAGCTGATGTTCTGCCTGGTGGCTTCCTGTTTAGTTTAGACGTTATCTGATTGAATATAAAGGTGCTTTGATGTTTCCCCGAATGGTCAGATATCGCTCCTGGCCAAAAGGTCAGGGGGCAGGTTAAGGGTGATTTAACACCTATTTTATGGCCCGTATCTTCCTGGAGAAGAGGGAGTTAAGATAAGGTCAGATCGGCACCAGATCCTGCTCCAGGATTCAGCATTTTTGTTCACTGTTCTTCTTGTTGATAATAAATTCCTTTTTGAATACAAGTGAAGACGCGTCGGCGGTGATCCCTTCTTCTCATCAACACATCAATAAACCACAAGGGTCGATGATGTGATGTAACTATTTGTTCATAAACATCTCACTGTAAGGAAAAGAATCTGTTCTCAAAAGGACAAAAGGTCCAAATCACAGGAGCTGCTCTTGTTCTTGTTCTTGTTTTGTCGTTCAAGGTCAAATGAGTCTCGACATCAGTGAGTTCGTGACCTTTGACCCCTGGGTTGTGT
>CM064887.1:26039625-26182125 GCA_030347415.2 Decapterus maruadsi
AACACACGGTCCGTCGCCGTGGAGACACACACACACACACACATGGACTGATGACAGCTCACTGCGTGCGTGTCCCGTCCCGTCCCGTCCTGCAGAGATGCATCATGGGAGTTGGAGGCGAACGCGTACTCGGAGCTGCTGGAGGTTTACAGACGCTGCGACGCGCTCAGCTGCCTCTGCAACGACGGGCGCTCGCACTCCGCCAAGACCGGGTACCAGCTCATAACGTTCATTATCAGTGATTATTATGGGATGTTGGGGGGGTTTAGTTGCTGGTTTGGATTATTGGGCGGGTTGCAGTGAAACAGTCATTTCTCTCTATGCATAACAACAAATAAAGGCTAATCTGTTCTAAACTGAAATAACAACTAAGACTAAATAAAAACTGATCACTTGTTGAACGAACTAAAACTAAACTGAAAAACTAATGAACATTTAAAACCCTACCGACCGTCTCTGTGACGTCGGCGTCTCAGGTGGTTCGAGGTGATTCGCTGTCGGCTCTGCGGCTCCAGGGGAACGCACAGGAAGTGTTCGGGTCTGAAGCTGGACACGCGGGACTGGGCCTGCTCCGACTGCACGCAGGCCACGGACGGCCGAGGTCTGGCTCGCCACGTGACCCGTCATGTGACTGACTGCGCTCTGATTGGTTGATTCCGTGTGACCCGTCATGTGTCTGTGTCTCGTGCAGCCTCCCTGGTCGCGTCTCCTCTCGGAGGTCAGAGGAGGAGCCTCCTGTCCAAACGCCGCCTGTCGCCCATCCACTCCCCCGCCGGCCGCAAGAGGTACGACACTCTATTTGTTACAAAGCTCCTGAACAGAAAAAATTAACAAATAAATCTTATTAAAGGGACAGTTCAACATTTAGTCAAACTGTCCCATCACCATAATCCCTATAGTCATAGCAGTAGGTTCGTTACCTTTAATTGTCGGTGCAAGCTGTTTTTAGAACGGTGGAGCAGAGCCGTGAGCTGCTCAGAGCTACGCTACGGAGGCTCATGGGATTTCTTGGTTTCCCTCATCAAACTCATCAAATACACAATCCAACAACTCCACAACGCTCTGGTGGACAAGTTGTGACCTGCACATTCACCACGCTATGAGATAATAACACAACGTTACCACACAGAGTTGTTTTAGAGGGAAATTCATGTAAAACCTCTGATGCACGTTGCCTTCAGGGACAGTTTTTCATCAACAGTCTCTGTATTTGACCGTAGGGATTATAGCAATGGGCCAATTTGACAAAATATTGAACTCTCCCTTTAAATCTTATCTGCAGAAATTGTTATTTTTCTGCCGTGTCCCAACCCTGCAGGTATTTATTGTCTAAAAAGCAACACCTAAATATCGTTACACTGCACATTATAACATGACAGGGATGTGCATGTAGTCAGTCACCTGGAAATAAACTGATAAATGCATTGAGTCTGTGATTATTGATCATTGATAGACTGATAGATATTGTACCGTATATGAAAATAATGAAAAAGGTGCAATTTGTGCAGGAAAACAGGAACATTCAAACATATTCTGATCCGTGGATGTGGATCCAGGTGCGGCCTCCAGGGGGCGCTGCTGCTCCCTCACTAACACACACCCCCCCCCCTCTGTGTTTCAGGCCGTCGCTGCCCGTCTCGGCCGTGTCTCCTGAGGAGCTGCTGGCGGCGCTGCTGCCTCAGCTCCGCCCCCTCCGCGTGCAGCAGGTGGAGGTGTGTGGGAACCAGGCGCTGGCGGCCGGTCTGGACCTGGTCCGAAGACCCGACTTCGACCCCGCCGCCTCGCTGTCCGTCAGGTCTGTGGCCTCGCCGCCCCCGCCCCTCCCCCCCGCCCCTCCCCTCTGTGTTCACTTCAAGAGTCCAAGACGCTTCATTTGTTTGTTGTTCCTTTGTTTGTTGTTTGTTTGTTATTGTTTCTTTTGGATCCCGTTCTTCCTGGGCTCCGTGTGAAACAGAGACGATTAAATCACTACAGCAGGAATCACATGAAGTCATTCAGAGTAAATGTTTTACATGATTATAGAAGAGTTACATGAAAACGTTCCATGTGTGTGAAATTAGCAGAAGACACTGACAAAGAGAGTAAGTACAGGGTTAACATCCAGTAAAGATGGCGTTTGTAGCTTTGGTGACAGTTTAAAGAATATAATTAATTCATTAATAGAGTTTCATTTTAAAACGCTGCAGCGCTCGACTCTACATTACCGTCGTCTTAGCTGCATTGGTTCTGGGTATTAATAATACTAGATCACTGCAGTGAAATGATGTGTGCATAATATAAGGATAACAGGAGACAGGATAACATTAATCTGACTGAAGAAAGAGAAGAAGAAGAAGAAGAAGAAGAGAGGGAAACACAGAGACTGATGATGAACAACTGTCCCTGAAGGCAACGTGCATCAGAGGTTTTGCATGAATTTCCCTCTAAAACAACTCTGTGTGGTAACGTTGTGTTATTATCTCATAGCGTGGTGAATGTGCAGGTCACAACTTGTCCACCAGAGCGTTGTGGAGTTGTTGGATTGTGTATTTGATGAGTTTGATGAGGGAAACCAAGAAATCCCATAATGAGCCTCCGTAGCGTAGCTCTGAGCAGCTCACGGCTCTGCTCCGCCGTTCTAAAAATAACTTGCACCGACAATTAAAGGTAATGAACCTACTGCTATGACTATAGGGGTTATGGTGATGGGACAGTTTGACTAAATGTTGAACTATCCCTTTAACGGCTAAAAGCCAAACTAAAAGGCTCGACCTCTGACGTGCGTCTCAGCGCCGTAGCGACCGTACTTTGACCTCTGACCTGCGTCTCCGTCCAGGTTCAGAGACGAGAAGCAGACTACGTTTCCCAGCAGCCCCTGGGACGGGGAGACGGCGCGGCGCCACTTCCTGATGCTGCTGGTGGAGCAGATCCAGGACTCGGTGGTGTTCGAGGGTCCGGACGGGTCCAAGAACCTGGCGCTGGACGCCCAAGGTACCGCGTCCACCGCCGCCGCTTTTACTTTGACGGGGCTCGGGGCTTTTATTTTGAAAACCCTGTTTCCATAACAGTGTGTGTTGTGTGTGTGTGTGTGTGTGTGTAGCGCTGCGTGACGACCTGTACTTCGACGCCGGCTGCCTCCTGGCGCTCTGTCTGCTCCACGGAGCTCCGCCCCCTTCCTTCTTCTCCGCCGCCCTCTACCAGTGTCTCTTCAACTTCCCGCCAAACCAGCCGCTCGCCGTCGCACACATGACGCCAGACACACACCTGACACACCAAGTCCGCCGGGTGAGTGCCACCAAACACACACACACACACACACACACACACCCTGCTCACTCTGAGCTGACATTAAAGGGACATTCCGGCTTATGTTTAAAGGACAATTCCAGTCAAATCCAACCTGTGGCTCTAGTTGTGCATTGTCAAATAAAATAACAATGATGAAGATTTAAACGCCATCTTGTCCCAGCGGATGGAGAGACTCTGAGGGGGGGCGGAGGGGGCGGGGGGGTTAGTACAGGTATTTATGGCCCTTTTCCTCTAGCGCTCAAGCGCAACCTCCAACATCAGAATCAAACCCACTGAACCTGACTGAGATTCTCTAGTTGGTGGTTTGTGGGTTTGTTCTGGACCCTTATGAACCCACGACCCCGTCCTGTCAAAAGTCTGACGTCGGAGGTGTCTGCAAGGTCAACAAAAGATTTATTTTAAAGGAATAGTTCACCCCAGAATGATATTTCACTCATTATCTCCTCCCCCTCGTGCTGTTTCAGAGTCCTCGTTACAGGGGGGGGAGGGTATGGCATGGTAACCCACTTTCAGCTAAATAAACAACTCATTCTCTAACAGTGACATCACCGGTTACAGGATCCTCTTAAATCATTTCTATCTCTACTGATCTGTCAAACAAAGGCTTGACCCTCCATGGCTGCTCTGACCTAAAATAAAATAAACCCTCCTTTGCATGGTAACAACCATTCTCTAACAGTGACATCCCTGTCTGGTTTCACTCACAATCAAAATGTCATCAACACACTGCAGCAAAGCTCTGACCGCTGACTGGTTTATGGGATGTAAAAAACCTGACCTCCCATTCTACGCTGCCATGGCGATGCAGGGACAGACAGAACGACTGCAGGACAGGAGACATTCATCCTGTCAGAGCTGAAATATTGGATTTGACTGGAATTGTCCTTTAACCCATGGTGTAATTTAATTTATTTAATTTTGATAAGTTGATTTATATCAGTGACAAAGTAGAAAATAACATTAGGCTCCAGATGAGAAAAGATGCTTCGTACAGGATTTAGCTCACCAGCTTCTTTTACTTCTTTTTTTTTTTTTTTTATTTTACTACCGCTAGAATTTTTAAAATTTTTTACTGCTTATTCTAGATTTTTATTTTACCACTTTTTCTAGATTTTTTTTTTTTAGAAGTTTTTGAGAATTTGTACCACTTTTTTCCAGGAATTCCTTTACAATATTTCCAAAAATTCCCATTATTGGCCCTAAGTTGAACTGACTAAAAAAGGAACGTTCTTCAGTCTCAGAACAGATATTTGTGTATTTCTGCTGTTTCGTGCCGACCACCATCAAAACAGCCACTCAATGCTGTTATTCCAATAGAGCGCATTCACAGCAGGTACTTGAAGCCTTGTATTATGGGATGGAGTGGGACAGTGTGTCGCTACAACCAGAGACGATAAAGTTTTATTGGATCTGACGGAGCGACGACAAACCAGAGGTTCAATTTACACAGGAATGTCCCTTTAACGTGTCCCTGTCTGGTTTCACTCACAATCAAAACGTCATCAACTGGGAGTTCAGCTGCAACCGACCAATCAGCAGCCTGGAGGAGCGGGAGGCGCTGGTGGAGGATCTGGTGGGTTTCACCATGATCACCAGGATGCAGCTGCCACTGCAGAGGTACACGCCGTGTGTGTGTGTGTGTGTGTGACAGAACGTGTGTGGACAGAAGTGTCTGTGTGTGTCTTGCAACCAGCAGCAACACACGGATTTGACTGGAATTTTGTGGACCAAACCACAAAAATGAGAATTTAATTTATTTAAAATTTTTTTATATGTTGTTTTGGACTTAAAATTCATTAAATATTCAAACATTTGAATGTGAATTGTGGTGGCAAAAAAGTTATTTGTCCCATAAAGTATTTAAAAAAGAATATCTTGACACGTCAGCTGTCTTTCTTGAGTTTTAATAAAGGGCATTCATGAATGGAGTCACACAAACACAACCGAACAGGAGAACAGTCAGTGAGTGAGTGGCCTGAAGATGTTCTCAGGCTGCTATCTTATAGTTTCCCAAAACACATAGCAGCAGACAAAATATACGACACCCAGGCAGTTCTGATTCAAAACCAGGACACAACTTCAGTCTCAGAACAAATAACCTGTCCTGAGTGGTCTCTGTTCCTGGCCTGGTGAATCTCACACTGTTATCACCATGAAAGGGTTAACTAAGGAGAGTTCACTTGGTTAACATGGTTATACAACACTTTGTCAGCATACTATGGGTTAACACCAGAATTTCCCATTACAGAATAAAATGATTCAAAACAAAAACTAAGAGCACAGTAATAACAAGAATAAAACTATTGTATAAAAAGTCTTAAAATTTCTTCCTATACGTTTTGATTGAACATTAGACTTCAATTTTATTACGTTTTTATTTATTTTTTTTTTTATTTACAATTTTTATTCAATGCAAGATACAGTACACGTTTGAAACATCCAGTACACTTGCTGTAGGAAGTAAATGTTTGTCACAAAAAACAAAGCAAAGTCTAACAGTCAGCCAACTGAGTAATGTTAGAACCTCACAGTACAGTTTCCTGGAAAAATGGAAAATGGTTTTACTACTTGACATAAATCAACAACCTTACTGAGAAGTGTGTACAACATATTAAGAATCACAATGAATACGCCTGTGTTGCACAGGATCAACAAAATCCAGCTAGACATTTGGAGTCACTTTCCAGCCACTTTTTTCTGTGTGTGTAATGTGAGAATATTAAAAATCAGTAAATAAATAAATGAAGATAAGAGACAACCATAATCTTGTAAATATGGGTTTTTTGTGTAAACAACAAAAACAAAATCTAAATAGTTGACATTTGACTGATGTCTAATACTGTATTATTAACTCTGTAGTGCTTTCTTTTTTTTTTTTTAGCAAAACAATAGATTATTTAGTTTTGATGGACCAATATCACAAAAATGAAAAAAAAAAAAAATAATAAAATTTTTTTATAGGATAACAAACATTGGACTTAAAATTCATTAAATATTCAAACATTTGAATGTGAATTGTGGTGGCAAAAAAGTTATTTGTCCCATAAAGTCCCTCCCCTCCAAACAGGGGAAAGGGATATCTTGAACGTCAAATAGAACAGAAGAAACATAGGAACTGGGATTCATTGAAGAAAAAAACAGACAAACAAAAGAACAACACATATGGGAGATTGGGCTAGCAGTGGTAGGCCTATATTCTCAGGCTGTATTCTGCTATAGTTTCCCAAAACCCAATGTTTTGTTGACAAAATTAGGATCAATCTGTTCTGTCCCTTCGATTAGGTCTTTTTTTCAACAAAGGACCACTTTGACCATATTTTGTCAACTTTCCATCTGTAAATTTAGTGACTGTGTTTTTTTCCATTCGAGCTTCATCAATCGGCTCCATCCATTCACTCCTGTGTGAGTCTCTGTTCCTGTGTCTGGTGAATTTTTCTTAGCTACATTACCATAATTAACTAAAAGATATCTATTGGTGTTTCATGGTTATAAAATCATTTGCCTAAGATAAAAGTTTCAAATTGGTTGGGTATCTTTACCAGAAATTTCCCCATTACAGAATAAAATGATTCAAAATTTCAGAAAATGCCAATGATTTGCATCTTGTAATAACAAGAATAAAATTTCTTTTTGTATAAATCTTATCAAACACTTCCACGTCTCCATGTGTGTGCAAATTTCTTAAGCCATTCTTTTTGATTGAACATTAAGCTGTCCCTCTTTTTCCCATTTTATTATGTTTTTATACATTTGAATGTGAATAAAATGATTTGAAACCAACCATTTCTAAAAAAAACACAAAAATTAAATCATAAAAAGTCTTTGGACATCCTTAAAAATCTGTTTTCAGATGTAAAGCAAAGCTGCTTTACAGTATAATACAGCTTCTTTCACCCCAAGGGGCAACTCGATGTTCTTCCCTTAAAAACTAAACATTTAACAGTAAGAAATGGAAACAGGGAGAAAAAACAGCATAAAAACATAAATCCCATGAGCCTCCGTAGCTCTGAGCAGCTCACGGCTCTGCTCCGCCGTTCTAAAAACAGCTTGCACCGACAATTAAAGGTAACAAATTATGGTGATGGGCCAATTTGACTAAATGCTGAACTGTCCCTTTAAGTCTGTGTGATTTCCTCCTGCTCTTGTTTTCTCTGCTCCAGGTTGAGGGAGGGTTTGCAGACGTTGGGCGTCTTCGATCAGGTGACTGTTCTTCTTCTGCACCTGTACACACACACACACACACACACACACTCACACACACACGGTGACCTCTGACCTCGTCGTCTCCAGGTGCAGCTCTTCCCGTCGTCGTTCCGGCCGGTGTTCTGCGAGGCGGCCGAGCGTCTCTCGGCTCTGACGCTGTCCCAGCTCTTCACCGTCAACTTGTCTCCGCAGCCGGAGAGGACGGAGCGGGAGACGCTCGCCGTCTCCTTCTGGAAGCACTTCCTGCTCGAGTGTGAAGGTAAAACTGCTGCTGCTGGTCATCAATAACTGATAATATCAACCTGGTGATCAATAACTGATAATATCAACCTGGTGATCAATAACTGATAATATCAACCTGGTGATCAATAACTGATAATATCAACCTGGTGATCAATAACTGATAATATCAACCTGGTGATCAATAACTGATAATATCAACCTGATCATCAATAACTGATAATATCAACCTGGTGATCAATAAGTCATGAATTAACATCGATCATCAACATTTCCTCTTTGCTCTTCTCTTCTCTTCTCTTTCGTCCTCTTTTTCCTCTTCCTCTCTCTCTCCACTCCCCCCTTCTTCTCTTTTCATCCTCTCCTCCTCCTCCTCCTCCTCCTCCTCTTCCTTCCTCCTCCTCCTCTTCCTTCCTCCTCCTCCTCTTCCTTCCTCCTCCTCCTCCTCCTCTTCCTTCCTCCTCCTCCTCCTCCTCCTCCTCCTCCTCCTCCTCCTCTTCCTTCCTCCTCCTCCTCCTCCTCCTCCTCCTCCTCCTCTTCCTTCCTCCTCCTCCTCCTCCTCCTACTCCTCTTCTTCCTTCCTCCTCTTCCTCCTCGTCTTCCTCTTCTTCCTTCCTCCTCCTCTTCCCTCCTCTTCCTCCTCCTCCTCTTCCTTCCTCCTCCTCCTCTTCCTTCCTCCTCCTCCTCTTCCTTCCTCCTCCTCCTCCTCCTCCTCCTCCTCCTCTTCCTTCCTCCTCCTCCTCCTCCTCCTCCTCCTCCCTCCTCCTCCTCCTCCTCCTCTTCCTCCTCCTCCTCCTCCTCCTCCTCCTCCTCCTCCTCCTCCTCCTCCTCCTCCTCCTCCTCCTCCTCCTCCTCCTCCTCCTCCTCCTCTTCCTTCCTCCTCCTCCTCCTCCTCCTCCTCCTCCTCCTCCTCCTCCTCCTCCTCCTCCTCCTCCTCCTCCTCCTCCTTCCTCCTCCTCCTCCTCCTCCTCCTCCTCCTCCTCTTCTTCCTTCCTCCTCCTCCTCCTCCTCCTCCTCCTCCTCCTCCTCCTCCTCCCCCTTCCTCCTCCTCCTCCTCCTCCTCTTCCTCCTCCTCCTCCTCTTCCTTCCTCCTCCTCCTCTTCCTTCCTCCTCCTCCTCTTCCTCCTCCTCCTCCTCCTCCTCCTCTTCCTTCCTCCTCCTCCTCCTCCTCTTCCTTCCTCCTCCTCCTCCTCCTCTTCCTCCTCCTCCTCCTCCTCCTCCTCCTCCTCTTCCTTCCTCCTCCTCCTCCTCTTCCTTCCTCCTCCTCCTCCTCCTCCTCCTCTCAGTTGGGAGGAGCTCCGTTTCCCTCCAGGACCTCCTCCTCTTCTCCACAGGAGCAGATGTTCTCCCGCCGGTCGACCTCCAGCCTCCTCCCTCCATCTCCTTCCTCCACCCGCTCAGCTCCTCCTCCGCTCCGGGGGAGGAGGAGTCCGGCCGACGGACGAGAAGGAGGACGGAGAAGAAGAAGCAGAAGGAGGAGAAAGAGGAGGGGGGAAGAGGAGGAGGAGGAGGAGACTGGAGGGAGGCGGGGCTCTTCCCTCAGCGCGACCCCGCCTCCAGACGCCTCCTCCTGCCCGTCACCTCCTCCTACCGCGCCTTCAAGAGCTCCATGGAGCAGGCCGTCAGCCACCACGTGCACCTCCTCCCCACGGAGAGCTAGAGCAGGAGGAGGAGGAGGAGCAGGAGGAGGAGGAGGAGGAGGAGGAGGAGGAGGAGGAGCAGGAGGAGGAGGAAGGAAGAGGAGGAGGAGCAGGAGGAGGAGGAGGAGGAGGCAGCGTCACGTCACCCGTCAATACTTTATTACTATCGATTATGACTGAAGTCCCGGGTTCTGATTCTTTGCCAGACCTCGAACGTCTCACGGTGACATCATCATAGTGACATCATCAGGTGACATCATCACAGTGACATCATCAGGTGACATCATCACAGTGACATCATCACGTTATAATCGTTATAATCCGTGTCTCCTTGATTTCATAACTTTGCCTTAAAGAGCTTTTTTGTTTGTTTTTTATTGTACATAGACGTGTTAAAAAAAAAAAAAAGGACCAAATTTCTCCGTCGTAAAGTTAACGACATTTTTTTTTTATTTGTATCTTTGTTATAAATCAGAATCTGAGGGAAACAGGAAACAGGAAGTGATCAGTTCAGCATTTAAACACAATTATTTATTTTATTAAACTGAACATAAACATAAAAGCAACAAACACATGACGGTGCAGCATTAATGCAACAATAGTGATATTTATATGCAACACTTTATTCTGAAAGAGGTCACATTACATCATCGTTACTTCCTCTTATGTTTGATGTATATATTTTTGATAAGAACACTTTTGTATTTTTCTTATTTTTCACAGCGTTTTAATTTGTCTGCAGCTTTCTGTGTTGAAGTCTGAAGTCTGTTGAAGATTTCCTTTTTAGAAAACGTTACAAAATCACAGTTTCATCTATTTTTAGCTCCAAAGACGGACTTTGATCTTTACAGTTTAATGAAGTTTTTTCTGCGCCGGTCTTCAACAGGACCGACTTCATGACTGTGTTTGTACCAGCTGACTCTTTCTCTTTCTTCCTATTTATCTGTTTGTTTTCTCTTTGTTCTTGTGGATCATAAACCGTGACACAAACCACACTGCCGTCTTTGATTTTATTGATCTATCGATTTATCGATCGGGTCTCTGATGGAATCTGTAGGTTCAGAAAACAGCTGATTTCAGAAAAACAGAAAACAGGAAGAAGAAGTTTGCTAAAGAGAAGAAGAACGGCGTACAAAAAAAAAGCCAAATCCTCTGACTCCCCCCGTTCTCCAGACAGAGAGGAGCCATAAAGCAGAGGTTAAATGACCCGTTTACAAAAGAAAACTAAAGAACCAAACATTCACATCAACCAGACACGCACCATGAAGTCTGATGAGTTCTACACATGAGCAGAGCAGAGATCTACACATTCCTTCAGCTCCAGACACACATACAAAGAACAACACAATACATCATGATAATACAAGATATTAAAGCAATGAAATTAAGGTGTATAATACACTACAATGGCTAAATATGTTAATTATTTAATTGTTAATTATTTTTATGTTAATTAAATAATTAAAAAAACAATGGTAAAATCAAATCAACGCCATGCTGGGATTATCACATTTCACATGACCTATTTCATTACATTACATTATCGGCACCAGTTATTACATTTTCAAAGTTTTTGGTAACGCTTTACAATAAGGTTCCCTTAATTAATGCTAGTTAGCACATTATTAAGCATTAATTAACTGTTTAAAAATGTATTAACAATCATTATTATGTATTACTTATTACTTACTAGCATTAGGACACATTAATTAATTTAGCCTATTAGTAAGCAGTTAATTAATGTTTACTACTCAAAGTTAGTTCATAAATTATTTAACATAATCTTTTAATTAGTTATATCAATATATTAATGCTTAATAACGTGCTAACTAATGTTAATTAAGGGAACCTTATTGTAAAGGGTTACCAAGTTTTTTTTAATACTAGGCCAATAACATAATAATAAAAAAAGAGTTTTTACGTTATTGGCTCAAAATGTTATTAGGCCACATTATTGGCTTTATTACAATTGAAGTGGCCGAAATTAGCCTATTACATTATTGGAAGTTATTACGTTTTTGGTTTCTACATGGTGCAATAAAAGTCCAACTGTATAACAAGGCTCCGCCCCCCACTGTTCTCCACCAGCCCCAGTCGTCTTCTGTCTTCAGTCAGAGACGGATTCACACCAGACTAACACACTGAGAGAGTCCAGCTACGACCTGCTGCTCCAACTTGCTGCTGACGCTCCACACTGAAGGTGAGTCTGACTAAAACCTGGACAATAGACACGGAAAACATCCCTTGAAACTCCTGTATTGCACTACATGATCATTTTTGGAACATCACTTAATTTGCGCTACAGCTTTTTTTCTAGAATTGTTTTTACTTTTTATTTTTATTTTGAAATTTTTACTAAGAAATTTTGGTTGGCAAATTGTCTCTGCTGATGTGTCTCTGTTACTTTCAACAGAAATGAACCCATCTGTGAGAAGATTTTTATAAGTAGTCTAATTCTATACCTCTGGAAGGAACCATACGAATAGATACTATACATTTCCTTATCCTTATGCACGCTGCAGATTGCTGCTAAAAGAAAAAAGTTTTCAAAACAAATCCCGTCTTCTTTCATCCACCACATGAAAGGTCTGTACAGGGGATTTAAAGAAATTTTACCACTTTTTTCTAGAATTTTTTAAAACTTTTTTCTTTTTCTTTTCTTTTTGAAAATTTGGACACTTTTTTAAATAAGAAATTTTAACACTTTTTCCTAGAATTTTTAAAAACTTTTTTCTTTTTTTTCTTTTTTTGGAAAATTTGGACACTTTTTTAAATAAGAAATTTTAACACTTTTTTCTAGAATTTTTACGAACTTTTTTCATTTTTTTTCCAAAAATGTAACCACTTTTATAATAAGAAATTTCACCACTTTTTTCTAGATTTTTTTTTAACTTTTTGTTTTTTTTATATAAGAAATTTTACCTTTAAAAAAAAAAAAGAATTTTTAAAGACTTGTTTTGAGAACTTTCATCACTTTTTATAGAAATATTTAAACGTTTTTGGAGAAATTGTACCTCTTTTTTTCCCAGGAATTTCACTACAATATTTCCAAAAATGGACGCAGTTGGCCAATTTGACCATACACATCAATCTCAGAACAAATATTTTTGTATTTCTGGTTTTTAGGGGTTCTTGATGTAAAAAGTTTGAGAACCACTGCATTAGTCTGTCTGCCTTTCTAAAGCTCACACAGACGGAGCAGAAACATTCTCATTCTCCGGAATTGCTTGTCATATTCCTAGTGCGGAAATCTTGATTCTGTCAGTAGTGAGTCAACAAGACTGGAGAAATAGCATCTTTCTAGAGAAGGGAACAGACACAGAGCCACACAGCAGTTCAGAGCAGTCCCTTCTTATACCCCACTTTAGGACTCTGGTTACTTCATTACTACAAGCACTTCCCGCTTTCTGAGTCCGTAAAACAATCCAATAGATGTGTTACTCCGTTGTTGGTTTCCCTGTAGGAATTTACAACCTAGAGCAATTAGGTTTATTGTGGTCAGTACACACATTTTGAGGATATAATCCCTTGAGATGTAGCATCTCATTGTCAAAATGGTCCCTTAACTTTTTTCTTTTGTCTCCACTAATGGAGTTTAACAGGTTTGCAACAAGGTTTTACTACAGCTACTAGACTACGTTACCACTCATTACAAGGAAAATGCTAATCACAACAATTTTCCACCACATGAGTTTTAGAGGGCTCATATCAATAGATTCTCGGATTGTCACAGTTTTTTGTATTTTGAAAACTGGATAACTCATCTATTTTGTGGGGAAAAGAAAGGGAAATAGGTGTGTGTGTGTGACAAGGGTGTGTTCTTTTTATTTTACACTCTAACATTAGGCGCCCAACCTAACTCAGTCTTGGTGCATGTATCAACTGGTCGTGGCTTGGGATGACTGACTCTACTTCCTGTCTTTTGTCTTTCCAGCTTCACTCACAGACTCAATGGCTTCCAGACTAGAGGAGGATCTCTGCTGTTCGGTCTGTAAGGAGGTCTTCAGGGATCCTGTTTTTCTGTCCTGCAGCCACAGCTTCTGCAAAGACTGTCTGAAGAGATGGTGGAGACAGAAACGAGATCAAGTGTGTCCAGTTTGTAAGAGCAGTTCAAGAAGAAATCCACCCTGTAACCTGGTGTTGAAGAACCTGTGTGAGAGCTTCTTACTAGAGAGAGAGCAGAGATCTTCAGAGGCTCTCTGCAGTCTGCACTTTGAGAAACTCAGACTCTTCTGTCTGGACCATCAGCAGCCAGTGTGTCACATCTGCAGAGATTCAAAAACACACACCAACCACAGATTCAGTCCCATCGATGAAGCTGCTTCACAACTCAAGAAGGAACTTGAGGAAACTCTGAAGCCCTTAAAGGAGAAGATAAAGAGTTTCAAAGAAGTTCAAGTGAAGTTTGGTCAAACAGCAAAACACATTAAGGTCCAGGCCCGACACACAGAGAGGCAGATTAAGGAGCAGTTTAAGAAGCTTCACCAGTTTCTAGAAGAGGAAGAGGAGGCCAGGATGGCTGCACTGAGGGAGGAAGAGGAGCAGAAGAGTCAGAGGATGAAGGAGAAGATGGAGGCTCTGAGCAGAGAGATAGCAGCTCTTTCACACACAGTCAGAGCCACAGAGGACCAGCTGAGAGCTGAAGACGTCTCATTCCTGCTCAACTACAAGGCTGCAGTGGAAAGAGTCCAGCAGCGCCCCCTGCTGGAGGATCCACAGCTGGACTCAGGAGCTCTGATAGACCAGGCCAAACACCTGGGCAACCTGACCTTCAACATCTGGAACAAGATGAAGGACATGGTCTCCTACAGTCCTGTGGTTCTGGACCCAAACACTGCTCATCCAAGACTCATCCTGTCTGAAGATCTGATCAGTGGGAGACCAGGAGATGAACAGCAGCTTCCTGACAATCCAGAGAGATTTGATTATTACTCTTCTGTCCTGGGATCTGAGGGTTTTAACTCAGGGACTCACAGCTGGGATGTCGAGGTTGGGGACATTCCATACTGGAGACTGGGTGTGTTAGCAGAGTCTGTGCAGAGGAAGGGAAACAATATAGAGTCTGGATTATGGGGAATATTGTTCTCTGGTAAATACTCAGCTTGTTCACCATCAGGTCCAGACATTGATCTCCCAGTGCAGGAGAAGTTCCAGAGGATCAGAGTGAATCTGGACTTCAACAGAGGAAAACTGTCGTTCTCTGATCCTGATACTAACACACACATACACACCTTCACACACACTTTCACTGAGAAGATGTTTCCACTCATTTCCAGTGTCCTGAACCTCCCAGTGAAGCTGATACCAATGAAGTTGTCATTGTCGTTTTCCTCCTCCTCCCCTCAGCTGGGAGGAGCTCCACTGCCCTCCAGCACCTCCTCCTCTTCTGCACAGGAGCTGATGGTCTCCTCCTCCTCCTCCTCCTACTCCTACTCCCTGTACCTCATCAGCTCCTTCTCTCCAGGAGAAGAGGAGTGAGGAGGAGGAGGAGGAGGAGGAGGGGTTCTTCCCACCACATGCACCTCCTCCACATGGAGAGTTAGAGCAGGAGGAGGCGCCATCACATCACTCATCAATATGATTATTACCTGCAAGGGGGGTGGAAAATTTCCAGTAAATTTCCAGAAACTTTCCATGGGATGTTAAGATTGGGAATTTTGGAAATATTCCAAATCGGAAACTTTCCATGGGAACTATGGGAATTATCAAGGATTTATGGGAATTAACTGGAAATTGGTGGTATCAATTATTTTACTGAACAACAAAAATCAAAAAGTAAAATGATATTTTCCCTAACTATATTGAAGTTCCCTGTTCTCTGTTCAATTTGGTAAATTTTGGATTTATTCCTATATATTCCCATGGGAAGTTTCCAACTATCAGTGATGGTTGATAAAATGTTTTGAAATTCTGATTCTTTGTCAGACCTCAAACATCTTGACTATTGAGTTTTACAACGACACTGAAGGAAGCTGTGATTCGTCATTATGTTTGTTGAACTATAAACATGTTAATACATTTATACTGAATAACTTAATATTATCATAGAAGAGTTACATGAAGCATTAAATTAAAACATTTACTTTTAGTGACTCCATGTAATTCTTCTCTGAAAATGCTATAGCCTAATGTTTGTTTTTTACTTATTTTTTATTTGACATATACATAGCCTATATACAAACACAAACTGAGATGTATATTACAGCAAGGCTTGAAATTCTTTAAAAGTCTTTCCTTTTTTCTTTCTTTCTTCCTGTTGAATATATCTTTGTAAATATCAGTCCATATTCTTGTACTTGTATGTCATATTTCCAACAACCCAATTCTCATCTCTATTCCATGATTTCAGATTTCAGATTTTACTTATTTTTTAAAAATGGGAACAGTAGGCTACATATTGATGGACATTGGCATGTAAATATGTGGGATTGTAGCCAAGTGGCCAATTGCCCTATGGGGACACAAATGAAAATTGTGAAGCTTGAACCTTGAACCTTAGCCGTGATCAGCATTCTACTTCAGTAGTTACGGGTACTTTACAGGTGAGAAAAACAATACGAAGGAAAAAAAGGTGGAGGTGATTGGAGTTTTTTGCATTGCTTGTATTAATAATAGCCATCTTTTATCAAACAAGTCTGTATTTTTGCTGTGATTTTGAAATTGCTATAATGTTTCAATTATCTGTTTGATTTAATATGGACCCCAGTGGTCTTCATTTCAATGAAGACTAATTGGATCCAAAAGAAACAAGAAAAAAATAAACGGTGATATCATCACATTTGTGTCTTTATTGTACTTTGATACTTTGTACTTTTTATTAAGATGATTTATTCATTTTTATTATTAAACAATATTTTTTCCACTGTGCTTGGAAATTGGTAAAACCCCAACAACAGTAATGAAAATTTAAACAGCCAAACAGCCCATGTTAGCTAGGCGCGATTTAGATTTATACGTGACAACTTTCTGCGTCATGACGTCATACGAAAGGTCGTCACCGCTTCAAACTGCCGCCGCTCTTTGTATGTCTATGGCCGCTCTCCCCCACCGCTGATGTTCGTGATGTTCGTATTCCAGCCGCTGTGTGGATTCACTGGAGATAAAGTGGATGGTATGTTTGAAACTTTTAACTCTGAGGTGTAAAAACATTGCTTTAACTTTTACCAGACTGACAGACGTATTTTCGGGCGCTAGCTTAGCTAACTGTCCAGTAGCTAGCTAACGTACCTGAGGGGGAGGGGCTGAGCCGTTACAACCGGTTGTAACCGGTTCAACGGACATTTTCACCAACAGCTACTTTCCTGCTCGTTGTTGGCTCTATAAGCAGCGTTTTTGACGAGTTACACGGCCTCGGGTTGAACACCAGACCGGTGACAGAGACGCCGTGGACGTTTTATTTATTTATTTATTTATTTGTTTGTTTGTTTATTTATTTATTTATTTATTTTTCCGGCGATTACATCACAGGAGAGCGGGAACACGGTCCGGCGGTTTAACGCTGTTTTACGGTCTGCTGAATCTGGTAAGTTCCTCATGATAATGTGACTGAACCTGTTGTGTTATGACACGGCTCAGATTCACTAGCATTTGTTGGAAAAACCTAATGAAATGAAGGTAATGCTAAAACACCAATGATTTTGTAACATGTTCAGCTCATTCACCGTTGGTTTTCATAAGGTTTGTTTACTTACAGGTTCGTAATTGGCAGTGAAAATTAGAAATACATGGAGTTTAAACCCAGATGTTACAGAATGAGAATTATTGGTGTAAAACCACAGGTTAAATAAATTGGTTTGTCTGTATTATTATTGTCCTTTTTAGCAGACATAAGTTTGACCTTTTGCTTCATAAACAGCTACTTTCCTCACACCGCTGGCTGCTTGTTGTTGGCAGTGAAAGCAGCGTTTTTGACGACACGGCCTCGGGTTGAACACCAGACCGGTGACAGACGGTGCGATGGACAGGGTTTTTTACGGCGGTTACATGATCACAGGAGAGCGGGAACACGGTTTTACTACGGTCTGCTGAATCTGGTAAGTTCCTCATGATAATGTGATTGACCCTGTTGTGTTGTGAGACGGCCATCGATGCAGATGTTCAGAAACAGACTGAGAATTATCAGTGTAAAAACACGGGTTCAATAAATTACGATTGTCCTTTTTTGGCAGACTTAAGAAAACACAACTATTTAAACTTTTTATCGGTTCATTGCGCCAAAGTGTTAGTAAATCACTGTGTAGTCAAGAGCACACTGATAGCATATCTGATTGCAAGGTGCATCTTTTTAAATGTAAAGCTGTTTAAAAAAGGACTTTTTGTGGAATATAATTAAACAGATGTGGAAATACAACATGCAGCTGGGTGTATGAAATGTTGTCACCCACATGTGATGGTGTCAGACAAGGCAATTTGAACACAAGACATTATTGTGTATGTTTCAGGTTTATTATGAGTTCAACAGTAATAGTCATTAGTCATTTTCTCTCCATGTCTGCGTCAGGAGAAACAGGCCAGTTCACCTCTGGCTGAGCTTTTATGTCAGACGAATGTGAGGTGTCTCCTGTCTTCCTGTAAAGTTTTCCTCCTTTCTCCTTGTCTTTCTGCAGTAGATGGGGAAGTTATTGCTGTTGTGTTGGAGATGTGCCAATCGGTGGAGCATAGGCTCAGCTAAATGTAACGTACAGGTAAGTCCTAGTAGTGCAGTAGTGGTGATGTGAAGGTGGCGCTGCCGTGCCCATGTAATGTTACAACAACAACCCTCTTTTCTATTCATTTACTACACATTTCTTTCCTCTTACTTCAAGAAAGCAAAGCAGAACGGACACAGGAGATGAGAGATGATGATACAAGACGATGTCCTTCAATCAACAGCTGGTGGTCAATAACCAATAATCAACAGGTGAGAGTCAACATTTCCTCTCAGCTGTGATGTGGTTTTACTCAGCACACTCTTCCTCTTTCTCCTCCTCCTTCTCTCTTTTTTATGTAACTGGTGAAAAAACAAAATGAATCAAATTTCAAAACAAAGATACGCCACGATCAGTTCAGCCTTTAAAGACAATTATTTATTATATTAAACTGGATATAAACATAAAACCAAGGAGCTCCCTGTCCTCTCTGCTCCTCCCCTGGTGGGAGGGAAGGCAGCTTCATGGGAGGACTGGGTTGCAGACTGGTTAATGGGAGGGGGGGGGGGGGGGGGCAGCTCGGTTTGTATCATTGTTTGATTTACTTGTTTGAAGTGGTTATGTTTTATAATTGTAATTCATTCAGTAAAGCCATTCGGGGGAACGAGTGAATCTTTGCTCACGTCAGTGTGTTTGCCACAGATGATCTGTTGCTCACCCGTCAGCGCAGTAACGTTCATTTTGCAGTAGGTGTGCAAAGTAGTAAAGACAGTATAGAGATTTAAAGCTGAAACAACTTTAAAAAAAGAATTGCATGCATAGATCTGCGTCTGCTTGCCAACCTAAGGGCCTTTGATTAACTAGCTTTCAATGTACCTATGTGTATTGCAAGCTATAATGAAGAAGCCATAAAAAACTTTTGACAGAATTATGGGTGTAAGAGAAATTCACGGATGATAAGAGACACTTGTAAGTGTAGGAGTTGAACAGGTTTCCTGGAAACAGATGAAAGGAATGTTGGAGTCAGATCACCCAGACTAAATGATATAAGCCCCTGCTGTGTGATTCACTCACTCACTTTTTATTTGTCGCAGAGCAATGCTTTGCATGAAGTTCCTTGCTTTATTATTGTCTTGTCTTTTATGTGACTCCATCTTTTCCAGTTGTTTTGAGTTTATTTTGTTAAAGGCGTACAGAAATGTTTGTTGCACCGAGTTGTCACGAGCTGCAACACGACTTTACCCAAGTAAGGAAAATGCATTTGATTGGTCGTTATGGAGCGGGCGGGATATTTATAGCTTGGGGCGAGTCCGAGCTCCGTGTGTGTGTGTGTGTTTAGACGTTTGAATGACGGGTGACAGATCCAATATCAGTGGCTGTTGAATCGTGTACAGGCTGACGTAGAATCTGTGCGCCTGCATTGTCCAATGTGAAAAAAAAATACCACACTTTCATCCCGGATTTACTCCTACGTCGTCTGATAGATGAGTTTTTACACTAATTTTATGACCCAGAGTGGCTCAGATTCAGTTTTCTTTGGGACAACTCAACGGCTCAAATAGAGATTTTTTCCTTCATCAACCTTCATTAAATTGGATCATCAAAGAAATCAGATGCAAAAAACTCTCCTGTTCAAGAAATGGCAGTTAGCTGTAATCGCCAGCGCTCAGGCTGCCAGCACACGAACCTCTAGACCTGAAAGACAACAAAACCCTCCCTACACTGACCTAACTCATCTGTCCCAGGTCTCTGAGAGTCTAAGGCTGTAATACAGATAACAAGGCCTCTCATCCTCCCCTCCCTTCTGCCTTTGTCCTTTCACCGTGGCTCTGTGTGCCCTCAACTTGGCTCTGAATGAACCAACAGGTTACTGCTATTTATTGCATTATGAATTAAGCTCAAACAAAAATCTATAGGGTTTGCTTTCAAGTTGCAGTTTCCTTTAAGCTCAATGGGTTAGTCAAAAATACAAGACACAATATGTTAGTTAAAAACATGAGACTTTACAACTACCTAAAGTGAAAGCATAAACATGTACATAAATCTTTCTATATGTCCTGGCTCCTATCTCTCCATATGTTAACCCTTCGTACCACGGGGTTAATGCTGGACTCCCTCACATTCTTCAACAGGACACAACAAGACAAACGTTTCACAGCACTCAGGATTAACTTGTTTAAATGGGTAAAATGTGTTCCATCTACTAAAACAATCATTAGTGAGATATATTCAGTGTTGATTAGTACTCTCTAAATGGAGGATATATGTTCAGTGTTAGTTCAGATAAGTAACTGTTTGCAGCTTTACTTCATCAGTCAGTAAAAAACAATATTAACTTTAGTAAAGGTCAATATTCAATGTCAAGACAGTTTTCAGCCTAACAATATGTTAATAAATTCAGCTAATAATCATTGATAATGTGTACAGGTCTGGTTTGATAGGCAAGGCAAGGGCAGTTGTATTTGTAGCCAGTTTGGTAACACTTTAGATTAGGAACACATTCACCATTAACTAGTCCTTATTAATATGGATATAAGTATCTCACTAGCTCCTCATTAGTGATTAAGGACGTATTGACACCTTATTCTACATAGCCTTAGGGGCCGTGTCCAACGCACACACTGCTCTCTGCGCTTACCACGAGTTAATATCAGGAAAAATCTTAATTCATGGTGTAATAGAGGTAGAATAAGGCTACGTAGAATAAGGTGTTAATAATTACTAATAAGGAGCCAATAAACTACTTATATGCATATTAATAAGCACCTGGTTAATGGTGAATGTGTGTTCTCTAATCTGAAGTGTTACTGCCCGTCCATGGAAAGGGAGGACAGGCCGGTTTAACAGCAGGGGAAGGGGGGGTCGGTGCCGGGAGGTGGAGCTCCGCCCCCTCAACTGGATCACTTGATGTAAACCAGTTCCAAGAACCACTTTACTGTTCTCCATTCGTCCAGGAGCCACAGACTTCTTCAGTCTTCAGTCAGAGACGATCAGACTGAGTCCGGCTACGACCTGCTGCTCCAACCTGCTGACGCTCCACACGCTGAAGGTGAGTTGGACCAAAACCTGGACACGGAAAAAATCCATTCTAACATTTGATCATTTTTGGAAATTTTGGAATTGGAGAAATTTTACCACTTTTCTAAAAATGTTTTAAGACTTATTTCTTCTAGAATATTTATCACTTTTTCTAGAAATGTTTTAACGTTTTGGGGGAAATTTTACCACTTTTTCCAGAAATGTATCTACATTATTTCCAAAAATGTACACAATTGGCCCTAATTTTTTGTATTTTGTAAACTGGATAATTCTTTTATTTTGTAAGGGAAATAGGTATGTGTGACGGCATGCAGTGAAAATGGGACCTTCTCCTTTTTATTTTACACTCTAACATTAGGCGCCCAACCTAACTCAGTCTTGGTGCATGTATCGACTGGTCGTGGCTTGGGATGACTGACTCTACTTCCTGTCTTTTGTCTTTCCAGCTTCACTCACAGACTCAATGGCTTCCAGACTAGAGGAGGATCTCTGCTGTCCGGTCTGTACGGAGGTCTTCAGAGATCCTGTTGTTCTGTCCTGCAGCCACAGCTTCTGTAAAGACTGTCTGGAGAGATGGTGGAAGGAGAAACGAAATCCACTGTGTCCAGTTTGTAAGAGCAGTTCAAGAAGAAATCCACCCTGTAACCTGGTGTTGAAGAACCTGTGTGAGAGCTTCTTGCAGCAGAGAGAGCAGAGATCTTCAGAGGCTCTCTGCAGTCTGCACTCTGAGAAACTCAGACTCTTCTGTCTGGACCATCAGCAGCCAGTGTGTCTCATCTGTTTGCATTCAGACACACACAAAAACCACAGAATCAAACCCATCGATGAAGTTGCTTCACAACTCAAGAAGGAACTTGAGGAAACTCTGGAGCCCTTAAAGAAGAAGTTAAAGGGTGTTGAAGAAGTTCAAGTGAAGTTTGGTCAAACAGCAGAACACATTAAGGTCCAGGCCCGACACATAGAGAGGCAGATTAAGGAGCAGTTTAAGAAGCTTCACCAGTTTCTAGAAGAGGAAGAGGAGGCCAGGATGGCTGCACTGAGGGAGGAAGAGGAGCAGAAGAGTCAGAGGATGAAGGAGAAGATGGAGGCTCTGAGCAGAGAGATAGCAGCTCTTTCACACACAGTCAGAGCCACAGAGGACCAGCTGAGAGCTGAAGACGTCTCATTCCTGCTCAACTACAAGGCTGCAGTGGAAAGAGTCCAGCAGCGCCCCCTGCTGGAGGATCCACAGCTGGACTCAGGAGCTCTGATAGACCAGGCCAAACACCTGGGCAACCTGACCTTCAACATCTGGAACAACATGAAGGACAGGGTCTCCTACAGTCCTTGGGTTCTGGATCCAAATCCTACAGAACTCATCCTGTCTCAAGATCTGACCAGTGTGAGACGAGGAGACACACAGCAGCTTCCTGACAATCCAGAGAGGTTTGGTTCTTACCGTTGTTTCCTGGGCTCTGAGAGTTTGACCACAGGGACTCACAGCTGGGATGTCGAGGTTGGAGACAATACACGGTGGGCACTGGGTGTGATACCAGAGTCTGTGGACAGGAAGGGAAACAATAGAGCGTCTAAAGCCTGGATGATATTGTTCTGTGGAGGTAAATACAGAGCATGTGCACCATCAGGTCCAGACATTCTTCTCCCAGAGCAGAAGACGCTCCAGAGGATCAGAGTGAATCTGGACTTCAACAGAGGAAAACTGTCGTTCTCTGATCCTGATACTAACACACACATACACACCTTCACACACACTTTCACTGAGAAGATGTTTCCACTCGTTGCCACTGATGATAGATTCCCAGTGGATCTGATACCAGTGAAGTTGTCGTTGCTGTTGTCCTCCTGCCCTTCCCAGACCCCTCCTTGCCCTCCCCTCCCCGACTTGCCCAAGCTCTAATTGCCCTCCTCTTCCTCCCCTCAGCTGGGAGGAGCTCCATTTCCCTCCGTCTCCTCCCTGCACCTCCTTAGCTCCTCCACTCCAAGAGAGGAGGAGACTGGAGGGAGGAGGGGCTCTTCTGTGCACCTCCTCCCCATGGAGACATCACTCATCAGTATGATGATTATCCTCACTTAATCACAACTGTTGGAATGAAACTGAAGGATCTGTGATTGATCATTAAATTAACTCTATAATCATGAATAACTTCATTTAATACTTCATGTAACACATTTACGTTGAATGACTCCATGTCATTCTTCTCTGAAAATGCCATAATGTTTTTTTTTGTTTGTTTGTTTTTTTTAACTTATTTTTGATTTGACACATAGCTTATATGCAAACACATACTGAGATGTATATTACAGTTATACTTTAAAAGTCTTTCCTTTTCTCTTTCTTTCTGATTAGAGTTTTTTTGGATTGCTTGTATAATGGCCATATTTTATCAAACAAGTCTGTGTTCTTGCTGTGATTTTGAAAATGCTATAATGTTTTAATTATCTGTTTGATTTATCCAAAATAAACAGTGATATCATCACATTTGTGTCTTGTTGATTTCATAACTTTGGTTTTGGCTCCTGGCAACAGATTAAATCGAAGGCGACTGCACTTTTATTTGTCTTGGAGGACGTTGAAAGTCAAGCCAGGTTGGGTTGTTTACTCTCCTGGGTAGGAGACATGACATATGTAAAACTGTTGCATTGTTTTCAAAAGAATGATTATGTCTTTATATTCATTTTTATCAAGAAACAATTTTTTTTCCCACGGTGCTGGGAAATTGGAAAACCTTGACACAAACAGTAAAGAAAAGTTTGTGGGGATGTTATTCAGTGTTCTTCTGAACCAGTGAGGCTTCAGATTTCAGAAGTCCCATCACAACCCCCCGATAACATCAATATTATGTAAATAACATTAAAGCCTACAGTCTACATCCCACCTAGAGCATTGAGTGTGATCACGGGTTGCCCGCTGTGATTTTGTTTTCAGGTGTCTTGATCATATCAAATTATTATTATTATTTTTTTTATGTAGATTGAAAAATTCATGTAGAAAACTGTTTTTTTGTTTTGTTTTTAACTCGCCTATGTTCATCTGTAAAGGATCCTCGGTGATGCTATCAACGTAGGGGATCTATAAATGTCGTAAGAAAATTTTTTCGTAAAATTTTTGAAAATACCACACTTATTCAGCAACAATGCAGAGATGTAGGTTCTTGGGCACTTTTGCAGTATCTTTCTATTTTTTAAATTTAATTTTATTCTTGATTCTGATTCTTGCCTCTAAAACACGATGTCTGCTCTTGTGTTAGACAGGTATATTAATTGCCTGACTAGTTTGTAAATGCACTTGTCAAATAAAGGTTTGAAAATAAAAACAGGAGGCGCTTCCATTGGACCAATGCGAGTCGTTGCTCTCTTTAAGCTCCGCCCCTTTCCCCGAGAAACAAAACGTCCCTGGTGCCGCCCCCTCGTTCACAGCAGCCTGACGAGGAGTTTCAGCTTCGGACCAAACCAACAACTTCCTGTGAGTGAGTCCGGCTACAACACTGCTGCTTCAGCCTGCCGACACCACACACAGCAGGTGAGTTGGACTAAAACCTGCTTTGTTTTTGTTTTAAACCATAGAAGAAGAATAGACTTGAGTGGAGCGGCGTCTCCACGCGGCCGCCATCTTGGTTCAGTCCGCTCCCTCTGGAGCCTCGTCTACTATAAGTAACCAAGACTTACTCCGTTTTTGACCGATTTTCAAACGGTTTGCTTTGTTTTAACATTGTGCGAATAGTTTAAATGCGTACAAAAACGGCCGTTTGTCGCGCCGAGTTCACGAGCTGCAACACAACTTCGCCCGAGTAAGGACAACGGATTTGATTGGTCATTATCGAGCGGGCGGGCTGTTCAAAGCATGGTTCAAAGCTTGGGGCGAGTCCGAGCTCCGTGTGTGTGTTAAATGGTTTGAATGGCGGATCCAATAGACCGAATCGCCTTGTTGTTTACATTCTACTTCCGGGTAGAAAAGCAGCACGTAGGCTAATATGAATGGGAGCAGTAGTAACAAACGAGAGTTTAGCTATATAAATCATATTTTTCACACCCTATCACCATTTAGACAAATCTGAAATCGTTGAAGAAACATTACTATTTATGTGTGTGTGTTTCGTGTTGCTACGTGTTGTATTTATTCAGTTTTTCCCGGAATTACGATGTCTTCAAAGCATCAGTGGCTGCAGCTAACAGGGACAGCTAACGGTAGCTAAGCTAACGGTAGCTAAGCTAACACCAGGACGTCAGCTGTTAAAACCCTTCTGTTGTCGGACACGACATGAAACTACTCCAGTAGCTCAGTCATGTTGTAACTCAGATATCCACTGGAGAATTTTTTTATGGAGTGTTTAGTGAGTCACTGAGTTATAAACAGGTAGCTAACCACTAGCCCGGCTAATCTATGATAACCAACTGTAATTACAAAAATGTGCACATGTAAATAGTACTGTTTGTCCAATCATTGGTTTTATAGACTTTACAAACATCAGATTACTCTAAACGGCAATATAGTGACATGAAAAAATAACGAAACTCTTGTCTGTCACAATTGTTTGAATGTTGGTTTTCTACCCGGAAGTAGTTGTAAACAACAAGGAGATTCGTCCTTTTTTTTTTTACCCTTCACGTAGCCCGTATGAAATATTTACACACTGAATAACGGTGATGCCATTTTCCAAGATAATTGGAGGGGAGCCATGACTGACTCTACTTCCTGTCTTCTGTCTTTCCAGCTTCACTCACAGACTCAATGGCTTCCAGACTAGAGAAGGATCTCTGCTGTCCGGTCTGTACGGAGGTCTTCAGAGATCCTGTCCTCCTCTCCTGTGGCCACAGCTTCTGTAAACACTGCCTGAACAGATGGTGGGAGGAGAAACAAGATCAACTGTGTCCAGTTTGTAAGACAAGATCTTCAAAACAACCACCACCCTGTAACCTGGTGTTGAAGAACCTGTGTGAGAGCTTCCTACTAGAGACAGAGCAGAGATCAGAGCCTCTCTGCAGTCTGCACTCTGAGAAACTCAAACTCGTCTGTATGGTCCATCGGCAGCCAGTGTGTCTCGTCTGCAGAGATTCAAAAAAACACAAAAACGACATATTCTGTCCCATCGAAGAAGTTGCTTCAAAATTCAAGCGCATACGTCAGGAAACTTTTAGCAAGTTAACGGAGGAGTTAATGGATTTTTATGGGGAGTGTAAAAATCAAATAGCAGGTCACATTAAGGTCCAGGCCCGACACACAGAGAGGCAGATTAAGGAACACTTCTGCAAGCTACACCAGTTTCTAGAAGAGGAAGAGGAGGCCAGGATGGCTGCACTGAGGGAGGAAGAGGAGCAGAAGAGTCAGAGGATGAAGGAGAAGATGGAGGCTCTGACCAAAGAGATATTAGCTCTTGTACACACAGTCAGAGCCACAGAGGACCAGCTGAAAGCTGAAGACGTCACATTCATGCTCAACTACAAGGCTGACGAGGAAAAAATCCAGCAGCTCCGCGAGCAGGTGTACCAGCTGAAGATGGTTCCACGGCTGGAGTCAGGAGCTCTGATAGACCAGGCCAAACACCTGGGCAACCTGACCTTCAACATCTGGAACAAGATGAAGGACATGGTCTCCTACAGTCCTGTGGTTCTGGACCCAAACACTGCTGGTCCAGGACTCATCCTGTCTAAAGATCTGAGCAGTATGAGACTGGGGGACCTACAGCAGCTTCCTAACGTACCAGAGAGGTTCTGGTGCTCCTCTGTCGTGGGCTCTGAGGGTTTTAGCTCAGGGACTCACAGCTGGGATGTCCAGGTTGGAGACAATACAGACTGGGGGCTGGGTGTGGTACCAGAGTCTGTGGACAGGAAGGGAAACACGATAGAGTCTGAATCATGGAGAATAAAGTTCTGTAAAGATCGATACTTCAGAGCTCATTCACCATCACCTTTATACATTTCTCTCCCAGAGCAGCAGAAGTTCCAGAGGATCAGAGTGAATCTGGACTTCAACAGAGGAAAACTGTCGTTCTCTGATCCTGACACTAACACACACATACACACCTTCACACACACCTTCACTGAGAAGATGTTTCCCTACATTTACAATTGTAATAACCTTCCAGTGAAGATGTTACCAGCGAAGGTGTCAGTGACAGTGGAGCAGAGCAGTTAGAGATAAAGAGGATGGTCATGTTTATAATGTTGATTTCTTAAAGGGACAAGTCAAAGAATTGAAGTTGTTACACTGCACCTGCATTGTTACACCGTTCATTTCTCTTTGGCTTCTAAATTGTTTATTGTTTCCCTTTTTCTTCTTCTGTGGTTTGAATGTTTGCTGTCAACCCTTTTATCTGTAAAACTATTACAGTCATTTTCTCATGTTCATATCTGATTAGTTTTGGAATGATGTAAATTGATGAGAAGAAATAACAATAAACAACACTGCCTAATCCATCAGCTGATAATTGATTATGTGGTGCAGTATCTGTTCCAGTAGGCTGAGAAGTGCCAACAAAATTTTGTTGTACAGTTGTAAAATGACAATAAAGTCGTCTTAGTCAATAACACAGAGTACTGAATGAAATAAATAGATGGGACACATTTAAAATGAGTAAATATTGAATAACAAGGAATACAACTATCAATTATTAATTATAAATAAATTCATTTAATAAATATACGGTAATCTTTTTAAAAAACAATTCAAAACTTTATTTACACAAAGTAGTATACAAGGCACGGATTGCTCGAGTGAATGCAGTTTGGGAAAATAAAACAAAACATGTCAATAGTGGAGGAATCAAATAAAGAGAGCAACAGAGAGAAAATAAATAATAATGAAAAACAATATATCACAAGTCAAAGGCTAAAGTTTTTAAAGCTTTAGAGTTTTTGCAATAATTATGTCCAGATATGATTTACAGTAAGAGATGAAGATAAAAAGTTGGATTTTTGTTTTGTAAATTTGCTGGAGTGTACCAGTATATGGAATTTTGCTAATAGAATAAAAAGGTTGATAATATATAATTTCTTTGTGGGTATTTTCTTTTAAAAAAAACCCCAAATAGAATAAATTAAATTTTGGTATATCTAATTTTCTATTTAAAAAAAGGTTGAGGTCGCACCAAAAGGTTTGACTGAAGGGACAAACCCAGAAGGAACAGAGAGGTTCAACAATTCAATTCAATACACATTTTAAAATAAAATGTAAATGTAGCCAGTTCTAGCTACCAAGCTAATTTCCATTTCCAGTCCCCTATAGCTAAAATAGAAACAAGCAGATTAAGAAAAGTACAACATTAAAAAAGTTATGTTCTTTTTTTTTTTAAGAAAAGAAAAAACAGAGAAAATAATTAACATTCACATTATAACACCTTTACAACACATTACAATCGTGGTTCACAGTAGGCACCAGTGGTCAGCAGAGGGGGTTAAAGAGCTGGAGTCAGAGTTTAAGGTGCTAGAGTTAATAATTAAAGTGCTGGAGTTTACAAAGTGTTAACAGGATAAAATCTGTGCAATATTTTCAGACACTTCTGGCACCTTATTTGAAATTGGACCGTATGAGTTTGTTGGGCTGGAGACCCCTGTCCTATAGTCATAGCAGTAGGTTTGTTACCTTTAATATTTTTAGAACAGCGGAGCAGAGCCGTGAGCTGCTCAGAGCTACGCTACGGAGGCTCATTATGGGATTTCTTGGTTTCCCTCATCAAACTCATCAAATACACAATCCAACAACTCCACAACGCTCTGGTGGACAAGTCGTGACCTGCACATTCACCACGCTGTGAGATACCGTAATTATGTTGGTGGGTGGAGACGTGGCATCTCTTCAGCACGAGTGGGCTGGGGTCGCACCGCTTCACTGCATGCCTCTTCTCCACCGTGACCACATCGATCACCTCCTCTTCCTCCTGGTCCTCCTCATCCTCATCTCCATCCTCATCTTCTGTAACAGTGACAAAAAAAACAACAACAATAGTCACACACAGTTGTCCTGGTTGACCTCCCGAGGCTGTGTCGACCCCGCAGCACTCGCTGAGGGGGAATCCAGTGAGTGCGCCACTGCAGGGCCGGAGCAGAGCAGCCGGCGGCCAGGTGCCCCTCCCCCCATCCTGAGGCCCTGGCCCTGGACTTGAGTAGCCCCCCTCCCCTTTTTATTCAAAGACTGGACTCTCTCAATGGCATTTTAAAACAGTCGTTTTGTTTTACCAAAGTAAAACAACTTATGTAATTTTCCTGTGTGGAACATTGCTGGTATAACAGGACCTCATATTATTTTGTGACATTTCAAAATTTTAAATTTTCCTTTGATTTTTAATTATTCTGAACAAAACTGCAACTTTTTTTTGCAACTTTGCTGTCCGCAAATTAATTGCAAGAAAAGCGCTTAAAACATCACAATTTTTTCAAAACGTGGCCACAAAATCAGGCATTTTAGGCTCCAACAACCTCAAAAAAAGCCTGAATGATAAGAACTGATAGGCAAGTTAGGCTAACTCCAATTCAACAGAAGCATCCATCCATCCATTCTCTTCCGCTTTATCCAGAGTCGGGTCGCGGGGGCAGCAGTCGGAGCAGGGATCCCCAGACTTCCCTCTCCCCAGACACTTCCTCCAGCTCTTCCAGGGGGAACCCCAAGGCGTTCCCAGGCCAGCTGGGTGACTACGTCACTCCAGCGTGTCCTGGGTCTTCCCCGGGGCCTCCTCCCGGTGGGACATTCCCCGAACACCTCCCCAGGGGGGCGTCCAGGGGGCATCTGATACAGGTGCCCGAGCCACCTCAGCTGGCGAGGGGGGCATTTACAAACCTGAGGGATTAGAAGGGTACATGGTTGTGGAAAGGTGTGTGTGTTATGTCTCCTGATGGAAACAGTAACTCGACAAACAATGAAGAGAAAGACACAGAACTAGAGACCAAATAATGTGGATTTATTCACAAAGAATGAAGAACAAACAAAGAAACAGAGGACCTGATCACCTCTAACTGAGGGACAGAAAAGAACACAAGGCCTGAATGACTGGTCGAACAAAACGGCTGCTGAAAAAACAGCCAAACCCAAAACCTAGTGACTCTTTTTTATTTATTTATTTATTTTTCATTTATTATTTATATATTATTTATTAATTTATTATTCATATATAATCTATAGACTCCATATAATTTATGGACCCCAGGAAGATTAGCGGCGTTCGAGAGTGCAGCTAATGGGGATCCTAACAAATAAAAACAAAAACAAACTATTTACACAAAACAGTTCATGTTAAAACAGTGCTTAAGACCTTTCAATACTGGTTGAGTTTGGCGGCGCCGGTGACCCAAGGTAGTAGTGTTTGGCTGAAGGAAGACCACATTTCCCATGAGCACCAGCGTGTAGCACCGTAAACATCTGCTCTTTCAGTGCATGAAGATTAATGGAAGACGTCCAAACTAAGTTTCTGTTTCCAGTGGATCATTTCACAGTAAACACACCCCTTTGATCTGTATCAATGGACTCTCATTGAAATGAATTGACTTCCGGCGTTTTTGGTGCTTTGGAAGCTTTTGGTGTGAACGCACAGTTAGGCTGCTTAACCTGGTCTGAGGGCTAAGCTACTGTGATGTCATCAGCAGCATAATTAAAGGAGCAATTCCACATTTTAAAGGAAAACTATGAACTATTGTAAGCAATACAAATATGGCTCTTACACTGATGGTCTTCAGCTGCATCTACAGTACTCGTAGAAACAAAAATCAGCGACCAGACAATATCTGTAGCCCTTAATATCCTGTTACCAAAGAGTGCAACACTAAACAATGTAGACTGGCTCCAAAAGGTATAAAATGTGTCTTGAGGTTCAGTACAAAAAGTATTTTAAAAAATAAGTCCACGGACTGCTAGCTACAAAAATGGCACGAACATCACTGACGGCCTCCTACACGACAACCGTTGGGTCTTTCTCGTCGTCTGTTGATGTTAACCACCTCAAAAACTGCCCTCTGGTGGCGTTAGTAAGCCGTTGCACTACATTTTCCTACCTGGCTAGTGGCTACACATAAAACATCCGGGGGAAAAAAAGCCCAAAACAAAACAAACACCGACTGAGCTGGTGCCGTGCCGGTGAGGAATTCAGCGGTGACGGCTGGTCATTCAAGTCATCGTGTCTTAAGTCAAGTCCTGAGTCTTTTACTTTTTGTCAAGTCAAGGCACATCAGGCTTTTTAAAGTTTTGGAGTTTTTGCAATAATTGTGTCCAGATATGATTTACAGTAAGAGATGAAGATAAAAAAGTTGGGTTTTTGTTTTGCAAATTTGCTGGTGTGTACCGGTATATGGGATTTTGCTAATAGAATAAAAGGGTTGATAATAAATAATTTCTTTTACCTAGGGGGCAAAGTCACATTTTTTTGGAAAACAGACACGGAGCGTTGTAAAAGGTTGTCCACCAGAAATGATATCTAGGACCTTCAAGGATTAAAACCTGGGTGGACAACCCGGTCAACTAGCTGCAGGAAAGCTACGGGGTCCAAAGCCCCTCTTTTTGGGTCATTTTGCTGGCAAAAGTATGTAACTGCAAATATTTAGGTACTACAATGGCATGAATAGTCATACAACTCTAAAATTTGGCAGAGAGTATCTTGACACATAGGGGAAGGCAAGAAAAAAAGATTCTGGGGTTTGTTGCCACTTGATTTTAAGATATCACCCTCAACATCCCAAAAAAGACAAAAAAAACAACTGTTCGTCTGACAAATTCTCATGAAAATTATTATTTTTCAGCACTTTATGGAGAACATCTATACCTAATACATATATAGAAAATTTCTTTAATTCATAAGCTTCCATTTGAGTCCAAGATAGCCTTTCTATCTCAAAACCCCCACTTGCTGTGGCCGACGGTCTTCTCTCTCTCTCTGTTCACTTTGGGGAGATCCCGGAATACCATGTATTCTAATGGGGCCAGTTAACATGGAGGTTTTCACTATAGGTGTTGCATTGTTTGGAAACAGTCTGTAGCTTTCCAGTAGCTAGTAGAAAGGCTAGCTTGGACTCAAATTGAAACTTATGAACTAAAGAAATGTTCTATATATGTGTTAGGTATAGATGTTCTCCATAAAGTGCTGAAAAATAATAATTTTCATGAGAATTTGTCAGTTTTTTTGGTCTTTTTTGGGATGTTGAGGGTGATATCTTAAAATCAAGTGGCAACAAACCCCAGAATCTTTTTTTCTTGCCTTCCCCTATGTGTCAAGATACTCTCTGCCAAATTAGAGTTGTATGACTCTTTATGCCATTGTAGTACCTAAATATTTGCATTTACATACTTTCGCCAGCAAAATGACCCAAAAAGAGGGGCTTTGGACCCCGTAGCTTTCCTGCAGCTCGTTGACCGGGTTGTCCACCCAGGTTTTTTCCATTCAGGGAAAAGATTCCGCATACTGGCAACAAGAACTGAAAGACTCAGGAAGAGTTTTTTCCCTCAAGCTTTGCCCCCTGGGTATTTGTGGGTATTTTCTTATCAAAGAGACCAAATAAAATAAATTAAATTTTGGTATATCTAATTTTCTATTTAAAAAAAGGTTGAGGTCGCACCAAAAGGTTTGACTGAAGGGACAAACCCAGAAGAGATGACACATAGCAGTTCATCTGTATGATGACAGAGGGAACAGGAGGTTCAACATGTGCTACATACTTTACAGTAGTTGAGTTAACAGGATCAAATCTGTGCAATATTCTCAGAGACTTCTCGCACCTTATTTGAAATCTGACGATATGAGTTTGATAATGGAGGATTAGTGTTATGCTGAGATCGATGAACAGAATGATATTGCTTTGGTCGAGCCAAAAACTGAAAAAATCGATTCTTGAATGTATGAGAAACACTGTGATTGCCATAATTTTCCAGAGAGAGGTAATTTCACAATTTTCCAGCATAATATTTGGGAAGCCTTAGCCTTCCCTAGCCTCCATTACGCACCGCCCAGGGGTGGACCTGAGGCAGGACGGAGCTGCAAGGCAGGGAGTCACACAGGCACAGGCTTTCCCACCTAGACATAGGGAAAGAGAAAAAGGAGAGAGAACACAACCAGACCCTGTTGAGGGAGTTGTGTGTGCGTGGGTGTAAGATAGTGTTCATCACTCCCCAACCTCCACTACATTGCTCACAGGCAAAGACGACCAGTTTGGTGGCATGAGAGGACAAAGATTGTGGATGATGTCTCTCTTCCTGGCCTCCTCAACCCCGATATCCCCTGGTCGCAGAAGAGTGGGCAGCTTCTTCTTGAACTTCTACAAGAGTCAGTCCAGTTCTGTGAAGTCAGTCTCCGTAGTGGTGATGCAGAGAGTGGTACGTTCAGCCGAACGGACCATACGGGAGCATCTTCCCAGTTTAGGGGACATTTATCCTAGAATCCTGTGAGATCCCAGCCATCCAGGTTATGGAGTGTTCTCTCCGCTCCGTTCAGGGAAAAGATTCCGCATACTGGCAACAAGAACTGAAAGACTCAGGAAGAGTTTTTTCCCCTCAAGCCCTTTGAAACAGCACTAAGCACTTTATAAACTACAGTATACATTCTTATGTACAATATTCTTATGTGAAATAACCCCCTCTCCCCCATATGTCGGCTAGTGTATTTGGGTTGCAAATGGTTTTTATGGGCGATATGTGTCAATCTTGTTTGTATGTCACTTTGCACGGAGCTGACTGACAACATTTCACTGCGTTTTATGTATGTGATGAATAAACTCTGAACTGAGCTGAACTGCATGGGAGAGCTTGAAGAACAGACTCTTGAATCTCTGCCATCTCTCCAAGCTTTGGGCCCTGTGCTTTTTTGACCGTGGTAGTGGAATGTCCATCCTTCCAGTCCAGGACACTGGCATTCTCCGGTTGGACAGCCACCTTCCTGGAGTTGACGAAGTCCTCAAAGTCGTATACGACACCACCTGGACGGTTCCTCACGGCTCACAGAAGGATGGAAGGACTCATTGTGCTCTTCAAGGGACTTCACATCCAGCTTGTTGACTGCAGCCTGCCTTCCTCTCTGGTCCGTGGGTGAAGCCAAAGGCTTGGACTTCGATTTGCCCTTCATGGAAATGACTAGACGGTCATTTTTTGGGTGGAAGCCCAATGTAGTGAGGAAAAATGTCTTACAGACCTGTGTCATTGTTTCTTTGTCGTCTCGCAGTCGGTATATGAATGAACGGTTACGGCGACTTTCTAGGTTAGTTGTCTTTCTTTCGATTGGCTGTGTGATTACTAAGTCACAGATCCATGATCTTTTTTCTGCATCCGTCATCTTCCAGAATTGACTCCATATCTCCCTCCGCCTTTCGTCTGAAAAGTGGTCTTTACACTTTCTTATACATTTGTCTCCACATGGCTGTTTCATTGGTGGCCATGATTTTCCTTTCCTCCCTTCCGTCAGAGGCTGTGGCCCTGGCTCTTGACCTCCTTCCACTGAGTCTCCAGGTCCCACTTCAGTCGAAGTCATCGGGGTACGGGTTGGGGTTGGTACATAGTTGGTCCGCTCCATCTCTTCAGCAGGTGGAAGGTCTTTCTGCCTCTTTGATGGAATTTCTTCACCTACATCTTAAATGAAAAAGACAGAAATGTAAAACCACAGTAGTGATTATAACATTGCATACAATAATACATATGATCTGTCTGTCTGTGTGTGTGTCTATGTACTGCAACAAAATAATTAATGTGAAATTATTATTATTATCATTATTATTTACATTATTTACATTAACAAGTGGACCTACAGGGCAACATCTTCATCTCATATCTGCTAAAGGAACCTAAACAAAGAATTTGAATTCTAGGCCATTACAAAGTTGTATTGCATGACCAACCAACTGAATACACTAAGAAGAGAAGATTTGAAATTCACATTTTTACGAATGGAGTCGATGTTTGCCGTGAATGATTATGAATAAAATGCAGATGCCGTTTAAGATGGAGAGAAACGTCTGCTTTCTGTTGTGGGATAACATTATACATGATGCCGTTCTTTTTGGCCTTTCGAGTTTTTATTAAATATTTTTCCACCGCTGGTTGGATTATAACTTTGTGACGTGGACGACAAAATGATGACTGGCATCGTCAGTTGTTAAGCAATTAGCTGACAGTTGACTGGTGTTATATTGTGATTGCTGGTTTTTTAAATGTGTCACTGTTACTTACCATACTCCGAGTGTTCCCTTTTCAATGCCAGTTTCACCATCATCTTCATCCTGGATTGTGCTGTCCCGAACAGATTTGTTAGATGAGATGAGAGTCTAATTGGCTGCAGTAGGATGTGAAAACAGTCGCTAGCTGTCGTTAGGCTAATGACAGCTAGCCCTACCCTGCCTTGTTAACGATAGCTAGTCCTACCGCTAGCGGTAGGACTAGCTCCGTTAACGAGGCAAGGCAAAGCAAAGCAAAGCAATTTTATTTGTAGTTTTTTACAAGCAGTTTGTCTCAAAGGGCCTTATGACCCTCACATCCACTGAGGAAAACCTCCATGAAAACCCTTTTAACAGGGAAAACCAGGAGAAAGCTCAGGGTGAGGAACAGAGGAGGGATCCCTCCCCCAGGACGGACAGACGGGACAGAGATGTTGTTACAGACAAGAACACAGTTTATAGTTTGTGACACATACGGGGGGGGGGATGACATGCTGGAAACCCTACTGCTAATCACAGGAATTAAAACATGAACTGCTCCCTCTAGTATCACAACACTGGCTCCCATGGAGCTCCATTGGATGCACAACCCTCCACACCCTCCACAGAGGAGAAACACGTACCTATTCCTACATTTGCATGGACGGGTTCGTGGATCACAACTCACCTGAGTCACTACAACTGTTGCTGCTGCTGTCTGATGGCGTCCCCACACTCTGTTTGGGCGTCTCTGCAATGGGATTCAGGAAAAAAGCCGATGGATCAATGCAGTCCGGAGCAGGGTTGTTGAGGTCTTGCAGGCAGCTGCTGCTCATCCTGCTTGTTGTAGCACCGGCAGGACCTGAGCTGTCAACGGCCTCCGCCGCCACTGACTCTTGTGTGGCATCGTACAGGGAGGCGAGCCTCTTGGACTCGGGGACCACCTTCTCTGACTTAACCGCCACGGAGGAGCCGCTCCACATGCGGTCCTGGATGACGACAGACCGGAAGTAGTCGGTGATGTTCTGGTTGACCACGTCATCGCTCAGCTGATCCGTCGTGGATGCGAGGAGACTAGACCGGGACAGCCAGTGGCTCCCATAGAGGGGAGGGGTCGGCAGCAGTTCAGGTTCCTTCCAGATGTCCTCACTCGGCATCGGAGGCTGAAGCTGCTGAGGGCAGACATCCTCCTCCTCGTTGTCATAGAAATAGGGTTGCAGAGAGTCGTAGTCATTTGCTAAAGTCGAATTGAGCTGCATGTGTCCGGCGTGTGTGTCCCTGTAGCAGAGCTGTGTGGAGAGGAGAGAGAGACTAGAAACAGCATTTCCTGCAGAAAATGCGGTTGGAAGCTGAAAGGCATTGCTGAATAAGTTGACATAGACATGCAAGTAACATGTCCAAGGGAGGATTTGAACCCGTGACCTTGTGAGTGATAGTCTGAGACACTAACCACATGGCTACAGAGGACCTGACTTGTACCCAGCTTTATACTGTCAAGATTCAAAGACTGTCCAATGACAGCTGAATAGTTTGAATGAAAAGTCAAGATACTATGTGACATGACAGAGACTTTGCATCTAGTTAGATGGAAAGAAAGCTTGAAACAACATGACAGAGGCTGATTTCAAACCCACAACCTCATGATCTCCAGTCATTCACTCTACCACTCCGCCACAGAGAGCACGCTGATACCTGCTGACATCTATTCTAATTTGATCATATTTGGCAGACTTTGGTTGGCGTAATCAGTGTGATAACAAACACCTGCAACTAATTGAAGGCGGGGGAGGGGAGGTTAATTCTGCCGGTCACAGGGGGCAGTGCAGGACAAGAAATAATGGATAAGAATAATTTAAGTGCTTTACATTTCTCTGCTGTGTTCAAAGTTCCAGTGCAAATCAATCTGAGTGCAGTAGTAGAAACATGTAAATACAAAGCAAGATTGAAAGAGGTTAAGAGGAAAGGTGGGGGCATATATGCATTATCAAGTTTGCTCATGTGACCAGACTAAGTAGTATTGCTTAGCCCAGACTGGAATGTTGTGTGTGGCTCTTGTGTCTCTTAATGAACACACCTGAAATAAATTGAAGATGGCAAAGCCGAATTCAACACAATATAACAACAGTGCCCAACCTGGATTCAAACTCAGAACCTCTGCATTCATGGTCTGTCATCTTAACCACTGACCTACAGCCAGAGGCGTTGAGGGGAGAGGTTGTGACTCTCATGAATGTTTGATCTTTCAATAATGCTCAAAAAGAAAAGAAAAGAGTCTAAATGAGCCACAACAACTAAGTAGGGGACTTTTTTAATGACTTTTGAATATTTTTTGGCGAAATGACATCAAGTATAATGCCCATTTCAGTGAATTATAAAATCGAAATCCCTGGGTGTGCAGTGAGAAAAAAATGCATGGGGTTGAATGGCAGAGAGAGAGCTCCCAGGCTGCATTTAAAAAATATTTTAAATTATTCTCTAAATCTGTTTGCATTTTTGATGGCACTGTGAGACAGAAGACAAGTGTAGCTACAAACTGTGTACAAAATCTTGAGTACAGAGTGTGATTTGTGGCTTTGGGGACAGTTTTAAAACAAAAGCTCCAGTCTGTGATTCACCCCCTTTCCGCTCTGACTGTGACGTCACCCACTCTAGCTCTGCTCGTTAGACCCAATACACACCCATTGTAAAGCTGGATTTTGGCAGAAATCTTAATGATTTAAAAACTGCCACACAGCTGAAACTGTTGAAGATATCAATAAGACGAGTAATGCAGTAATAGATTAAAAGTTTGTCTACAGTTTAAAAGAAAAATGGAGTCTGTGGGAGAAAGTATGCTGGAGCTTTAGAGGTTCAAAGTAGTGTGAAGATTTTAAAGGTGTGAAGATGTTTTCAATGTATTCCTATGGGGAAAAAAATTGCAGAAAAAATTAAATATTGTAAAAAGTACAAATAGTATGAAAAAGTTGAATAATAGCACACCTGTCGTGAAAAAGCTGCACGTTTTGTATGAATTGTTGAAATTGCACAAAGTATGAAGGAGTAGTTAGCCGGCAAAGAAAGTGGAAAAACGGCCGAACAGAATAACAATAGGTTGGAAGCTTTCAGCTTCAGAGCTGCTTCAGAGGAGCAGCTTCAGGCTTCAGAGGAGCAGCTTCAGAGGAGCAGCTTCAGAGGAGCAGCTTCAGAGCAGCTTCAGAGGAGCAGCTTCAGAGCAGCTGCTGCTGCTGCTGTTAATGCTGCTGCAGTTACTGCTGCAGAGCAGCAGCTTCAGAGGAGCAGCTTCAGAGGAGCAGCTTCAGAGCAGCTTCAGAGGAGCAGCTTCAGAGCAGCTGCTGCTGCTGCTGTTAATGCTGCTGCAGTTACTGCTGCAGAGCAGCAGTAACTGCAGCAGCAGCTTCAGAGGAGCAGCTTCAGAGCAGCAGCTTCAGAGCAGCAGCTTCAGAGGAGCAGCTTCAGAGCAGCAGCTTCAGAGCAGCAGCTTCAGAGGAGCAGCTTCAGAGCAGCAGCTTCAGAGGAGCAGCTTCAGAGCAGCAGCTTCAGAGCAGCAGCTTCAGAGGAGCAGCTTCAGAGCAGCAGCTTCAGAGCAGCAGCTTCAGAGGAGCAGCTTCAGAGGAGCTGCTGCTGCTGCTGCTGCTGGTGGTGAACATGTGTAGTGAAGCTCAGCTCAGAGCAGCAGCTTCAGAGGAGCAGCTTCAGAGGAGCAGCTTCAGAGCAGCTTCAGAGGAGCAGCTTCAGAGGAGCTGCTGCTGCTGCTGTTAATGCTGCTGCAGAGCAGCAGCTTCAGAGCAGCTTCAGAGGAGCAGCTTCAGAGCAGCTTCAGAGGAGCAGCTTCAGAGGAGCAGCTTCAGAGGAGCTGCTGCTGCTGCTGTTAATGCTGCTGCAGTTACTGCTGCAGAGCAGCAGCTTCAGAGCAGCTTCAGAGGAGCAGCTTCAGAGCAGCTGCTGCTGCTGCTGTTAATGCTGCAGCAGCAGTAACTGCAGCAGCAGCTTCAGAGGAGCAGCTTCAGAGGAGCTGCTGCTGCTGCTGTTAATGCTGCTGCAGTTACTGCTGCTGCTGCTGCTGGTGAACATGTGTAGTGAAGCTCAGTTGGGATTGTGAACGCAGCCTACCTATCTGTTCTCAAAAATGTTGTCAAATTGTGTCCAGAGTCGATCAAAATTAAAATCACTACTGAGCAACAGTCACTAACACTACACACACAGATGCAGTAACTGCAGCCAAAGTACAGGGAAAAGATGCAGTAACTGCGTAGTTACTGCATCTGCCTCAGTTTGAGCATGATTTTTGTAATATCCTCCTTACAATATTAGAGAACAATTGGACTGAGGCGGAGCTACATTTGAGGTTTGTTATGCTAAGACACATTTCTTGAAAGCTTCCCTCCTTTTCTCTAAACTGTGAACACAAACCCCAATTTTCAAGCTGCATTCACAAAACCTCAGACTCCTCTTGCAAAACCAAACTTTCACCTCAAAACAGTTCAATCTGTTCTCAAAACTGAACTTTGGAAACTGTGGAAAAACATGTTTATTCTTCACTACAGGCTGAATGTTGCAAAACAAAACACCTGTGCATTTAGCACTTCTCTCCTTCCATTTCTTTCACCCCTCCTCCCCTCATCCATTTCATCCCCTTTTCCTCCCTTTTTCTTTTTTCTTCCCAGTTCATCCCTCCCTCCCTCATCCTCTCTTCCTTCACCCTGTGGTCTTTCATCCTCTTCTCTTGAAAAACAAAAAACTTGTGCATTTAGCACTTGTACATAGTAAAAAAATTTACAAAATCCTGTGCATTTTGTACGTACTGTACACATAGCACTTGTACAGTACAAAAACAACAGAAGTATTGTGCATTTAGCACTTGTGTACTGTAATTCTATGTAAAAAAAAAAATAAAGTACAAAACTCTACAAATGAGAAGGTCATACAGTAACTCAGCCACAGCATCATGTCTCTGTACTGCATCAGGCTGCAGGACTTCACCCTGTACTGGCTCATTATGTTCCCTCACATCATTGGACACAAGTGTGATCCATTGTGAGTTGTTGTGTTCAACCGGTGAAACTTGTGCTTTCGTTGTGTTTGACTTTTGCCTCCTGTGCTCAGCGTTATGGAGCAGCTGCATCACAACCCTGTTGTCTGGTTCAGACAACAGGGTTCAGTGTTTTAGCAATCGAGAAAAACTGTAACTGAACACTTTTCAATATGGCACATACATGCATACATACATACAGGTCAAGAGGTCAACCAGTCTAACCAGCCTCTAACCAGGAACACCTCCCGTCGTAACACAACATGTCACTCTTCTACAATGTTGTACAGGGAAACAGATCCAGAGTGCATTAACTACAGTTGGCCCACTCTCATCTCCTCTCTCTTTTCTTTTCTTTATCAGGATCCCCATTAGCACCTGCAGCAGCATCCGTTATTCTGACATACAGTACACACACATTCACATATACACATGAGAAACACACATTCATACAACAAGAACAAGTAACAAAGCTCATTATTACAGTTTTTCTCAATGGCAAAGACACATTTCTTGAAAGCTTCCCTCCTTTTCTCTCAACCGTGAACACAAACTCCAGTTTTCATGCTACATTCACAAAACCTCAGACTCTTCTTGCAAAACCAAACTTTCACCTCAAAACAGTTCAATCAAGACAGATATTGTGCATTTAGCACTTGTATACTGTAATCCTACGTAAAAACAATAAAGTACAAAACTTCATCCTGTACTGGCTCATTATGTTCCCTCACGTCATTGGACACAAGTGTGATCAGTTTGAAGTTGTTGTGTGAAACTTGTGCTTTAGTTGTGTTTGACTTTTGCCTCCTGTGTTCATTGTGATGCAGCAGCTGCATCAATGAACATGTTGGTGAGTCAAAGAGAGACTGATTCAGTCAGAGTTCAGACGACAGGGTTTAGTGTTCTAGCAACTGAGAAAAACTGTAACGAACAAAACACAGAAAAAACTGACATTTGACAAAACAACACAGACATCACCACCATTTCTCTGCTCAGATTCCATTCTATACTTCAACACCTCCTCTCCTCGGGGAGCATACGTCAGTCCGACTGCCCCAAAGTCCGACAGCTCATTTCTCCGACTACTCATTCTACAGCGTTAAGGTTAGGTTTAGGGTAAGGAAAAGGGTTAGGGCTACTTAAGTCGGAGAAATGGGAGGTCGGACTAATGGACGCAAAAATAAAGAAATGTATGGTCGGAGAGATGGGTAGTCGGACAGACGCCACGCGCCCCTCTCCTCTCCTCCTCCACCTCCAGCTCAGTGAATGACAGCAGATTTCCCAGTTCCCTGCTCATCCCTCATCCCAGCTCTGATCACAGCAGCTCTCTCTCCCTCGTTCGTGAAGTTTTATTATAAACCAGAATCTTCTTGTGTTCTTCGCCACATCGGCCTCATCTCCTCATCTGTTCTCTTCTTGTTTCATCAAACACAACTTTCTCACTGATCTTCTCCCACCTTTCTTCTGCTACAGCTCGACGATAGTCTACTCTGTTCATTAGCCCGTCTCTATTAACCATCGGATGACATCTTCATTCTGCGTTTGAACACGTCGTGTGTTAATGTTTAGACCTGCTGCAAAACTACTGCTGACTATAACAGCAACGCGTCCGACTCCGACCATCATAACATCATCATAACACAAATGTTCGCTCCACATCCTCATCCTCGGTCTTACCTTGGAGACTTTAAACTGGCCCCAAAGACGAAACGAGCAGGGAAGTTATTCCAGTCTGAAAGTAACTTTAAATCCCGGAGCTGTGTTGTCGAGTTGTCTGAGAAGCTGCTGGTTGGACCGAGCAGAGCAGAGCGGCAGCAGCGGCAGCGGCAGCGGCAGCGACTACACGGGAGCCTGTCAGCGTGCCTGTAAACCTACAGCTGGGGCTTCCCGGTGTCCGGAGCCAGCAGCGGAGTGCAGTAACTGCAGCTCTCTCTTTCCCCTGGAACAAAGTGGGAGGTGTTAGCCTACGGGCCAGGCATGGAAAGCCTATGGTTGGCTACAGCCTGCAGGGGTGTGTGTGAGAGGGAGGGAGGGAGTGTGTGTGTGAGTGTGAGTGTAAACCCTAGAAGTGGACAACCCTGCTGCATAGACAGCATTAACTCAGAGATGCTGAAACACATAACTTAAATCTCAGAAACACTTGTTACCCCACACGGATGTTGCCCCAGAGTTTGGAATAAAGGTCTCATTTCTCCTATATTTAAAAATGGAGACAGGTGTTAACAGCAACCTGAGGAAACTCTTCTGTAGCATCCTTAACTCCTGTTTGTTTGTTTGTTTGTTTGTTTGTTTGTTTGTTTGTTTGTTTGTTTGTTTGTTTGTTTGTTTGTTTATGTTTTTTGAGAAAATACAAAGGTACAAAGATAGGCTAAACATAGAACAGGAACATCCATGACGAACACACACATTAGTGTTTCAATATATTCATAGCAGATGATATAGAAATAAAATAGGCTACATAGTCAAGAATAAAATCAATTCTTTCCAATCAATCATAGTTGTTGTGCTTTTACTTCTGACTTTTAGGGATTTCGTGCTTTTCTCTGCTTTTTGGTTGAACAGTGATCTTATGCTTTGACTAATGGCAATGACATGGGAGGGATGATTAAATACATTGTTCAATTTCATTTTTTTCTAATATTCTTGATGTATTTTTTATACCTCATCTCATTTGTGCACGGTGTGATTGTTATCCACACCCATCTCATGTTTCTGTAATGGCTACCCAAGACTGCACGTTTGTTATAATGAGAAAATATTAATAAAAGTATAGAAGTAGTAATACTGCCAGTATTAGTGGTTGTAGTTTGCATTATAATCGATTATAGTTGGGCCCCGAAGAAATGTTTTGGCTCAGGGCCCCATTTTGGTGTCACTGGTGAGGGAAAAGAGAGAAGGATGGAAACTGGTTCAGGGATGGAAAGTTTGGAAACCAAGAGGAGGTCATGAGAGTGCAGAAAGAACTGAAAACCTGTTACAGTTTTTCTCGATTGCTAAGACACATTTCTTGAAACCTTCCCTCCTTTTCTCTAAACTGTGAACACAAACCCCAATTTCATCCCCTTTTCTTTCCTCCTTCTTTTTTCTTCCCAGTTCATCCCTCCCTCCCTTACCCTCTCTTCTCTTGAAAAACAAAAAACTTGTGCATTTAGCACTTGTACATAGTAAAAAAAAAAGTACAAAAAATAGAAATCCTGTGCATTTAGCACTTGTACTGTACAAAAACAAACAGAAATGTTGTGCATTTAGCACTTGTATACTGTAATCCTACGTAAAAAATAAAGTACAGGGGTGGTGTTTATCTCAGTAGGTAGAGCGCCCGCCCCATGTGTTGAGGCTGTAGTCCTCGCTGCAGGCGGCCCCGGTTTGAATCCCACGTCGGACGGCCCTATACTGCATGTCATTCCCCCTTCTCTGCCTCCCATTTACTGTCACACTCTGAACTGTCAAATAAAGGCATGAAAAGCCAAAAAAATATATACTTAAAAAAAATAATAAAGTACAAAAATCTACAATGAGTAGTACATACAGTAACTCAGCCACAGCATTACAGTATTTCTGTAACTTGTGCTTTCGTTGTGTTTGACTTTTGCCTCCTGTTTTATGAAATGTGAACATGTGTTGGTGAGTTGTGTCTAATCAGGTGAAAAGTGTTCATGGTTTTGGCAAAAGAGTGACTGATTCAATCAGTGGGTTCAGACAACAGGGTTCAGTGTTTTAGAAATTCAGAAAAACTGTAAAGGAGAGGAGGGCGGCCTTTATAGGGCAGTGGAAGCTGAACAACATCAGGGAATTGTGTGTATGAAGACCATCACTAATGTAATTACAGGCTTGGTCAATATAGTGCAGGGTTTTTTCTGGCCAAAATAGCCTATCGTTTGAGGTGGGGGTGGGGGGGCTTTGCTGAGCACATACCGTTTTCTTTATCCTTGAATGTGAAAAAATTGCCAATAGTGTATTGTAATATAAAACTGTAGCAGTAAATGCAATGAACACATACAGCATCAGGACAGACAACCTACTGGGAAACATTGAGCTACCCAAGGATGCAAGAACTCACAACATGGGAAAGATCTACGTGTTTTTACGATGCCATTGTGGAGCCACTTTATAAAACTCAGTCTAAGGTCTATAATACCAGACCAGGCTGGAATGATTGTGTGGCAGAGTTTCATGGAGCAGCCAGAGAAGCATTTAAAGCCTGTGTAGGTTCAGGAGGAAGCAGGCAGGGGGCGCTCTTTGAAGAAAAGAAACGTGCCCATGCAAACTCCTTCGATTTATTAAAAAAACATGAGAAGTCTATGAGATCTGATTCACTGGCTAAGAATCTGCAAAACAATAGTGTTCATGACTTTTGGAAGGAAGACTTTACCATCGAACATCGAAGGAATTAGTGATGCTGACAAAATATCACAACATTACTTTGAATTTATTGATTGTGTTAGAAGTAACCAATGTTGAAACAGATGTGAATATAGTTATTAATCTAGAAGAGGTACACTCTGCAATTGTATTAGATGATGATAAGAAAACTGCTGAACATCTAAAATATACAAGTAAAAGACTGTATTTTACCTGCTATCGGCCTGACAGGACCTGCCTGACTCCATGCTGTCTGTTTTATTAGAGCCTGTTGTTAAAAACAAAGCAGGCAAAATAAACAGCCTGGAGAACTACAGGCCAATAGCATATTATCAAAAATCCTCCTCACTAGGCTGGAAGAGTCCGTTTGGTTTTAAACAGAAACATGACATGTGTATCTTTGCATTGAAAGAAATATTTGATAAATATAACAGACAGAAGTCAACAGTATTTCTGTGTTTTATAGACGCCTCCAAGGCCTTTGACCTCATCAATCATGAGAAATTGTTTAATAAACTGCGTGTTAGAGGGGTTTCTACTGGTCTGCTCATCAGACCTTCAGATGAAATGAGTAAATTGTGTGTCTGAATCTTTTGGAGTCACTAATGGGGTGAGACAGGGTGGTTACTGTCCCCTTTTCTTTTCAATGTATACATGGATGACTGAATGTATGTAGTACAGGGTGTATGGTTGGCTCTATGTTAATTAATCACCTTATGTATGCTGACGATCTAGTTATTTTTTGCCCATATAGTGCCGGCTTACAATGTTATGTCTGTTCACAATATGGATTTGACTTTGACATCAAATACAATGCAACTAAGAGCAACATTATGATTGTCAGAGGTAAAGGTGAAAGGAAACTAGTTTTTATCTGGTTGTGTGCTTAAAGAATGTAATGAAGTGAAATATCTTGGTCATCATATTGTAAACGATGTGTCAGATGACAAAGACATTAACAGACAGTGTCGGAGGCTTTATTTACAGGCAGTCCAGTATGTGCACTAACGTCAAGGTAGCGTTATTCAGAGCATACTGTACTCCTCTGTAGGCTATACTGCACACTTATGGAGCGTTTACAGTAAAAGAAACAAGCAGAGACTCAATGTGGCCGACAACGATGGCATGACGATGCTCTTAAAGCTTCCCCGATGGAGCAGAACCAGTCAGATGTTGGTTAATGTTGTTGCCAAACTGTTCTGCTGTAATACGCAATCTCATGTACACATTTATGTGCAGGCTGTCGGCCTCTAGAAATGACATCATTCTGTTTTTGTGTGACGGTGAGAAGAGCTCATTACGGTTCTCCTCAAGACTGTGGAGCCACTGGCGCTCCAGTCTGTATGTGAGGGCTGAAGGGACCAGATCTGGGTGATATTGATGGATATGTTTGTTTTTATATTGACCTGTTGCATGTTTTTATTGTCTGTCTTTTTATGTATTTTTAAATCACTATGGACCACTGGTTTGTGTCCTAAATAAAGTCTTCTATTGTATTGTATTGTATTGTATTGTATTGTTTTGTATTCTATTCTATTCTATTCTATTCTATTCTATTCTATTCTATTCTATTCTATTCTGTTCTATTCTATTCTCTTTCCTACGTTCATTCTTACCACCGCAGAATGAACGGAGTGAGACCTCTTTTTTTTCACTTTATTATCATATTTTCATCATACAAGGAGTGAGACCTCTTCTTAACTCCTTTTGAACTCATCTCAGTCTCCGACGTAGTGACGTACAGTCTGCGACGTCGTGCTGTTGCCACGTCATCCGACGCTCCGTCACCACCAACAACATCAAACATGGCGGCGTCTGTGCGGGAGAAGCAGACAGGTCAGTCAAACTGATTTTTCTACCGGTACCGGCTTCATTTAACGGTGAAAGGCGGCGGGAACAGGCCGCGGGGGTTCCAACCGACCCCGGGGCCGCGGGGGGCCGTTTGTCCGGGGCTGTCAGGACTCGAACCGGGGGAACGAACCGGTGAACATCCCGTGGAACGAACTGATTAACGTGTTTCTGTTTCACCACAGAGAGAAAGTCCAGGCTGTGTTTCTGTTCACACCGACAGAGACTAGTTAGTTACTTCACCGGGCCGGTAACGAGCTGACCGGGGAGCTGACTGGCTGCTCAGCCGCTTGGTTACCGGTAACGGTCGAGTTAGCCGGTCGGTCCGTGGTAACGTTAGCCCCGGTGCTAACCGCGAATAGCGCCGTTACCCTGAGGAAATGGTAACGGTTTGAAGCTGTCAGGGTTTCTGGAGCTGACAAACAGTCTGAACCAACCCGGTGTCATTTAGTGTCAAAACAAGAACATTTCACTTTCACTGGACTTTAAAGGAGAATACTGTAAAGATTTTATGTAAAGGGACAGTTCAACATTTAGTCAGATCCTCCTCTCACCATTACCCCTATAGCAGTACTGTAGGTTCATTAGCTTTAATTATTGGTGCATGTTGTTTTGAGATCGGAGGAGCAGAGACGTGAGCTGCTCAGTCCCTAAGCTGTCCCTCATCAAATACACAATCCAACAACTCCACAACGCTCTGGTGGACAAGTTGTGACCTGCACATTCACCACGCTATGAGATAATAACGTATAATTATGTAACATTACGACACATGAAGCAAATACTCTGAACTACTTTCTCTTCTGAAATCCCTCCGCCCAGCAGCCACACGTGTCAGGAAAGTAGTTCTGGCTGCTTTTCCCTCTAAAACAACTCTGTGTGGTAACGTTGTGTTATTATCTCATAGCGTGGTGAATGTGCAGGTCACAACTTGTCCACCAGAGCGTTGTGGAGTTGTTGGATTGTGACTGGATTGACCAGATGCTGAACCAGATGCACGTTATCTGTGTAAACTTTTCTTCAACTGTTCTTGTTAGTTATTCTGTCAATATTTAGTAAAAAAAACGAAAAACACACACATGTCGTCACTTCCTCCAGAGTTTAATAAATCTCCATCATCAGTCTGTTCATGACCTCATCTTGGACTCAAACACCTTCAGAAGTGACTGATGGAAAAAAAACAACAACGTATTGAAGCAAATGATTTCTGAGATGATTTATTATTTGTATAATGTTGTACAATAAGTTTACACACCTGTTCCCTCAAACAACACTTCAACAAATTTTACAATCTTATATTTTCTCATTGACAACGTGGATAATCTTTAGATTATTATAGTTTTTTTTAAATATTTCTCCATGCATAAGAGTTAAGTGATTTAGTTAACATGATTACAACAACAGAGCAAACATTAAATCATTCAAGTTATATTCATAGTGACACAAACATCTGGCAGATGATTAATATGATCAATAATCTTTGATAGACATTTTACACATGCTGATATTTTCCACATCCATAATATAATTCACATGTTAAGTGCCAATAACAATAAAGTAATAAAGTTTCATCATCAAACAAAATAATCTAATCCAGTAGAAAATTAACCAACAAAACGAGAGAAAACCCCAGAAACCCATCAGTGTCTGTATCAGAGCAGACAAACCTACACATCCAGTCGACTGCAGCATCATGATGAATCTCACTAAACACTCCTGTTTACTGGAGCTCACACAACTCAGCTGTGCTTCCAGCAGGAGACAAAACCAAGAGTCCAGGATGTAGAGGCTGAGTGAAGGTGGTCTGGACTCTGTGGAGGAGAGTCATGGATTCAGAGACGCTGTAGAAAGACAGAGTTCCTGCCCTGTGATCCAGGTACACTCCTATTCTGGAGGACTGAGGGCCTGAGACGGAGGTCTCTTTATTGCTATGTCTGAATTTATAACCATCACTGGAGCAGTCTAATGCCCAGGATTTGTCATTGTATCCAAATACACATTCAAGCCCTGACCCTGTTCTCTGGATGTTCTTGTAGGAAACTGCTATACGAACTCCACCACTCCACTCCACCTCCCAGTAACAACGTCCTGTCAGACCCTCTGGACTCAGGACCTGAGACCATCCAGTGAATCTGTCTGGATGACTTGGATATGGCTGGTCCTTACTCATCCAAGTTACTTTTCTGTTCCTGTCACTCAATGACAAACGTTTGTATGCTGTGTTTGGATCTAAAATGATGTGTTTTGAATATCTCCAGAACTCAGCTCTGCTCTGAGGTTCTCTCTGCAGCTGTAAAACTTCCACTTGAGACACTGACCATGTGACCTTTGACCCCTCCTCATTGAGAACAGCCTGCAGTTTCTCTCTGGTCTGTGACACTGCTGCTGTCACTTCCTTAAAATACGTCTGAGATTGTTGAGTGATGCTGAGTAAATCTGTTTCCTCCCCCAGATGTGGCAGAGAGGGGTAGTTGTTGAGGAAGTGGAGGTGGTCCTCTGTGATTGACAGCTGCTCCAGACCAGAGTCTTTCCTCCTCAGCTCAGTGATCTCCTGCTGCAGCTTCTCCTCCAGCTCTTTGACTCGACTCACTTGAGTTTCCTGTTGAGATCTGATCTGCTGCTTCACCTCAGACCTTCTCTTCTCAATGAGTTGGATCAAGTGGGTGAAGGTCTTGTCACTGTTACTAACAGCTTCATCAGCAGAGAGGTTGATGGCCTCCGCCTCCTGTTGAAGCACCTTCACATCTTTCTCTCTGTCCTGGATTCTCTGTTGGATCTTTTGACGACTCAGCCCGAGCTCCTTCTGTTTCTCAGCCCTTTCTGCTACAGCTGTGACTGCGTCGTGGCCTTTGTGTTCATCCATGGAGCAGAGATGACAGATACACTGCTGATCGGTGCGGCAGAAGATCTTCATCACCTCATTATGGCGAGGGCAGATGTTCTCCAGAAGTTTAGAAGAGGCTTGGACCAGCGTGTGTTTCTTCAGTGGAGCTACGTCGTAGTGAGGCTGAAGGTGCTGCTCACAGTAAGAGGCCGTACACACCAGACAGGACTTGGAGGCTTTCAGCTTCCTCCCAGTGCAGTAGTCACAGGCCACGTCTCCAGGTCCAGCGTAGGAGTGATCAGCTGGAGCAGCTTTCAGTCCTACCTTCTTCAGTTCCTCCACTAACTCTGCTAACATGGTGTTTTTCACCAGGGCTGGCCTCGGTGTGAAGCTCTGTCTGCACTGAGGGCAGCTGCATGTCTTCTTCTCTTCATCTTCACCCCAGTAGTTTTTAATACAGCTCATACAGTAGCTGTGTCCACAGGGAATAGTCACCGGCTCCTTTAGAAGATCCAGACAGATCGAACAGTTCCATTTTTCTTGATTCAGCTGATTCATTTGCTGCGCCATCTCTCCTCCACAGCCGTCGTCAGTCGAGTCAGTAAGTTTCACTTTCTGTTTCCAGATAAAAGCTGTTCTCTGAGCCACACAAGCTCTGACACGTCACTGGTTTCCTCCCCGGTGTAGAGAGGAGGGTGAGAGGGGAGGGAACAGTGAATAGGCTGAAATCTGATCACAGCAGGAGGAGGAGGAGGGAGAGGTCGTCAGGCTGGTTTAGTGTCAGGAAGAGAATAGAATATTTACTTTACTAATTTCTGTCCATTCTAGGAGATAAAGTGACAAGTGCTAAAGTGCACGAGTGCATAGGTACCAGGTTGTATTGCACGATGGCCTATAAATGTCCATTGTGTTCACTGAGCAGCTCATGTCTCTGCTCCGCCGATCTCGAAGCAACATGCACCGATCATTAAAAGAACCTGCTGCTGTGACTACAGGGGTTATGGTGAGAGGAAGATCTGATGTTGAACTGTCCCTTTAAACTGATCCTTAGACAAACGGAGAGTCAGTGAAGGCAACACAAGCCGTTGTACTCAGGACTCTCTGTGGGTTGTGATTGATTAGTTTCCCCTGTCAGCAGCTGTTGATTGATTAAATGATTCATAGATGATGTGTTGTTGTCGTTGCAGTCGCTCTGAAGCGGATGCTGAACTTCAACGCTCCTCCTCTGAAGAACACAGCAGCAGAGCCAGTATGGAAGGTAACACAACAACAACAACAACAACAACAACAACAACAACAACAACAACATACACAGTGTGTTCACATTAGTGATGTCACCATTATAGATTTTCTTGGTACAAATTGTCAGAGAAATAATCACAATTAAATAATTATATACACAAAATATTTGAACTATCTATTAATAAAGGAAATAATATATTAAAGGGATAGTTCAACATTTAGTCAAATTGGCCCATCACCATAACCCCTATAGTCATAGCAGTAGGTTCGTTACCTTTAATTGTCGGTGCAAGCTGTTTTTAGAACGGCGGAGCAGAGCCGTGAGCTGCTCAGAGCTACGCTACGGAGGCTCATGGGATTTCTTGGTTTCCCTCATCAAACTCATCAAATACACAATCCAACAACTCCACAACGCTCTGGTGGACAAGTTGTGACCTGCACATTCACCACGCTATGAGATAATAACACAACGTTACCACACAGAGTTGTTTTAGAGCAGTGGTCACCAACCTTTTTATGCCCAAGATCCCTGGCCTCTGCCTTGGTGACAGGCAAGATCTACTTATTACGGCGTTGAGAAAAAAAGACTTTCCAGACTCCAGACTGTTACAAGTTGAGGCTTTTTATTTCGCCTAATTTTAATTGAATGAAATCAAACACACTGGTCCAGCCTTTAAATCCATGTGACCAAGAACACACTGGATCGAAGGATTATCACATGTATGTTACTGTGCACTCACACTAGGCAATCGTACCGTGCCCAAGCCCGTTTGCTCCCTAAAGTCCGGATTCTATTGCTAGTGTGAGTGCAAGTGTTCCGTGCCTGAGCACGGCACACTTCCCTGGCCCGGCACGGTTGGGAGAGGTGTGCTTGGGCACGGTACACTTGGCCAGAATGCGCACACGTAATGCGCTGCGGGCTCGTTATCCACCACGTGTCTGCAGCCGCGTGTAAACAACAGTCAATGTTGATTGATTAAACATCGCTTGTTGACGATTGAGTGTGTGCGGGCCAGCGGGGGACAGGGGAGGGGGTGTCAGTCGATCTGCGATGCTACCCGATTTGTAACAAAACGGATGCGCTGACCGGCCGCCATCTTGGACGGCTGCCTCCGACTCCACTGGGACAAACTTCATTTGCGTATTGCCCGATTTGCGTACAAGTGGAAGTCGAAGTCTGCTTAAAGTTCTGTAAATTTACACTTGATACTGTGAAAATGATTTCTTTAAAGTAAAACCGCGGACGTCCGTCACAACACGCAAACTCGTTTATTCAGTGAGTTTTGTGGTAGTTGTGATTGTTTGTGGTTGTCACGGTGATGAGGCCGGCGAGATAAAGTCCGCCTCTGTTCCTGTTTTCTGAGCATCAAGATCCACACCACCACAACGAACCCTCAATTTACATTGCTAATAAATTTGTTTTTAAAAAATAAAAAATAAACCGTCTCTGAACTATCTATTAACAGAGATAGGGCAGTGATCCTAAGACCTAAATCAATTCAACTAAGTTTGTCCAAGTGGAGTTGCCGTACGTGGCTGTCGCAGATCGGGTAGCATCGCAGATCGGGTAGCGACAGGGGGCATTCGGACTTCAGCACGGTACGGAACAACTGGCCCTAGTGTGAGTGCGCCCTAACCAGGGCCAGTTGTTCCTGCACTCACACTACCTCAAACCCAAGCGTGCTGAAGCACGGTTGCCTCCGACACAGACGTCATCACGTTGATATATTAACACGGGGACAGCTCTCTGACTGCAGAGAGTTTTTACCATGGTAAAAATAAATTCCTCCTCCCATTCCGGATGAAAATTGTACGATTTCGTCTTCTTTCGTGGTGGACCCGGACCCTCCGCCATGCTTGCAGATTGTAAACAACGGCAGGCTATCACCATGGTGACGACGTTCGCGACAGTCACGTACACATGTCACTCTCTGTAAATGCAGCACCCGCCTGCTACATTGAGGAAAAAGGAAAAAAAAAAGCTGTATCCGAAGTCTGAACGCCAATCAGGCATAATATGTTTTATACACATTTTATTAGTATTATTATTATATTTATTCTTTCGAGGTTTTTTTCTTCTTTTTTTCTCGAGATCGACAGGGCAAGCCTCCGAGATCGACCAGTCGATCGCGATCGACGGGTTGGCGACCACTGTTTTAGAGGGAAATTCATGTAAAACCTCTGATGCACGTTGCCTTCAGGGACAGTTGTTCATCAACAGTCTCTGAATTTCCCTCTACAACAACTCTGTGTGGTAACGTTGTGTTATTATCTCATAGCGTGGTGAATGTGCAGGTCACAACTTGTCCACCAGAGCGTTGTGGAGTTGTTGGATTGTGTATTTGATGAGTTTGATGAGGGAAACCAAGAAATCCCATGAGCCTCCGTAGCGTAGCTCTGAGCAGCTCACGGCTCTGCTTTGCCGTTCTAAAAACAGCTTGCACCGACAATTAAAGGTAACGAACCTACTGCTATGACTATAGGGGTTATGGTGATGGGACAGTTTGACTAAATGTTGAACTATCCCTTTAGTATTGGAACTATTAAAGTCATTAATTGTCAACTAAACCAAACGTTTAATTTATTTTAATCGTTTTTTTAATTGCTAATGACACACTTACATTTAAATTCCCACCAATTAAATGTTACGTTAAATAAAATAAATTGACTGGAATATTTACGATTACTGGTAATAAAGTGTACACAAATATAAATATAAATGTGTGTGTGTGTGTGTGTGTGTGTGTGTGTGTAGGTGCTGATATACGACAGGTTTGGACAGGACATCATCTCCCCGCTGCTGTCCGTCAAAGAGCTGAGAGACATGGGCATCACGCTGCACCTGTAAGAGACTAACTGACCCCCCCCCCCCCCCACCCCTCGTGTCCAGACTAACCTCTGTGTCCAGACTAACCTCTGTGTGTGTGTGTGTGTGTGTGTGTGTGTGTGTGTGTGTGTGTGTGTGTGTGTGTGTGTGTGTGTGCAGCCTGCTCCACTCAGACAGAGACCCCATCCCAGACGTTCCTGCCATCTACTTCGTGATGCCAACAGAGGAGAACATCGACAGGATCTGCCAGGTTGTCATGGTTACGATCATATGAACATAGAGGAACCTGGTTCTTCTTCATAAACACCAGTCAGTTTGTTTCTGTTTGTTTCTGTTTGTTTCTGTTTGTTTCTGTCTGTTTCTGTTTGTTTCTGTTTGTTCCTGTTTGTTTCTGTTTGTTTCTGGCTGCTGCATCTCATCTGATTCATTAACCTCCGTCAGGATGTCTAATTCAAGTTATTTACAACAAAGTAGGGTTACAACTAACCATCATTTTCATTATCGATGTAGAGGGTTGCAGATTTACATTGGAATTAACAGGAATATATGGGAATAAATCCATAGTTGGGGAAAATTTTGTTTTACTTTGTTCAGTAAAAGAATTGATTGTTCATACAAGAATTAAAATAATAAATCATAAAGTCATGAATTGTCATGTTTTGCATGGATGTCTGCTCATGACTAAACTTAATATTTACATTTATGTTTGGACATCATACAGTTTGTTTTTAAATGACTCCCAATTCCCAGTTAATTCTCATAAATTCCTGATAATTCCCATAATTAATCATTAATAATTAATATATTAGTTATTTGGTCAATAAAATGTTACAAAATGTCTAAAAACATCAGTCAGTGTTTGTCCAACCACCAGACGACGTCCTCTAACGTCTTGAAACAAGAAGCTGAAGGAGAGAAAAAACGACTCAAACTGAAGTTGAAGAGTAATTAAATAAATTAATTAAATAATGGGTTGTGTGTGTCTGTGTGTCTGTGTGTGTCTGTGTGTGTGTGTGTGTGTGTGTCTGTGCGTGTCTGTGTGTGTGTGTGCGTGCAGGACCTGAGGAACCAGCTGTACGAGGCCTACTACCTGAACTTCATCTCCGCCATCAGCAGGAGTAAACTGGAGGACATCGCCAGCGCCGCTCTGGCCGCCAACGCCGTCACCCAAGTCACCAAGGTTACCATGGTTACACACCACGTCAGGTCATATTCATCATGCACAGCCGGCGGCGAGCGCTCAGCGACCTAACGACCCCTCTGTGTGTGTGTGTGTGTGTGTGTGTCAGGTGTTCGACCAGTACCTGAACTTCATCACCCTGGAGGACGACATGTTCATCCTCTGCCACCAGAACAAGGAGCTCATCTCCTACCATGGTAACACACACACACACACACACACACACACGCACACACACACACACACACCTATGAATCATATTCCTGTGTGTTGTTTACCTGTGTGTGTATCCGTGTCCGTGTCGGTCCCGTGCAGCCATCAACAGAGCCGACATCCAGGACACGGACATGGAGGCCATCATGGACACCGTCGTCGACAGTCTCTTCTGTTTCTTCGTCACTCTGGGTGAGTCCACGCTTCCCGCTCGTTTCCTTCTAACGCTGCGTTCAAAACGACTCGGAAGTCGGAAAAATAAAAGAGCTCTGAGTTGTAAAAAAATAATAATAATTGAACGGCGTCGAACTTGGGAATTACAGGTCGGAAACTCGTCATGACATCATCAGAACAGACGGCTTTCGTCTTAAACGGTTAGAAATAAAACAATAAAGTTTTAATGCATATTTTTTGGTGTATTATTGCAGTTCCTGCAGCATGAACGCAATGATGAAGTTGGAAATTTCCGAGTTAAGAATCCCGACCTCCGAGTTGTTTTGAACGCAGCATAAGATTTCAACAATATCTTTAATTACAGATTGTAAAAAATGTCCAGTTTATCTTTTTCTTTTTTTAATTTTATTGTGAAATACAAGATAAACAATAGTGTAAATACAAAGTGTGAACAAGATGTGTGTGTGTGTAATAGTATAATAGTATAATATATAATAATAATATAATATAAAGTATAATATAATAAATATAAATCCAATCCAACTTTATTTGTTGAGTGTTGCACAGAATAATAAATAAAAGCACCAGAAATAAAGACATAAGGCATAAAATTACATATAAATCAAAATAATATAAATTGAAAGGCATAAAACATGGGTAAAAAAATAATAGCTGTACAATAAAATAAGATAAAAATAAAACTAGGGAACAAAGGTGAAAGAGAAGAGGCCGACCCTGAGCTCCAGCTTAGTTTATTAAGTATAATATTAATATAAACGCTGGTCATAACAATAACAGCGATGGCGGTAATAAAGAAAGAAATGAATGAATAATCATAGTAATATTGGTGATGTTATTAATATTAATAATAATAATAATATCTATACAGCAATAATAATAGTGAATCTAACGGCAATAATTCTGAAAACAGGCAAGAAAAATAAGAATTGAAATTTTGTATGAAAAAATGAATGAAATTTTAAAAGAGAGGTAGAAAAAAAGAAAACTACTAATGATAATAAAATGGATCCAGTTGTAAGATCTCTGTAACAAAGAGGTGCAGGTTTGAGCCTCCAGGGCCACCGTACCTCAGGACTATTGATTATTGATCAGTGTGGAGCCTTTAACTGACCTGCAGCAGCCGGGTGTGTGTGGGCGTGTTGCTCCTCCACCAGAGGGCGCCGTCGCCTCAGGTTGAAGCCTGAGGAGCTGCACTTCATCTCTGAGGAGAAATAAACGTCTTTGAATCAGATGAAACTTTATTAATATTATTATTAATAATAAAGATGTTGTGTGTTGCGTTGTCGTCGACCAGGTGCGGTGCCAATCATCCGCTGTCCCCGTGGAAACGCAGCAGAGATGGTCGCCGTGGTGAGTTCCCTCCAACAAGAAACAAAACATCACAGCAGATCAAAGTTTAATGATCAATTATTTACAATAAAAGTTAAAAGAAAGATTTTTTTTTTTTACTTAGTTTTTATTTCAGTTTCATTCAGAATAATTTTCAAATCAAATCAAATTTGCTGTTTTTCAAGTTTTTCAAAACAAAATAAGATAAAATAAAACAAAATAAAAGAAATAGAATTGAAGAACGATGTATTTGTTCATTTGTTTTGTAGAAATTAGACAAGAAGCTGCGTGAAAACCTTCGCGACGCCAGAAACAGTCTGTTCACCGGAGACAACATGGCCGCCGGGCAGTTCAGGTACATGTCACGCTGCCGCACGCCACTTCCCACGATGCACTGCTTCACCCCCGCTCTGTGTCTGACGCTCCGTCTTCATCGTCTCCAGTTTCCAGCGGCCGCTGTTCGTCCTGGCCGACCGCAACATGGACATGGCCACGCCCCTTCACCACACCTGGACCTATCAGGCGCTGATCCACGACGTCCTGGTGGGTGGCGGCTCCTTCAGAGAAGCTCAGCTCTCTCATTGATGGTTCTCATTCTGAACATATAACATATAAAGGTCATTTAAGTTATATTAACAGACAGAAAAGGATTATACATAAGTATATATAAACAGGCTGGTGACAGTATTTTCTGATTTACAGAGTAATAGAGTGATAAAATGAGAGATCCAGAATCCACCTCTGGAAAAACTAAAGACTCTAATGTGTCAACAAAATAAAACAATAATTTTGAAAGCTGAAAGATTTCAGTTGTGGAAAAATATGCAAATGAGTGCATATTTCATCAGATGTCGCCTCATTTACATATTTAAATCAGATGTCAGCTGAATGTTTTAGTTCCTCTAAGTCCTAAATGTTCCTATTTTCCATGGTCAGCATCACTTCCATAGAGTGTCTGGTCTCTCCGTCACTCTGCTCTGCTGGAAACCAGGAGAAAACTTTCCTCCAATCAATGAGAGAGAACGGCATGAAGGGCTGTGTGTGCAGCCAAGGGATGCATCGCTGCATCGTGAATGTGGTGACATAGGGATGAGGACCAATAGATGCCTGACGAGGGCGGGGGCTGCTAACTCATGGTGCCTTCAAGGAAACTCCTAACTTGTGTTTTTCCTTCCTGTGAAGTCGTACGGTTCCATCTGGTACGAGTTCACGGGTCGGAAGTTACGAGAGGCCGTTATAGTGACTTTCACAGACAACAGGACGGTAGAAACACCAGTTACGGGTTGCAAAACTTGTAATACAAAAACTATTTGTCTGAATGTCAGTGATAAATCAGTTATTTAAGAGTTTTACCCTGTTCACCTGCAGCGTCTCTCAGTCTTCATGCAAGTTGACAAATGAAACCATGTTGCTTTTCATCGCACTTGAATCAATGATTCCTAGAATCGCCACCAGAGGATCCACGTTAATAGGTCCATGTAAAAACACACACACACACACACACAGACACACACACACACACACACACACACACACACACACACACACACACACACACACACGTGGAGCCAGAGTGCTGTCAGCTTGTGAGGTGCTGAGGTTAATACTGACACTGGAATGCAGAGTTACATGGATGTGTTATGTAATATGTCATCTCCACACACACACACACACACACACACACACACACACGGCAGCCTCTGCTCCGTTAACGCGTCATTTAGTCTCGTTTTCATCCGTCACTCACGACTCATTTTCCTCGAAACATTCAAACCGCCGCCGCCGCCGCCGCTGTGTCGAGCTTTATTCTGACAGCAGCCGATCGATAGCGGATCAATACCTGGTGTTTATGACGCAAAGTATTTCAGTCACGCGTCGTCTCGTCCTTACTGTCGATGGACGATCAATAAGTGAGAGTCTGACGCTGTGAAGTATAAGGTCCTGATACAGAGCTGATCACTGTTATTGATCGGAGAGAAGGCGCCGTCAGAGTGGAGCGTCTTCGTCTCAGAGAGGATCTTTGTTCCAGTTTCATTAGACTCTGATTCAATCACAACTCACTTTGTTTGTTTTTAATGTTTTTGTCTCTTTTATTGATTTATTTATTGGAAATGTTTTTGTTTTTCCTTTCACTTTGACGTTGTTTCTTCTGTTAAACGTCTCCATTACGTCACATCAGACAGAAGAGACTGAACGGCTCTGAGTGTTTTCATGCGTCTCGGTTCCTTGTTTTAGGAATCGTTCAGAACCAGAGCGTCAGTTCCTTGGAGACGCCTGTGTTTTGGAAACAGGTGAAAATACCTGGGTCCATTATTAGTGTGCGTTCAGTCGTCCAGGTCCAGGTCCTGGTCCTGGTCCTGGTCCTGGTCCAGGTCCAGGTCCAGGTCCAGGTCCTGGTCCAGGTCCTGGTCCAGGTCCAGGTCCAGGTCCTGGTCCAGGTCCTGGTCCAGGTCCAGGTCCTGGTCCTGGTCCAGGGTCCAGACTGTGATCCGGTGTCTGTTGCCGTCCGGCGGTCCAGATGGCACCGGCGCCACTCGCTGACGCCGCCTCGCCTCCTCTCTGTTCCCATAAACATGTCAGGGCCTCAGCGCCCGGCGGGAGACGGGATCCCGACTCTAAATCTGCCCTCCTCCTCGTCCCTCTGCTGTTGCCACGGCGACGGGGATATTATGATCCGCTTGTCAGGGTTTTTTTCTTTTTTCTTTTTTCTGTTTGTGTGTCTGGGTCGGGGATCTGTTCCCCTTCAGCCTCTCGTCAGGATTCACGGTGGCGTGATCAGAGGCGACAGGCCGTTAAACAGGACTGGTCTCAGATCAGATTCACACTCAGAGCAGTTAAAGGGCAGATTCACACTATTTAAAGGGCCGTTTGAAAGCTTTTTTTAATGGTTCCATCTTGGGTTCCTTTAAAGGGATAGTTCAACATTTAGTCAAATTGTCCCATCACCATAACCCCTATAGTCACAGCAGTAGGTTCGTTACCTTTAATTGTCGGTGCAAGCTGTTTTTAGAACGGCGGAGCAGAGCCGTGAGCTGCTCAGAGCTACACTACGGAGGCTCATTATGGGATGTCTTGGTTTCCCTCATCAAACTCATCAAATACACAATCCAACAACTCCACAACGCTCTGGTGGACAAGTTGTGACCTGCACATTCACCACGCTATGAGATAATAACACAACGTTACCACACAGAGTTGTTTTAGAGGGAAATTCATGCAAAACCTCTGATGCACGTTGCCTTCAGGGACAGTTTTTCATCACCAGTCTCTGTATTTCCCTCTAAAACAACTCTGTGTGGTAACGTTGTGTTATTATCTCATAGTGTGGTGAATGTGCAGGTCACAACTTGTCCACCAGAGCGTTGTGGAGTTGTTGGATTGTGTATTTGATGAGTTTGATGAGGGAAACCAAGAAATCCCATAATGAGCCTCCGTAGCGTAGCTCTGAGCAGCTCACGGCTCTGCTCCGCCGTTCTAAAAATAGCTTGCACCGACAATTAAAGGTAACGAATTGCATAATGTAAACTTGTGTTCCCACTTTTTTTTTTTTTTCCCGTGCCCCCTCCAGGACTTCCATCTGAACAGGGTGGCGATGGAGGAGGGCGCGGGGGCGGAGCCATCACCCGCCGGAGCCCGACCAAAGAAGAAGAGCAGGAAGATGTACGACCTGACCGCTGCTGATAAGTTCTGGCAGAAACACAAGGGCAGGTGAGTCAAAACACTGGGATTCACAAAATAATAATAAATAAATTGCAGCTGCACATTCGTTAACATTGATACAGGATTTTATTTCTAAGTCCTGAAATGCTAAAAATCTCTTTTAATGTCCTGGGGACGTGTGTCTGTCTCTGTGTTCCAGTCCTTTCCCCGAGGTGGCCGAGTCCGTCCAGGAGGAGCTGGACACGTACCGCGCTCAGGAGGACGAGGTCAAACGTCTGAAGAGCATCATGGTGAGACGACAAATAACACACCGTCAGTGCTGCTGCTGGTGTCGGCGGCGTCGGCACGTCACTCGCTTTTTTCCCAGGTTCCTGAACTCAGCAGCAGAGAGGAGGGGTCAGAGGTCACGTCCAGCACGTCCAAGTTCCCAGAGTGAAAGTGAAACGACAACAGAGCAGGAATGTGCTGTTACAGCTGTCTGTGTGTGTGTGTGTGTGTGTGTGTGTGTGTGTGTGTGTGTGTGTGTGTGTGTGTGTGTGTGTGTGTGTGTGTGTGTGTGTGTGTGTGTGTGTGTGTGTGTGTGTGTGTGTGTGTGTGTGTGTGTGTGTGTGTGTGTGTGTGCGTGCAGGGCCTGGAGGGCGAGGATGAAGGCGCCATCAGCATGCTGTCAGACAACACGGCCAAGCTCACCTCTGCTGTCAGGTGAGTCGACAGCTGTTTCCTGTCCACGCTGTCATCACACCTTTACTGTGACATCATCACGACCGCGGAGGGACAACTTTGACCTCGACCTCCGTCTGGTTCGGTGGAGCCCGCGCTCCTCGTGAACCCAGGCTGCAGTGTTTTCAACAAGTTAGAGAATACGTTTCCATGATACTCTCTGTGGCCGAGGAGCCAGAGAACATCTGATTAGATTTCTTGTTTCCACCGTTAAGATTCGTGTTGCTTTTTTTTTTAATGTGTAACCATGAAGTGAAAGCAGATATCAGTGGAATGTTTTTGTTAATTTAAGTCCTAAATAGTCCTATTTTCCCTCAGCAATTAAGTGACATTTTTTACCAGCCAGGCCGATATTTTACCAGCCAACCAAAAAAAAAAAAAATGCTGTGTTGTAAATTGCTACCAGTATTATTTAACGTGTCGTTTGGGTCTTATATGTGATTCTCAATCAATATTTTAATAGTATGCACTAATACTAGCAATTAGGCGCGTGTAAAGCATCCAGTATTTGTTTTTGTTGAGGCGGAAAAGTATCTGTATTTGTGTTTGAGTAAAATACGAAATAGATGCTATTGCTATTTAACACCCAAGTCTTTTTGTGTTGCACTTCTAATGTATGGTAAGATGTATAAGTATTCTTTAATCTGCCATTACAATAATTATGGATGTTATATGGAATATTGGTTGATGTCATATAGGCCTATAGGCCATATATCTAGGTTACCTGGAACGCTACAGAGTCGTAGTCGTGACTTGAAGCTGTAATTTACGGTTTCAAAAGCCTGCCTTGAACGCAGCGTTAGCCAAAACGGCCGAACCGCTGATATCTGCTTGAAGCTCAGACCCAACCACCTGTGTAAAGCGGAGCTGACAGGGATGTTGTTTTTGGGTGTAACAGCCAGCAGGAAATGTGCTGAGTGTCCGGCAGCATCCGCCCCCCCTCCTTTAACCCCTCCCTCCCACACACACACACACACACACACACTCAGATTAATTAGGATGTGAAGCCGCGTGGTGTGAAGCGTGGAGTCCAGTGTTGTTGTTTTGTAACCTGGTGTTTTCTGGTGTGTTTCCTGCAGCTCGCTGCCGGAGCTGCTGGAGAAGAAGAGGCTGATCGACCTGCACACCAACGTGGCCACGGCCGTGCTCGACCACATCAAGGTACACAACGCTGCACGCCACGCTGCACGCCGCACCAGCATAGCTTCACGTTCAACCTGACAGAAGATAGAACACTCATTCACACCCGGCTTGTTTAGTTCACCTGAAACAGACTTTGTCCTTGGTGCAGAAACACAAACCACCACAAACCCTGGTGCGATTCGTTTGTGGTGTAAATGCAATCGGACCCTTTTCTGAAGCAAATGCAAAATGCAATTCATTTTTTAATTCAGCAGGCTTCCCTTTAGAGTTGGGCGATCTTTCTGAAGACCACCTATATAGACCTCATGTACTGTAGACCTCCTCCTGTAGACCACCTATAGACCTCATGTACTGTAGACCTCCTCCTGTAGACCACCTATAGCCCTCATGTACTGTAGACCTCCTCCTGTAGACCACCAAAGACCTCATGTACTCTAGACCTCCTCCTGTAGACCACCTATAGACCCCATGCACTGTAGACCTCCTCCTGTAGACCACCAAAGACCTCATGTACTGTAGACCTCCTCCTGTAGACCACCTATAGACCTCATGTACTGTAGACCTCCTCCTGTAGACCACCTATAGACCTCATGTACTGTAGACCTCCTCCTGTAGACCACCTATAGACCTCATGTACTGTAGACCTCCTCCTGTAGACCACCTGTAGACTTCATGTACTGTAGACCTCCTGTAGACCACCTGTAGACCTCATGTACTGAAGACTCCTGTAGACCTATAGACCACCTGTAGACCTCATGTACTGTAGACTCCTGTAGACCTATAGACCTCCTGTAGACCTCATGTACTGTAGACCTCCTGTAGACCTATAGACCTCCTGTAGACCACCTGTAGACCTCATGTACTGTAGACCTCCTGTAGACCTATAGACCTCCTGTAGACCTCATGTACTGTAGACCTCCTGTAGACCTATAGACCTCCTGTAGACCACCTGTAGACAGTACATGAGGCAGTGTGGGGGTCGCTGGGTCTGAAGCAGCAGAAATGCAAAATCCAAGCGCCTTTTTTTAATTCAACAGGCTTCTGTCTGGAGTTGGTCTTGATATTTTCAGATTCGCCCTAATCGCCCCCTCGCTGCCGCCAAGGCCCGAACTCCCATTGATGCCAATGTGGAGGCAAAAACTTTGTCCTCTGCTGAGGAATGAGAAACAACAGCACCGCTCTACTGAGGTCTTGAGAATTAAGAATGTATTCCAACCCTTTGTCCGACCGAAGGGAACAACCAGTAAATAACAATGATCATCAAAGTTACGACTATCGGGCCGGGCGGGGTGCAGCTTCTCGCCACCACGATGGTCTCAGAGTTTAAACGCCTACTGTCAGAATGACTGAGCCTTAAATACAAGACAGGTACAGATAAACAAACAGTTCAAAGTACAGAAAAGAGACGCCTTCCTCCGTTGTCACTGCTTGTTAACAACCTGCCAGGTTAAAGGAGAGAGAAGAAGAGACGCCTGACCCCAACGCTGCTGTAACCGTATGGAAGCCGTGATGAAGGCTCTCCTCCGCAGTCGCCTTGTGCTTTTTTGCACCATCAGGAGGTTGTGCAAGTGACTGGAAATACCAAGTTAAAGGGGCGGCACCAAACACATGCATGACCTCCGCTGCGTGCTTTTAATGCAATCCCGCCAATATATTAATCCAAAGTCTGAGCTTCTGTTTACGCTTGTAAAAAACCCAACAAAAAGCAATGTGAGTCTGAACTTGACCAAGTGAAACAGCAGCGTTGGCCCAGAGCAGGTGAACTGTCGGGAATACTCCTTTAAATTCCTCTCTCAGCATCTTCAGTTTGTCCTGTCAACGCTCCACGTTCTGGATCAGCCATGTGTGTGTGTGTGTGTGTGTGTGTGTGTGTGTGTGTGTGTACAGAAGGTAGATGTGTTGTTGTTGTGGAGTCTGAACTCTCTCTCTGACGTTGTTTACAGAGCCGTAAACTGGACGTTTACTTTGAGTACGAAGAGAAACTGATGAGCAAGTCGACCTTAGACAAGTCACTGCTGGACATCATCAGTGACCCGGACGGTACCAGCACACGCACACACACACACACACACACACACACCACACACACACACACACACGCACACACACATTGGTTGACACAATGCATTGTGGTAAATGTAGAAGGTTGGTTACACACGTTCACAGCCACTTCATTGGGGACACCGTGACCTTGGTTATTGTTGGTCTCAGGTCGACTGAGGCCTTTAAACCAACCAGCTTCTTCTTCTTCTTCTTCTTCTTCGTCTTCTTCTTCTTCTTCTTCTTCGTCTTCTTCTTCTTCGTCTTCTTCTTCTTCTTCTTCGTCTTCTTCTTCGTCTTCTTCTTCGTCTTCTTCTTCGTCTTCTTCTTCGTCTTCTTCTTCGTCTTCTTCTTCGTCTTCTTCTTCGTCTTCTTCTCCTTCTTCTTCTCCTTCTTCTTCTTCTTCTCCTTCTTCGTCTTCTTCTTCTTCTTCGTCTTCTTCTCCTTCGTCTTCTTCTTCTCCTTCTTCTTCTTCGTCTTCGTCTTCTTCTTCTTCTTCGTCTTCTTCTTCGTCGTCTTCTTCTTCTTCTTCTCCTTCTTCTTCTTCTTCTTCTTCTTCGTCTTCGTCTTCTTCTTCTTCTTCGTCTTCTTCTTCTTCTTCTTCTTCTTCGTCTTCTTCTTCTTCGTCGTCTTCGTCTTCTTTTTCCTCTTCTTCTTCTTCTTCGTCTTCTTCTTCTTCTTCTTCGTCTTTGTCTTCTTCTTCCTCTTCTTCCTTTTCTTCTTCTTCTTCTTCTTCTTGCCCTCTGATTGGCCCCCAGATGTTCAGTTCAACAGGTGTACCCAATGATGTGGCCGTGTTCAGGTGTACGGCGTCCCACCGATGACATGAACTGAAGTGTGTGTGTGTGTGTGTGTGTCTGTGTGTGTGTGTGTGTTTCCTCAGCCGGGACCCCAGAAGACAAGATGAGGCTGTTCCTGATCTACTACATCACGGCTCAGCTGGCGCCGTCAGAGGTGAGACTCAGGTCACATGACAACACAATGCAACACAACACAATGCAACAGAACCAGATCAGACAGAACTGACCCTGAGTCAGTGCCAGACCTGCTACTCTGGTCGATAAGACGCTGATAAGGCGGTCGGAGGACGCCGCGGCCTCAGCAGCCACCTGCTCCAACATCTGCACCGCCTCCTCCTCCAACATCTGGACAGCCTGGAGCGGAGGGGAGGAGGTGGAAGGAGCCGTTTCCACGTGTCAGGACTGGCTGTTTATTGTCAGCGACTCCTCTCACCACAAAATAAGTGTAACTAATAATATCCATGAGTCAGCGCTGGCTCCGTCTGAAGCTGGCACCTCGCCGCCCGAATCCAAATATTTTTCATGTCACAAAACGTGTTTTCACTTTTAGAAAACTTTTTCTTTTGTTTTTGTAATCGCCAAAACAAATCTCCAAAACCTGAGCGTCTCCAAACCGCGGCGGTGATGGACGAGGACATGGCGGCGCGCCGTCAGGAGCCTGTGCTGTTTGTCGGAGGCGTTATCGTGGCGTTTGACTCGGGGCGACGACGCAAACGGAGACAAACGAGCGGAGTGAGTCAGCGCGCCGGCTGCACCGGGAGCTGTCGCCACCTCGGTCTGAACGCTCAGTCCTGGACTTCCTCACCCGGACACACAGCGAGAACGCAGCACAACCACACACCGCTGACCTGAGATCAGCCCGTGGCGAGCAGACAGGGAGGCGTTCAGGGGCCACGGGAGGTTTGAGTTCAGTTCAGATACATTGGGCTTTTTTATATTTAGAGAGCAACAGCAAGTTGTTGGAGACTTTTCACATCAATGGTCAGTGAATCACAGCAGTGACCTTTATATAAGAGACGCACGCCCTGACGTACGCCCTACAAAGGCAAAGTGCAGTATCTGCATTTGTGGCGTATTCTCTTCAATCTGGCCGACTTTGATGTTGGTACTGCTAAAAATTCCAGAGTTATTGGCCTTTTTATTTTACTGTCCATCCAAAAATGCACTGTAAAACCAAGGCAAAGTGCAGTATCTGCCATAAAACTATCAAGATTGATCACAAAATATGCCATAAAATGGTCGAAATTGGTTGACAAAATACAAAATACAACATTTAATTCAGTCCACCTTTATCTAATCAATTATAGATTTGGTAGTTATTCATAATTTTATGCTTAAACCTGAGTCTCCTGATAGTGATCTCTGCTCTTTGTATGAAGAAATGTTCTTCTTTCTTCTTTTAAAGGACCATTGTGGTAAAGTTTCAGGATTCAGCACATGTAAGATTCACCGTTTGCCGATCAATTCGGTTTCTAACTTTGGTATTTTCCAATTTTGCACCTTGAGTTTTTCTCTTTTCTGGATTTTCTGACTTGTTTTTATCACTTTTGCTCGTGATCGTTGTGCATCAGAACCCGTCCACAGTGATTTTCGGTCATAATCACGATTATAATCATGATTTGGCGTGTGCAACAACACAACAAAGAGTGTTTGAAACGGTCTATGAGTTTATGGTCTTTGTGAGAACCTGTGTGCGAGCAGAGATTATTCAGTGGTGAGATGGTGACGTGAGGGTTTGTGGTGAAACTTCAGACTGAAGAAGAGGAAGAAGAAGAAGAAAGCCGCGTCTCTGGGGAATCTGGAACTTTCTGTGATCTTCCTGCAGTTCACCATCTCCCTCAAGGAACAAAACTGGGACACGGAAGAAAAGTGGCGGATGAGGACGGGGAAATTAAAACCACACCACGACAATGCTGCTATTCTTCTGCACTGTGAAGAGATGGAGCCGCACGGACCTCGAACGCCGCCGCCGTCAGGGTCGAAGGCCGGGAGCGCACACGGGAGTCACATTCCTGCCTTGTTTAGTTTCTGTGTTACTACAAGGAACAAACATAACTTAGAAATGATACGACTTGTGTTTAGAGGAAAAAATGTCTCTATAACAGCAAAGCATTTAAAAAAATAAACAAAAAGGGCAATTAGATTTACTCAGTTTGAACTGAAATAACTCAAACTAAAACAGGAATTGAAGATGAGTTTGATTTTTAAAAACTATAGATTTGGAACTACACAACAAGTCGATTCTTACGTTTTTTGGATTCAACCAAACAAAAGTTGACTCGCCGTCTCAGGTGACACACGTGACCACCCAGGTCTCCACATCTGGATCTGCAGGTCTGAAGTTCACGTCCTTGCGTCATCAAAACCACTTGGTCGGGATCAATAGCCGCGTTCAGGAGCAGCTTTATGAGAAGCATCTTCTTGGCTCCGCCGTGGCCGTGTTTTTGTTATGAGCCAGTGATCGAACAAAGAGCGACGGAGCCAAAGTTCCTCTCAGGAAACAGAGACCTGGTCAGAGTCACAGCGAAGTGAACACAGCTGCATCAGGTTTAGTTTGGCCCAAAACGATCCTCATCCATTCTGAAGTGACAGGGACTGCGATTGTTATTAGTTTGAGATTTTTCGAACGAACACACAAAGAGTTCAGTCTTTGCATTAATTGGAGCTTTCAGATGATGTTTCCACAACAACAAGGCTCCACAGGTTTCCTCTGAACTCCACCAAGTGTTGGAGTCACTCAGTTTCCCTTTGCCATAGAAATCACCCAGAACTTCACCAGCAGTCAGTCCAAGGTAAACTGGTCCTGTGCATCTGCAGAAATCCCCTGAGCCGTCTGTTCTGTTCAATCATCCAGTCCGACAGGGATCGATCAACGTCGTGGAGCTATTTGGTGCCGAACATCAGCAAGTCTTCGTGTTTTCTTTATCGCACAGTCCAACAATAAGAGGTTCCAGTTATTCACTCAGGGCCAGTTGAAGCCAACGGCAACTCTGTGATTTAGACAAAGCAAAGTTAGTTGGGTTAAAGTGAAACTGAGCTTTTAGTTGACACCTTATTGACCGTGTTTTGACCAAAAAGGACCTTAAAGGAGAATTCCGACCACTTTGACCCCTGAATCGGTGTTTGCTACCTGTTGCCTACCTAAACATTTGGTACTTCCCAGTCTTCCTAACCTTCCTAAGCTTCTGCAAATCAGGGCGATGACTTGCTCTACGACACCTTTTTTGTTTCGAGTATCATCTTCTGCTCCATCTTCAACCATCTCTAAGCCAAACAATGGCTCGTAGCTGCTTTTACACATGACGAATGACGTTCAGCAGTGCAGAACGAACCCCCCGATGCTCCTGAACCTGTGGACCGTCCTCGACCCCCTCACCAGAGAGCTTCTTTGGGTGGTGTTGTGGATCTGTGGTGACCTCCTTGGCTCTACATTCAAACACCAGGGTACAAAGTCTCTAATTCACCAATCGTCTACTCCCCGTCAGGCCATCGCAGGGTTTGGAGAACTTTAAGAGTCATCAGAACTCTTCAGGAGTTCCAGGAGGGGGGGTCCGGTGGTGACGGGTTTTCATGTAATGGCGGCGGATAGAGTTCACTTTAGAATGGTCCAAAACACACACTATGAAACATCCAGATAGCTCCGTACTGCTCGTCCCACTGACCCGAGTGTCCTGAAGCCAAGACATGGACACGTTTTGCTGCGAGATGTTCGTTCATCGTCGTAAACCACTGGATGTTTGATGTAAACACGGAAGAAAACCTCACAGCCACTGGAAGCTGCTGCTACAACAAGGATGAAAACAGAGATCACATTCATTTTTTCCGGACAGTTTTTCCCATTTCTTGGCTTCCGGACACGCGAGTCGGTACGGACGAGCAGCATGGAGGTATGTGGACGTGGACTCTATCTGCCGCCATTATATGAACACCCGTTGCTAGCGTTGCCGATGACTCTGAACGTTCTCCAGAACCTTCCTTGGCGTGACGGTGAGGAGATGATTGGTGGAGTATTGGTTTTGGGTGAAGTATCCCTTTTAAAGGCTCCATTTGATTTATATTATCTCCGCCTCATGCAGCTGGACCTACAATGCAGTTGTATCTCAGTATTTTGGCAAACAGTCGTTACCGAGCTGCTGAGTCATGCCAGAGCTACGAGACGTCAGACGTCTTCTCTGACCAACATGGCCGCCGAAGCTGCGAGCCGTCGGGGCGATTCGGAGGCCGAGGCCGAGAGTCGGATCCTTCCTCTCTGTTGGCAGATAATGTGGCAGGTTTGCACTTCTGCCAAAGAATGAGCCGCACTCTTTCTTTCATCCCTCTTTTCATCTCCCATCCACCTGAGGGACGGGTCGCCCCGGGGTTTTACCCCCCTCGGCCTCCATCAGCACTCACCGCTGCTGCCCCGGTCTCTTCCTGTCATCTCTCCCTCTGGGACCAGCTCTTGGCCTCCTGTCTGTTTCTTTTTGTCTCTTTCTCCTTTGATCCCCTCTCCTCCTCCCCCCTCCCTCCCCCCTCTCAGTCCTCTCCCTCACCCTTTTCTCCTTCTGTCTATCTGCTGCTCGACTCTCTCTGACTGATGTGCTGGGATTTCAGTTCTTCAAAAACAAACCACACACTCTCACATGGCTCAGCGGTTGTGTAATCCCTCGGCGGCTCCCGCTGAGCCGCGCGTCAGGAGCTTATTGAGGAGGAAACCGTGTGCAGACGATGATACACACTACGTCACTTTCACTCGCTCGCCGGTGGGAAAGAGCGAGGGTTTCAGTGGAATGTTTTCGGCGTGCCGCTCATAAATTGGAACGTTTCCTGGAGTCGTCTTTCTTCGGTGGCGCTCCGAGGCCGTGCAGCAGCAGCAGCAAACTGTCAGCGCAGTCGTTACTGAAATCCTTTGAGTCGCTCCGACGCTCAGGAGGTTTAGATATTTGTAAGAATAAGGCAGATTCTCAGTAAGAGTTGAACCTAAAAGTAGTTAAAACAATCGGGGTGGGAATCTTTTACTATCTCAAGATTCGACTCGATTCTGATGTTTGGGGCAATGATTCGATTCAAAACGATTTGATTCCTAATGATTTCTGCTCCAGTCTATCGGTGTAAAGGATCCTCATGATCGACTCCAGTCTGCTTTGCAAGACAGAATGACTGAAGTGTCTTTTTCACATTTATTGAGTTGTAAACATTTATCCATTCTTAGATGGAATTGTTGAGACTGTTGCATAAAAGCAATAAAAGTGCCTCTTGATTTTGGGACATTTTATATCGATTTTGAATCGTATTAAATGAGAATTGCGGCACACCTCCACCAACTAAACTCCATTACCCTAAAATACTGGTTTTATAATCACTCTGTCGTCTGATTGGCTCTCCTCTCATTGACCCAACGCCCCCTGCTCATCTGTGACTTGTACTTGCAACAGTGCTATAAAAGGGAGTTACACTCCGCAGCCGTAGGGGGAGCCAGAGAGCAGCAACACGGCAGGAAACAAACATTAACGGTGGTTGTTTGTGTGTTGCAGTCTGACTTGGAGCAGTACAAGAAGGCCTTACTGGACGCCGGCTGTGACCTCTCACCTCTAAACTACATCAAACAGTGGAAGTAAGTCTGACATCACACAGTTTTGGAATCAGCCAATCAGAAGAGAGAAGGAGGCTCTGGTCCTCTCGTCTGATTGGCTGACTGTTTTCTGACTGATCAAATAGAAATGAAGCAGATTTCAAAATAAAACACTCAGAGAAACTAAAAATCCTGCAAAGTGGTTGGATGGTGTTGTCCAGGACAGGTGTTGGTGGGCGGAGCATAGTTGTGACATCACAAGCTTTAACACAAACATCTACCTTTATACCGTATGGAGCTTTAACGCAAACATCTACCTTTATACCGTATGGAGCTTTAACGCAAACATCTACCTTTATACCGTATGGAGCTTTAACGCAAACATCTACCTTTATACCGTATGGAGCTTTAACATCTACCTTTATACCGTATGGAGCTTTAACACTAACATCTACCTTTATACCGTATGGAGCTTTAACACAAACATCTACCTTTATACCGTATGGAGCTTTAACACTAACATCTACCTTTATACCGTATGGAGCTTTAACACTAACATCTACCTTTATACCGTATGGAGCTTTAACACAAACATCTACCTTTATTTTGAAAGAGCTTCAACACAAACATCTACCTTTATACCGTATGGAGCTTTAACGAAAACATCTACCTTTATACCGTATGGAGCTTTAACGCAAACATCTACCTTTATTTTGACCGTCTATTTATTTTGGAGCTTTAACACAAACATCTACCTTTATTATGAAGGAGCTTTAACACAAACATCTACCTTTATACCGTATGGAGCTTTAACACTAACATCTACCTTTATACCGTATGGAGCTTTAACACTAACATCTATTTATTTTGAAGGAGCTACCTTTATACCGTATGGAGCTTTAACACAAACATCTACCTTTATTTTGAAGGAGCTTTAACACAAACATCTACCTTTATACCGTATGGAGCTTTAACACAAACATCTACCTTTATACCGTATGGAGCTTTAACGCAAACATCTACCTTTATACCGTATGGAGCTTTAACGCAAACATCTACCTTTATACCGTATGGAGCTTTAATAATTTCCTTTTGTCTCATTTTGTTTCATCTCTGATCTTTTTTCCAGGGCGTTCACCAAGATGGCCGCCACCCCAGCCAACTACGGCAACAGTGGAGTGAAACCAATGGGGTGAGTTTGTAATAATAATAATAATAATAATGAATGACAAGTGGTCATGAAAGTGGTTTTTAAGAGCTCTTTAATCATCACATATAGACGTATAACCATTAAAAGTCTCCTGGTCCAGACGATCTGCGGTTCCTCAGAGCGACAGCCGTGATTTAAGAGCTGAACCTGCTCCACGTCTCATTTTATTCATATACCTTTGAACCTGAGATTTGTGTTTCTTCTGGGACTCTGCGTTGTGTGGAAAGATGACATTTTGTCCTCATAAAACAACCGCCAGCTTGTCCGCGGCGGCTCAAACTGTGGCGAGAGGCAATAAATAAAAAAAACACTGATGTTACTATACCTTTAAAAAAATAAATACCGCAACTTCTCATTTGTCAGAAATAAATAGAAGTCCGGTGAGTCAGAGCGCCGGCCGTGTGAGATTTATTGATCCTAACAGAGCGATACGTCTACGTCATGAGGCAGCGATGCCGAGGGAAGTCCAGACGAAGAGCTTTCACACCAGGAACAGAAAATACACTTTTACAGAAATTCTTGAGACTGTAACAGAAACCTGAACCCGAGGCAGATCGTCACTTATCATGTATGGATCGGATGGTTTTGGCTCCGCCGGTGATTGTTGTTTATGTGGCCGGCGATGGTTTGGTTGTTCAGACGATCAGTGATTATTATGGTGTTGTGTTTGCTGTGAAAACAACGGTTCATGTTCCAGCAGCAGAGCAGCAGCACCGAGACGTCGCACCACTTTATTCATTTGGTTTGTGTTGAGACTACCAGGCTAACCCTGTCCTCCTCCTCCTCCTCCTCCTCCTCCTCCTCCTGCTCTCCCACCCTCTGTGTCTCCTCCCCTGTTTCCTCCCCCTCCCTCCCTCCCTCCTCCTCCTCCACAGGCTGTTTTCCAGAGTGATGAACACCGGCTCCCAGTTCGTCATGGAGGGAGTGAAGAACCTGGTGCTCAAACAGCACGTGAGTTCAGACCAGCTGCAGCGAAACAGCTGATGGACGTTCTCTCTCATGTTTTAAAGGGACAGTTCAACATTTAGTCAGACTGTCCCATCACCATAACCCCTATAGTCATAGCAGTAGGTTCGTTACCTTTAATTGTCGGTGCAAGCTATTCTTAGAACGGCGGAGCAGAGCCGTGAGCTGCTCAGAGCTACGCTACGGAGGCTCATTATGGGATTTCTTGGTTTCCCTCATCAAACTCATCAAATACACAATCCAACAACTCCACAACGCTCTGGTGGACAAGTTGTGACCTGCACATTCACCACGCTATGAGATAATAACACAACGTTACCACACAGAGTTGTTTTAGAGGGAAACAGTCTCTGTGTTTCCGTGGTGAATGTGCAGGTCACAACTTGTCCACCAGAGCGTTGTGGAGTTGTTGGATTGTGTATTTGATGAGTTTGATGAGGGAAACCAAGAAATCCCATGAGCCTCCGTAGCGTAGCTCTGAGCAGCTCACGGCTCTGCTCCGCCGTTCTAAAAATAGCTTGCACCGACAACTGGCAATGGGACAATTTGACTAAAATGTTGAACTATCCCTTTAAAACTCTTAAATATGATTAAGTGAAGTGGGATTGGATCTGAGGGTTAGTGTTGGGGTTAATAAACTACATGACAGCGACTCAGGGACGGATTCACAGCATCTGGTAGAACAGTTGATTCCAGCTCTGTCTCAGGTGTTCTTAGCCCCGCCCCCTGTCCCCCGCAGGTCGATGGTGATTGGCTCTTTAGGTTTCAGGGCTGTGTGTGTGTGTGTGTTAGTTCACTTCACATTGATTCTCTTGTATTATATAAAAGCATAAAGGACATCAGTTTCATCAGAGGATCTGGTTTCATCCTCACAGCTGCTCTCAGCCACCTCATTATTTAACCTCGAACTGAGGCCAGAACATTTTGTTTTGTTAACGGACCCGTGAGCGGCCGCCATGTTGGAGACCAGACCTTCATCCTCCTCCTCTTCCTCACGGTGATTTATTAGACGTCTTTGTTGTTTTTTCCTCCCGGTCCTTTCTCTTCGTCGTCTCTTCCTCTGATGTCGCTCCGTCCTCGGCCGCTCCACCTGCGAGCAGCCGCAGTCTCCGCCCGCCCGCCGCCTCTGACAGGCGTCGAAACCGAGCGTCCTCCTCCTCGTTCCTGGACAGCAGCGACGCCGATGACAACACGGATGATGACGGGGTGTTTCAGGGTCAAACTGGCACCAACATGGAGTCATTTATAATCATTACACACACACACACACAGAGGGAGGTGGTGTCTGTTTTCTTCATATAGAAGCCGAGGTCGGACCATGATGCTTTGCAGCGCTGCCAGAACGTGACAGACGCTCAGAGCCGCTCTGCCAGGAGGATATTTACACTCGTCTGTGTTTTCACACTGAAATCCAAACCAAACAGATTCTGCTGCGTGAAAAAAAACCAAACCTGAGAAAGAAAGAAAGACAGAAGAGACAGAAGAGATGAGTCCAGTCTGGACCTGGACCTGGACCTGGACCTGGACCTGAACCTGAACCTGAACCTGAACCTGAACCTGAACCTGGACCTGAACCTGAACCTGGACCTGAACCTGGACCTGGACCTGAACTGGAATCAAGATCACATCCGTCTCCTCCTGCTCCTCTGAGCTGCTCAAGTGTTAAACCGTCACCGAGCTCGTCGTCCTCCAATCAGGACGGACGCCAACCAGCGCCTCCCTCAAAATTTAACCATTTTTTTCCTAGAAATGTTCAATTTTTCCCAGAAATTTCTCAAAATTTTTCCCAGAAATTTCTCAAAATTTTTCCCAGAAATTTCTCAAAATTTTTCCAAAATTTCTTGCCATTGCCCCTAATTTCAACATACATTGATTAAAAAAGTAATGTTCTAAAGGCTCAGAACACATATTTGTGTATTTCTGGCAAAAACTGCAGTTTGATGAATGAGGAAAATAGGTGACCTTGATGTAAAATGAGTCATTTCTAATGATTTGCAGCAAACGACATGACTGATGGCAGCTTTCCCTCCGCTCTCTTCCAGAACCTTCCCGTCACTCGGATCCTGGACAACCTGATGGAGATGAAGTCTCATCCTGTGAGTCCGTCACATCCAAGATCCCTCATGTTCAAACGCTTGATAATGAACGTTTCCTAAAACAACTGGTGTTTCTGGAGGACACGATAAAGTGAGGGACGGGGCCAAAGGCTAATGCTAAGCTAACATGATCAATAACTGATCAATACCATGTGAATCATGTGATATTGAACCAAAGTAACTCAGCTTGTTGTCAAACCCACTGACAGGAAGCTGAACAACAACTGAAGACCCCAGACCGGTCCCTCGCTTTATTCTGACCCCAAAACCTGTCGTTCCAGTTCCTCTTCCATCTGATCTGTTCTTACCTGTTTGCTTAAAGGATAATTACTGTTTTTTTACAACCTGGACTTTATTTCCATCATAAACTCAGATCATTTCCTCCTCCAGATAACTTTAGTGTCGTTCTAAGAGGTTGTGATGAAACGAGCTCCAGCGAGAGCCGCGTATATCCGTATAATGGAGTCTTTTTTTTTAACCTTTATTTAACCAGGCAAGCAAATTAAGAACAAAATGTCTTATTTTCAAGTGCAGCCTGAGTCGACAGGAGCAGAATGCAGCCTCTAAATAACACGTTATCTGCAGAGAAACTCCTTCATTTCACCAAGATTTAGTTCTGAGAGGCTAGAGCTGTTCCCTCTGAGTCCAGGTTAGCTGTTAGCTGTTAGCAACATCCAGGGTCTGACCTCTGACCTGGATGATGTCATCTCAACATCCAGGGTCTGTAGGTTGACCTACAGACCTCTGACCTGGATGATGTCATCTCTGTAGGTCGACCTGCTGACCTCTGACCTGGATGATGTCATCTCACCATCCGGGGTCTGTAGGTCGACCTACAGACCCCGGATGCTGCTAACAGCTAACAGCTAACCTGGACTCAGAGGGAACAGCAGCAGCCTGTGCTAGAAATAAGGTCCAGGTTGTAAAAAACAGTAATTATCCTTTAAGACAGTAAGTTCTCTAGTCCACCTTAAAAAAACAGATAATTTGGTTTATTTTATTATATTTATATTATATTATGTTCTTTATTAATTCATTTGTTTCTGTTTCTGTTAATATTGTCCAGTGTGTGTGTGTGTGTGTGTGTGTGTGTGTGTGTAGTTTAACTCACATGAAGCATCGACTCAGTTTCACACTGACGATGTTGAAGGTGACACCGTGAAATTTTTCACGGCCTCTTCACTCGTGTAGTCATTTGACCCCACACACACACACACACACACACACACACACACACACACACACACACACACACACACACACACACACACACTTTCTCTCTGCATGTTTCTCAGCATCTGGAGTTTCAAACGACCAACAAAGATCCTGTTGTTGTGAATATGGACGGAGGGAGGAGGAGGAGGAGGGAGGGGGAGGAGGGAGGGGGAGGAGGGGGGGGCTGGACTGGGATGAGGATGAAAGAAAGAGAAGATCACATTCTCCCTCTATCAGATTGTCCAGTGTGTGTGTGTGTGTGTGTGTGTGTGTGTGTGTTCAGCTCATGTTGAACTCAATAAGAAAAGTGCTGATGTGGAAGATTAAGGAACAATTCAACGTTTGGAGCCGAGTCAGGGTGTTAGCTCAGCTCAGTCCAGAGACTTTGTTTAAATGAAACCCAAGTACGAGTAAATCTGGAAAACTTATTCCATGAATATTAACGAGGCGACTTCAGGAGAAGAAGAAGAAGAAGCTCCGTTTGGGAAAATAAAGAGAAACAAACTAAACACCAAGACGTGAAAATAAAAACGAGACGAGTTAGAAAGTGAAACGTTGAGCAGAAGCAGGAATAACTCTCTGCTGGAGCTTCCTCCTCCGTCTCCGGTCGCTCCCGGACCGAGCTGAGCTTCCATCCTCGCGTGTCTCCGTCTGGTTCGATGTGTCCCGACTCAACCAGGGTCCCTGAACGCCTCGCGGCCAGAACGTCGGATCAGCTGATGATGATGATGACGGTGTGTTTGTGTCTCTGGTCTCACAGGAAACAGACGACTACCGGTACTTCGACCCCAAGATGCTGCGAGGCAGCGAGAGGTACCAATATCAATATAATATGATATCAATAACCAGATCAATACTCTGATCAATAACCAGATCAATACTCTGATCAATAACCAGATCAATACTCTGGTCTGACCGGTTGTCTTCTTCCTCCTCAGCTCCATTCCCAGGAACAAGAACCCGTTCCAGGAGGTGAGCAGAGTCCGATCCGTCTGATCCGGTTCCTGGAGAAGGAATCAATCAATCAATCAGCTGATTGATTGATTAATTGATCAGTTGATCAGCTGATTGATTGATTAATTGATCAGTTGATCAGCTGATCGATCAATCAATCAGCCTGTACAGAGTTTAACAGAATAAAACCTGAATCTTGTTCCAGGCCGTCGTGTTCGTGGTCGGAGGAGGAAACTACATCGAGTACCAGAACCTGGTCGACTACACAAAGGTACTACTGATGATACTATTAGTACTACTACTGCTACTACTACTACTATTACTATTATTACTGTAACTATTACTACTGATATTACCACTAATAATACTACTACTGCTGCTGATAATACTACTACACTACTACTACTGCTACTATTGCTATACCACTAATACTAATACTGTACTACTGATACTACTACTACTACTACTACTACTACAGTTACTGAACTGTGTTCTGATGTTCAGTCCAAACAGGGGAAGAAGATCGTTTACGGCTGCAGTGAACTCTTCAACGCTGCTCAGTTCATCAAACAGGTCAGAAACTGTGTACTGTGTGTATAAACCTGTGTAATAACGTTACTGTGTGTATAAATCCGTGTAATAACGTGTGTATCTGCTGTTATGACGGTAATAACCGTGTTGTGTCGTCGTCTCTCTGCAGCTCTCTCAGCTCGGCCAGAAGTGAAGAAGTGGATTCCAACAATATGTGACCCTCTCTCTCTCTCTCTCTCTAATTCCAGTTTGTTTTCTATAAACTCTGTACATTTTCTCTGCTCATCGTTCAGTTTCTGTTTCCTCTAATAAACATTAACACTGCGCTCACACTGCAGAATGTTGTTATTATTATGATTAAAAGTGGATGTTTAAATAGAAAGAAACGAGCCGTCAGGACTTCCTGTGACGTTGTGATGTCACAGAGGAACAGGCTCCGCCCACTCTGCCACATTCAGGATTGTGTCGTTTTTTTAGGCTCCTTACAGACTGACACTGAAACTCTGAAAAGCTTCGTTAATTCGCCACTTATTCCCCGGACTGGTTACCACACACACACACTAACACACACACACACACACACACACACAGTCACACACTAACACACACACAGATTAAAATGCCATAATGACATAAATCTGAGATCGGTCTCTTTGTTTCTGGTGCTGCAGGAACACGGCAGCTGAACCACCCTGTGCCAGGCTGAGTGTGTGTGTGTGTGTGTGTGTGTGTGTGTGTGTGTGTGTGTGTGTGTGTGTGTGTGTGTGTGTGTCTCACTACACACTTGCAGAGAACAGTCTGCAGAAAACACCTCCACTCATCAGACTGTTTCATTCGCTCCTGTTTGGAGCTTTGATGATATTAATAATAACAGTTTATTTGTGCAGCAGCTGCAGCACAAAGTGCTTCACAGTAACAGAATGCTGCAGGTAACAACACAACAACATTAAAACATAGTTCATGCAATTTAAAGTTTACAGTTTATACAGTTTACAACAACAACAACAAGAAAGAAGATACAATAATGAAATAAATGGGATAAAATAGAAAAAACCAGTGATAGAGTATAGAAATAGCTCTTATAAGTTTAACCCACCACCAAGGATTCTGCTAACCGCGTCCTGAAGCTGTAGCAACGTGGAGTCTAAATGCTGGAGCTGGTGGAAAAGTCTAAATGCTGGAGGGAGGGGAATCAAACTGGACCAGTGTGGTGGTCAGTGACTTAGTCCGTTAGACCGCTGATGAAGTAGCCTGGCCCATGCTAACCGCTAGCTTCTCTGTTGTCAGGACTGGACTCTGTGCTGGACACGGAAAAACAACATCAAATACATCAAATACAGAACAGAACTGGAGCAGAACAAACAGGGTTCAGAGTTTTTTCGATCTATCAGTTTGAATAGAAACAAGATGAAGGAACAGATGTTTGAAAGCCTCGTGGAGGCTATGGGATGGAACCCTGTTTGTGGACTGTTGAATGCTGGAGCGGTTGCTGGAGCTGTTCTGAATGCATCATTTGTGGCTGTTTGACCAGTGTGGTGGTCAGTGGATCCGTATACTGCTGTTTGTTATGGTGGTCATTGTTGTCAGGACTGGACTCTGTGCTGCTGGACACCCATTTCTCCGACCATAAAACTGGAGCATTTGTTTTCATTTTTTCAATCCATTAAGTCCAGATGTTTGATGTCCCATTATTCCCCTGTTTGTACTGTTGAACCCTTTTGCTGTTCTGAGCATCAACCTGTTTGGTCGGTGGCCTTAACGCTGTAGAATGGATCCGAGAAATGAGCCGTCGGACTTTGGGGCAGTCGGATTGGTTATGGTGGTCATCGCTAATGTTGCTACAGCTAGAGAAGCTAGCAGCCTTCATCTTTTGGGGGGGGGGGGGTCTAACTCGGTGTTACCATGGGTTAAACTTAGACCGGGATAGGCTATCACTTTAACCTTCCTGTCGTCCTTCTGAGTCAAATTGACCCTGTTCCCTTCCTTCCTTCCCTTCATCCCTACTTCTTCTTCCTTCCTCTTTTGGTCCAATTGACGTGATCTATTCCCTCTCCCTCCATCTTTCTTTCTTTCCCTTTTCCCTTCCTTCTTTCCTCCCTTGCCGTATATTCTGTATGTCTTTTGCCGTTGTTCCACTTTTTAATATGCTGTTTATAATCAATCCTTTCTTCCTTCCTTCCTTCCTTGAACGAATCTGTTCCCTCCCTCCCTTCCTTCCTTCCTTCCTTCCTTCCTTCATTTGATCCAATTAACCCAATCTGTTCCCTCCCTCCTTCTATCTTTCCTTCGTTTTTCCCTTCCTTCCTTCTTTCCCTTCGTCTGTCCTTTCTTCCTTCTTTCCCTTCGTCCTTCCTTCCTTCCGTCCTTCCTTCCTTCTTTCCCTTTGTCCTTCCTTCCTTCCATCCTTCCTTCTTTCCCTTCGTCCTTCCTTCCTTCCGTCCTTCCTTCCTTCTTTCCCTTCGTCCGTCCTTCCTTCCTTCTTTCTTTCCCTTCGTCCTTCCTTCCTTCTTTCCCTTTGTCCTTCCTTCCTTCCATCCTTCCTTCTTTCCCTTCGTCCTTCCTTCCTTCCTTCCTTCCTTGCCCCAAGGGGCCAACAGGAGGATGATGCTGCTGCTCTGACGTGAGCAGGTTGTTCCAGGCCGTTGGACACCAGAGATAAAAGAAATAAAAACTTGATTAACAAAAAAAAAAAAACCCATCATCATCATCATCATCATCATCATCATCATCATCATCATCATCATCGTCATTCAGATTCAGATTTGAGACATTTCAAAAGTTCAGCTCAGTGTGAAACTGCACATGCTCCTGTTTTCAGTAGAGACCACCCGCCCACACACACACACGCACGCACACACACCCGCCCACACACACACACACACGCACAGACACACACACACACGCACCCACCCACACACGCACACACACACTCTCACACACACAGTTAATCCCGGCTCAGTGTCAGTGGTTTCAGCTCTGTTATGTTGACTTCATGACCTGGGAGCTGAGAGGAGGAGGAGGAGGAGGAGGAGGAGGAGGAGGAGGAGGAGGAAGGATGAAGAGGATGAGAATAAAGGAGAGGAGGAGGAGGAGGTGGGGAGGAAGGGGAGGGAAGGAAGCAAAGATGGTGAAGAGGAAACGTGAAAGAGTGAGAGAACAAGAAGGTGAAGGAGGAGGAGGAGGAGGAAATCCTTCATCCTGGACATCACACACACACCCACACACACACACACACACACACACACACACACACACACACACACACACACACACACACACACACACACACACACACACACACACACACACACACACACACACACACCTCGTGACTGTCAGCAGCTGCAGCTCAGCTTTTATCTTGTGGATCAAACTAAAACTTCTGGTTCCAGCTTCAAAACAGACGGAGCCTCAGTAACTGATCGATAATCAACACTGGCTACAAATTAAAATATAAAAAAGTATAAATCCAATATTATTGACACCTAAAGGGCGATTTCACCACGCATTGTAGAGTTTAGAAGTCAAGCGTCTCTTAATAATCTCTGTTGTTTTGTAAATGTAAGTCACAGAAATATTTCTGTCCAATTTTGTTTTACGCTCTTTATTTTGATCATGTAAATATTAAGCTTTATGTACAACGTGGCACAACGAGCCAACAACATGTTTTACTGACCAGTCAATGCATTTTGTCAGTCGTCGTTTTTAATCGACCAAATAAACGTCGTCCGAGGCCGTTGAGCAGCCGGATCTGGGGCCAGAGACACAGGCCGTTCCTTCAAAATAAAAGCACCAAGCTAATAAAATGCCGTGAAACTCTTTAATTTCAGGAATATAATTTACAAGAAACTCCCTGAGCCGTTAAGTTAACCTTTTGCTTTTATTTTATTACAAGTTAATGTCTATTTTATGAGTTTTATGTCGGTGAGGACTTTTATTTTGGTGAATTTGGTGATTTGAACCGAGGCTGAATAAACTCAAACACTGGGATCAATGTTAATTACTGTTGCTGTGTTTATCTTGGACAATCAGTGTCTCCTCACACCTGTTCAGTCGGACCAGGACCAGGACCAGGACCAGGACCAGGACCAGGACCAGGACCAGGACCCCAGGGCAGGGCTGTGATTGGCTGCCGGCCCCTGTGACCTCAGCCGACCTCAGGACGGGAGACAAAGCCCCGTCTGTCCTCAGAGGATCCGGTGTCTGAGTCCGGCCTCCGGGGAAGAGACTCGCTAATCCAGGTGGAAGACGATCCAGGTGAGCGCTCGCTGCTCCTCGCTCAGGACGGGTCCGACCCAACATGGCGCCAGGTTCCCGTGGCGACGTGGCGTCCAGAAGCTGCTTCCTGTTTGTTGTTGTTGTGTTTTTCTGCTCGTCTTCATGAGCAGTTTGTTTCCTCTGCTTCTGTTGGACTCTCTCCTCCTCTGTCACTCAGATCTGGGACCAGGACCAGAACCGGGATCAGAACCGGGATCAGGACCAGGATCAGGACCAGGATCAGGACCAGGATCAGCGCCGCCCGAGGCCTCGGCCTCCGTCTCTGCAGCTGAAGCTCAGTGGATCTCAGAGTTTATTTTCTCTCTCCCTCTGTTTCTTTTCCTCTGGAACCTCGAGTCCAAACCAACAACAACACGACACACAAACACGTTGAACACACGGGACCGAGCTCACGGCGCCGCGGCTCCTGCTGCAGGACTCCTGGTTCTCCTGGTTCTCCTGGTTCTCCTGGTTCTCCTGGTTCTCCTGGTTCCTCTGGAGACACTGCATCTTTAAACTTTTAACGACCACACACTGAGTTGAACATTAAATTCATTGGTTATAAACCAGTTATTGAAACGTCAGCGGGTCATTAGATCATTCATAGATGTTTGATTATTGATCGGCTCATTGATCCCAGAGTTCCTCCTCCTTTTACCGTTTTACTGTTTTCCAGCAGACACATGAGGACATGTACCGAAGGACCGAAGGATCAAAACCTCAAACACTCAGAACCTCAAAACTTGAGAAACTCAAACCTCAAACCTCAGAAACTCAGAGCATCAAAGGTTCAGGAGCGAGGGACCTCAGAACCTCAGAGTCTCAGGGCCTCAGGACCTTATAGACTCAGAACCTCTGAGCCTCAGTCAAAGTATTTGACCTTTGACCTTTGTTTTGTCTTCTTCTCTCTGTGAACTCTGGTTCTCTCTGGTGTGCGAGGCGTTCAGGTGCTGACGGGTTCACCTGTCGAAGGACGCAGGTCTGGACTGTGAAGGAGGCGTCGCCATCACCTTCTCTCCTCCGTCTTGTTCCTTCGTCGACCTCCGACCTTTCACCCGAGGCCGTGGCGTCCGCGGTCGCGGTCGCGGTCGTGGTCGTGCGCTCCGGCGTCGCCCTGCTCTCCGCTCGGTTCCTCCTCGGTCCTGAAGAAGCAGCGACTGGTTTTAATTAAAGACTCTGGGGTTCGTGGGTGAATTCACGCCGGTCAGAAACAATAACCGTCTCTGTCGTTACACAATAAAACCTCTGATGCTGATTGGCTCCTGAAAATCTGCCTGGCAACGGCCCTGTTTTGACTGAACGGAGGAGAGGCTCAGCGTTGCCGAGAGGCCGAGACACACAACAGGCTCCGGCCGGGAGAGGGAACGGGAAGCTCCAACGAGTCGAATCCCTGAAAGCCCCAAACAGACAGAGGACGACTCCCAGATTATTTCAGCTAAGTCCAAAGAAATGAGCTGATTTTCCATCTGAGGAGATTTAACACAGATTCACTCTGAGGCTTAAAGTCTTGTTGACATTTATATTTCATATCCATCTGTCCATCTCTCTGTTTATCTCTCCATCTCCTCCTCCGCTCCACTTACATTCTTCCCCCGGGGACGTTTTCTTCGCCCTTCTCATTTTACCAGATGCATGCTGGGAGCCGGCCAACATGAATTCCTGACCGCGGCCGCCCGGCCTCCTCCCTGTGATACCTGCACACACAGGTACGCCGGCTCCGCTACCGTGTGACGGCTAACGTTACCGCGCCGACACAACGACACAATAACCCCCCAAAGCTCTGGAGGTGACAGAACGAGGTCGACGAGGCGTCAAGAGGCGCGAGGATCGACTCACCGGGTCACACGTGACTGAAACTGAGACGCAACGTTCAGCTGAGGAGACCAACAACAACAACAACAACAACACAACCTTCACGTTTCACAGCTCTGTTTGTAGCTTCACACATTAAAACCTCCTGGACTCCGTTTCTTTGCAGACGATGTGGTTTTGTTCATCAGTCGGGACGAGATTTAAACGAGGCAGCGATGACTATTAAGTAAGAAAAAACGTAAATATCGCGATATTTTATTTGACGATACCGTATCGATATTCGATATCGCGATATTTTATTTGACGATACCGTATCGATATTCGATATTCACCGTATCGATATTTTTAATGAACAATTAGTTTTTTTATTTGATTCGATTAAAACCTCGTGACTATTTTCTTTGACGATACCGTATTTTGTTCATCATCGCGATATTTAAATGAGGCGATACCGTATCGATGTTCGATATCGCGATATTTTATTTGACGATACCGTATCGATATTCGATATTCACCGTATCGATATTTTTAATGAACAATTAACATGCAAAAATTCACGGCGTTTGTTTATTTTTTAATGTAATATTGTTCACATATTTTTTCTTCATGTTATTTGAAGAAATTTGAACCTGCTTATTACAGTTAAGAGAAAACCTTTTAACAGAGTCAACAAATCTCTTCAAATCTCTCCAAACTCTGATCAGTCATCGGGGTCGAGGGCAGGAAACCGCAGAAGGTTTGGTTGAAGTCGGGCCAGTGGTTTTGGAGAAAATGATGAAAAACCACACAGGCCATTTTGAAAATATTTTACCCCGCGGGGGTTGTCGGGGAAAAAAAATTACCAAAAACTGAAAATTTCTTAAAATTTCTCCAACCTCAGAAGCACCTTCTGGCCCGAGGAGAAGGTTTGGTTGAAATCTGTCCACAATCCACAAGACGGGGCCAGGACCACGAAGACCGATCGCTGCCTCGTTTAAATCTGGTCCAAAGAAACGGAGTCCAGGAAGTTTTGATGTGTGAAGCTCAAACCAAACAAGTAAAAACTAAACTGTTGGCGTTAAGAACAGACGGAGGATGAAGAGAAACCGGAGCTCAGAGTCTCCAGGGTGAAGACAGATAGTGTCATGTCCCAGTTTCTGTCAGGACCCTGAAAGCAGCGTTCTGACCCTGGAGCCGGAGCTGGAAACCTGAGCTACGAGGTAAACACAACGTCTCTGAGGTGGAGCAACAACAACAACAACAACAACAACAACACGTTGAAGTCTCAGTGACGCCACATGACACTTGTGATAAACATGTCGACAGGTTCTCCACTTCCTGTTTACTCTCCGATTGAGGTTCTCCTGGTTCTCCTTGTTCCCCTGGTTTTCTCATCCTCCATGTTCTCCTGGTTCTCCCATTTTATTTGTTCTCCTGGTTCTCCATGTTCTCCTGGTTCTCCCATTCTATTTGTTCTCCTGGTTCTCCATGTTCTCCTGGTTCTCCCATTCTATTTGTTCTCCTGGTTCTCCATGTTCTCCTGGTTCTCCCATTCTATTTGTTCTCCTGGTTCTCCATGTTCTCCTGGTTCTCCCATTCTATTTGTTCTCCTGGTTCTCCATGTTCTCCTGGTTCTCCCATTCTATTTGTTCTCCTGGTTCTCCATGTTCTCCTGGTTCTCCCATTCTATTTGTTCTCCTGGTTCTCCTTGTTCTCCTGGTTCTCCTGGTTCTCCCATTCTATTTGTTCTCCTGGTTCTCCATGTTCTCCTGGTTCTCCCATTCTATTTGTTCTCCTGGTTCTCCATGTTCTCCTGGTTCTCCCATTCTATTTGTTCTCCTGGTTCTCCTTGTTCTCCATGTTCTCCTGGTTCTCCCATTCTATTTGTTCTCCTGGTTCTCCTTGTTCTCCATGTTCTCCTGGTTCTCCCATTCTATTTGTTCTCCTGGTTCTCCTTGTTCTCCATGTTCTCCTGGTTCTCCCATTCTATTTGTTCTCCCTGTTCCCCTGGTTTTCTCATCCTCCATGTTCTCCTGGTTCTCCCATTTTATTTGTTCTCCTGGTTCTATTTGTTCTCCCATTCTATTTGTTATTCTCTGTTTTCCTGGTTCTCCTCATTCTCCATGTTCTCCTGGTTCTCCTGAATGTTCCATCCTGGTTCTGTGTGACCGGTTCCTGGTGGAACCAGCTGTGAACATCTGTCAGCTACCGACCGGTTGTTTCCTCCTGATGATGATGTCATCGCTCACTGTTAAACTTTCTGTTGTTGTCTTTTTGTTCCTGTTTGTTTGTTTTCTGTTGAAAAACAAAACAAACAAACATTTAAATAAACGTATTCTGTTCATAATGTTTCTGTTGCTTCATCAGAGCCACTGCTCTCTCTCTCTCTCTCTCTCTCTGTCAGGTCGACCTGTCACTGAAGCTCCGCCCACTTCCTCCTCCTCCTCTGATGTCACAGCTCCAAGGTGTGTGTGTGTGTGTGTGTGTGAGAGAGGGAGCTTATTTAAAGGGCTGCCTCTCCCTCGCTGGGCGACCGACACCGGCTCAGCATCACCAGCTCTTCCCGCCTGTTGCTGCTGCTGCTGCTGCTGCTGCTGCTTCCAGGGAATAAACTCCTCCTCTGAGCCGAGCCGAGCCGATCCGAGCCGAGCCGAGCCGATCCGAACCGATCCGATCTGACCGCTGCAGAAACAGCCAGTAAGAGCCGCCGTCTGCCGACTGGTTCACCGCTGACAGAGCAGATCCTTCACTGACCGACCAACATCCACAGGGATTTACCGCCTGGTCGACTGGTTGGTTGAGTCTTCTACTGGTTGTTATGGTTACTAACCTTTCACTGCCTGTTTATTAACCCGTTGAACGACTAAACCAGCTGTTTCTCAGCTTTCTGTCCGTTCACTGAACTAATGGGTCCAGTTTTTACTGCTTTCTGCCTCGTTGAAGGAGAATATTTGTCTCATTTCTAGTCAAAACGAATCTCTTTCCACTTAAAATCAGACTCAGCATTTGTTTTCATATCATTTTCACTTTTTTCAAACACATTTTCACTTCAGTAGAAAATTCTGCCAGTGGAGCAAGTTTTTTGTGCTTGTAATAAGAAAGAAAAAATTGCTCCACTATCAGATTTTTCTACTGATTCCAAGTGAAAATTAGTTTGAAACAAGTGAAAAGTTAATTTTTAGGTGCTGAGTCTGATTTTAAGTGGAAAGATAAGTTTTGACCAGAAATGAGACAAATATTCTTGGAAAGATTTTGAGTTTTTGCAGTGCAGTCGGCTGGTTGGTTGAATCTTCTACTGGTTGACTGGTTGTCATGGTTACTAACCAGCTGTTTCTGTCTCTGCCTGGTTTACTGACTGTTTATTAACCTGTTGAACTGACCAGCTGTTCACTGCAAAAACTCCAAACCTCCCCAAGAGTTTCTGTCTTATTTCTATTCAAACTAATCTCATTCTGTTTCTACCTCTTCACATTAAAAGCTGCTTGTTTTTAGTCACTTTTTACTTATTTAAAGTAGATTTTCACTTGAAATAAGTAGAAAAATGTGATAGTACGGCAGGTTTTTCTTTTTTTTATTAGGAGCTCAAAAAACCTGCTCCACTATCAGATTTTTCTACTGATTTCAAATGAAATTTTGTTTGAAACAAGTGAAAATGATCTAAAAACAAGTTGATTCTTAGGTGACGAGTCTGATTTTAAGTGGAAACAGTTTAGTTTTGACAAGAAATGAGACAAATATTGGAGTTTTTGCAGTGTAACGACTTAACCAGCTGTTTCTCAGCTTCCTGTCTGTTTACCGACTGGTTCTGAACTAATGGGTTGAGTTTTACTGGTTTTCTCAGTGTTTGACTCACTTTGCCGACTGATGCTCAACAACTGCTGTTTACTGGTTATCAGACTGGTTAACTGACTGGTTAACTGACTGGTTAACTGACTGGTTTACTGACTGGTTTACTGACTGGTTTACTGATGGTTTACTGGTGGTTTACTGACTGGTTTACTGACTGGTTTACTGACTGGTTAACTGACTGGTTTACTGACTGGTTTACTGACTGGTTTACTGACTGGTTTACTGACTGGTTTACTGACTGGTTTACTGACTGGTTTACTGACTGGTTTACTGACTGGTTAACTGACTGGTTTACTGACTGGTTTACTGACTGGTTTACTGACTGGTTAACTGACTGGTTTACTGACTGGTTTACTGACTGGTTTACTGACTGGTTTACTGACTGGTTTACTGACTGGTTTACTGATGGTTTACTGACTGGTTTACTGACTGGTTTACTGACTGGTTTACTGACTGGTTAACTGACTGGTTTACTGACTGGTTAACTGACTGGTTTACTGACTGGTTTAATGATGGTTTACTGACTGGTTTACTGACTGGTTTACTGATGGTTTACTGATGGTTAACTGACTGGTTTACTGACTGGTTTACTGACTGGTTTACTGACTGGTTTAATGATGGTTTACTGACTGGTTTACTGACTGGTTAACTGACTGGTTTACTGACTGGTTTACTGATGGTTTACTGATGGTTTACTGACTGGTTTACTGACTGGTTTACTGACTGGTTAACTGACTGGTTTAATGATGGTTTACTGACTGGTTTACTGACTGGTTAACTGACTGGTTTAATGATGGTTTACTGACTGGTTTACTGATGGTTTACTGATGGTTTACTGACTGGTTTACTGATGGTTAACTGACTGGTTTACTGACTGGTTTACTGATGGTTTACTGATGGTTAACTGACTGGTTTACTGACTGGTTTACTGATGGTTTACTGATGGTTTACTGATGGTTAACTGACTGGTTTACTGATGGTTAACTGACTGGTTTACTGACTGGTTTACTGACTGGTTTACTGATGGTTTACTGATGGTTTACTGACTGGTTAACTGACTGGTTTACTGATGGTTTACTGATGGTTTACTGACTGGTTAACTGACTGGTTTACTGACGGGTTTACTGACTGGTTTACTGACTGGTTTACTGACTGGTTTACTGATGGTTTACTGACTGGTTTACTGATGGTTTACTGACTGGTTTACTGACTGGTTAACTGATGGTTTACTGATGGTTTACTGATGGTTAACTGACTGGTTTACTGATGGTTAACTGACTGGTTTACTGACTGGTTTACTGATGGTTTACTGATGGTTTACTGATGGTTAACTGACTGGTTTACTGACTGGTTTACTGATGGTTTACTGATGGTTAACTGACTGGTTTACTGACTGGTTTACTGATGGTTTACTGATGGTTAACTGACTGGTTTACTGACTGGTTTACTGATGGTTAACTGATGGTTTACTGACTGGTTAACTGACTGGTTTACTGACTGGTTTACTGACTGGTTAACTGATGGTTTACTGACTGGTTAACTGACTGGTTTACTGACTGGTTTACTGATGGCTTACTGACTGGTTTACTGACTGGTTTACACAGGCTGGGGGGTTTCTTGGTAACTTGCTGACTGTTTTATTAGTTCACAAACCAACTGTTAATTCAGTGTTTCACCGACTGGTCGTAGCGTCAGGGTTTTTACTGGCTGGTTTTTAACCAGGTGGCTGATTGGTTTATTTGTTAATGAATTAATCAATAACTGGTTCAATAACCAGCTGGTAGCCTATATTATTATTATTATTATTATTAATGACTGATGAGTCACTGCAAAAACTAAAATCTTATCTTATTTTTAGTCAAAATGTCATTATATTCAAAATCAGACTCATCACATTAAAGCAGCTTTGTTTTGTTTTTTAGACACTTTTTAACTTAAAATAATAGAAAAATCTAATAATGGAGTGAAGTTTGCACAAAAAAAAGCAGATTTTTCTACTTATTGTGAAAAGTGAAAATGATCTAAAAACAAGTGAATTCTGAGGCGACGAGTCTGATTTTAAGTGGAAAGAATTTAGTTTTGAGGAGAAATGAGACAAATAGCCTATTATTGGAAAGATTTTTAGTTTTTGCAGCGTCTTCTCTGTTTACCGACTGTGTTGCCATGGAGATATTTGCCGCCTGTTTTTCCCGCCGTAAACTGAGCTCGCTGTGTTTCAGGTGCAGAAATGTCTCTGCTGTTCGTGCTGCTGCCGCTGACAGGTACCACACACCTCAACACCTCAACACCTGAACACCTGGTCACATGACCTCGCTCTCCTTCAGCTCATTGTATTGATGCTCTAACCCCCTCTCTGCCCCCCCCTCTCTCCCCCCCCTTCTTCCCTCCTCCTCTTCTCTCCTCCCTCGCTCCAGTGTCGTCAGCCTCAGACTCCAGCGGTCAGTATCTCTGTTTATTCTGCACCTGAACGAGTTCAGTTTGAATTCATTTCAGATTAAGAAGAAAAATTGGCAACACTTTACAATAAAGGTCCCTTAATTAACATTATTAAGCATTAATTAACTGTTTACAGATATATTAACAATCAGTATTATGTATTACTGAGGATCAGGAAACACATTGATTAACGTTAGTAAAGCAGTTAAAGTTAGTTAATAAATAATGTCATTAGTTGTCATCATGCATTAATTAACACATTCGTTTATATATTAAAGCTTAATAATCATGTCAATTAATGACTCTTATTGTAAAGTGTTGCTTTGTGACTGTGTTCGTTACATTATGACATCACAAAGTCATTATGTTAATGTTCATTAAACTGATGAGTTGGTTTGAATCTGTCTCCTCTTCTTCTTCTCCTTTTTCTTTTTCCTTTTTTTCATCCTCCTCCTCCTCCTCTCCTTCTCCTTCTCCTCCTCTTCTCCTTCTCCTCTCCTTCTCCTTCTCTTCTCCTCTCCTTCTCCTTCTCCTCTCCTTCTCCTTCTCCTCCTCTTCTCCTTCTCCTTCTCCTTCTCCTCCTCTTCTCCTTCTCCTCTCCTTCTCCTCCTCTTCTCCTTCTCCTCCTCTTCTCCTTCTCCTCCTCTTCTCCTTCTCCTCTCCTTCTCCTTCTCTTCTCCTCTTCTCCTTCTCCTCCTTCTCCTCTCCTTCTCCTCCTCTTCTCCTTCTCCTCTCCTTCTCCTTCTCCTCCTCTTCTCCTTCTCCTCCTCTTCTCCTTCTCCTCCTCTTCTCCTTCTCCTTCTCCTTCTCCTCCTCTTCTCCTTCTCCTCTCCTTCTCCTCCTCTTCTCCTTCTCCTCTCCTTCTCCTTCTCCTTCTCCTCCTCTTCTCCTTCTCCTCCTCTTCTCCTTCTCCTCCTCCTCTCCTTCTCCTCCTCCTCTTCTCCTCCTCTTCTCCTTCTCCTCCTCCTCTTCTCCTTCTCCTCCTCTTCTCCTCCTCCTCCTCCTCCTCCTCTCCTCCTCCTCCTCTTCCTGTGATGAATCCGTCTCTCCGACAGACGGTGAAACTCGACTCCTCCTCCGTGTTTGTATCCGTCCGCTCTTCAACAGACCTCGTTTGTTTCTCTGATTCTCATGAATAACGTTACGTAACAGTGAATCTGCTGGACGCCCCGGCGACCATGCCGCTACCATGGAAACCACGCACTGTTGTTGTTGTCGCTGTCTCATCTTCACTGGAAACTCTGCATGAATGAGATCAGCAGCAGGAAACGACACTGAAGATGTTCAAATATTAATATTTCATATTAATGTCGTTCATCACAGTCGACTTTTTATTGTTTATTATTTTAGAGCGTGGCGACATTTGACAACTTGTTTTAATCATTATTTTATGGAATAAAGTAGTTTTACAGTGTAGACGAATGAAACTAAAGGAACACTGCAAAAACTAAATTCTCACCAAGAATATTTGTCTTATTTCAGGTCAAAATTAAACTCTTTTCTCTTAAAATCAGACTCATCACCTAAAAATTAACTTGTTTTTATCATTTTCACTTGAAATAAGTAGAAAAATCCGATAGAGTGGAGTTTTACAAGTACAGAAAACCTGCTTCATTGGCAGATTTTTCTACTTATTTCAAGTGAACATTAGTTTGAAACAAGTGAAAATGATACAAACAAGTTCATTTTTAGATGAAAGAGTTTAGTTTTTACTAGAAATGAGACAAATCTTCTGAGAAAGATGTTGAGTTTTTGCAGTGAAGATGTGAACGTTAAAGAGCTGCAGTGTAACCGGTTGTTTCCTGATCGTCTCTGTGTGTGTGTGTGTGTGTGTGTGTGTGTGTGTGTGTGTGTGTGTGTGTGTGTCTCAGTGCCGTACCCGGTCACCTGCGTGACCCGGGGGGCCGACCTGCAGGAGGACGGCGCCGTGGTTCTGTGTCCGCCGGACTGCACCCAGTGGAGGGTGTCGGTGTTCGGGACGGGAGTCTACGCCTCCGTCTCCTCCGTGTGTGGAGCCGCCGTGCACAGGTCAGAGAGACACACAACTCCCTCCACTGATGAGGTCATCACCTGATGAGGTCATCACCTGATGAGGTCATCACCTGATGAGGTCATCACCTGATGAGGTCATCACCACAACTGGTTGATAAACTCTGCCTACGTTACAATAAAATAAGTGGATTGGATTTTTGTTTATAAATGTAAATGTCACATATAAACTATTATATTATATATAAACACAGCTGATCTCACAGCCGACCAATCAGATTCAAGTATTTCAGAACCTTTTTAACCCTTTGTAGTTTCCTTTATTGTGACAAAGTAAAACTCTTTGTGCGGCTCTCGTGTGATGATTGGCTGAGACCAGGTCTGTCAGGTGGCTCGGGGGCGGAGCCAGTGGTGTGTGTGTGTGTGCTGCAGGTTTACACACACACACACACACACACGTGGCCCAGCAGCTGCAGCTGTGACATAATCAGGAGGCGCGTGAGCTTCGACCAAACAGCCTCAGCAGGAGGCCGAGCAGGAATGAAGGATTAAACTCTCAACCCTGCACCTCCTCGTCCAGGCCCCCCCCCCCCCCCCCCCCCCCCCCCCCCCCCCCCCCCCCTCCTCCTCCTCCTCCTCCTCCTCCTCCTCCTCTTCCTCCTCCCTCCTCCTCCTCTTCCTCCTCCCTCCTCCTCCTCTTCCTCCTCCCTCCTCCTCCTCTTCCTCCTCCTCCTCCTCCTCCTCCTCCTCCTCCTCCTCTTCCTCCTCCCTCCTCCTCCTCTTCCTCCTCTTCCTCCTCCTCTTCTTCATCCCTCCTCCTCCTCTTCCTCCTCATCCCTCCTCCTCTTCATCCTCCTCCTCCTCCTCTTCTTCATCCCTCCTCATCCTCTTCCTCCTCCTTCCTCCCTCTCCTCCTCTTCCTCCCCCTCCTCTTCCTCCTCCTTCTCCTCCTCCTCTTCCTCCTCCCTCCTCCTCCTCTTCCTCCTCCCTCCTCCTCCTCCTCCTCTTCCTCCTCCCTCCTCCTCCTCCTCCTCCTCCTCCTCCTCTTCCTCCTCCTCCTCCCTCCTCCTCCCCTCCTCCTCCTCCTCTTCCTCCTCCTCCTTCTCCTATTCCTCCTTCCTCCTGGTCCTCCTCCTTCTCCTCTTCCTCCTCCCTCCTCCTCCTCCTCCTCCTCCTCCTCCTCTTCCTCCTCCCTCCTCTTCCTCTCCCTCCTCCTCCTCCTCCTCCTCCTCTTCCTCCTCCCTCCTCCTCCTCCTCCTCCTCCTCCTCCTGGTCGTCAGGCAGCAGCTTCCTGTCACTGGTCTTGTTTTACTCTGAACGTTTCCTGTCAGGAGAGACTCTCCTCCTCCATCATGGTTGATCAGTGTCCATTCTGGTCCTGGTCCTGGTCCTGGTCCTGGTCTTGGTCCTGGTCCTGGTCCTGGTCCTGGTCCTGGTCCTGGTCCTGGTCCTGGTCCTGGTCCTGGTCCTGGTTCCTCTGGTTCCTCCTGGACCTCGGCCAGAGTCGTCAGCTCACAGGAACTAATGAGCCTGACGTGTTACTATGGAGGTCGACCCGGGTCCAGAGGTTAATCCACCGTGATCCTATAGAGAGCCAGAGGAACCGGATCAGGCTCTGCTGGTTCTGGTTTTAGATCTAGTCTCTCTGGTCTAGAACCTTTAAAGGGACAGTTCAACATTTAGTCAAACTGTCCCATCACCATAATCCCTATAGTCATAGCAGTAGATTCATTACCTTTAATTGTCGGTGCAAGCTATTTTTAGAACGGCGGAGCAGAGCCGTGAGCTGCTCAGAGCTACGCTACGGAGGCTCATGGGATTTCTTGGTTTCCCTCATCAAACTCATCAAATACACAATCCAACAACTCCACAACGCTCTGGTGGACAAGTTGTGACCTGCACATTCACCACGCTATGAGATAATAACACAACGTTACCACACAGAGTTGTTTTAGAGGGAAATACATGTAAAACCTCTGATGCACGTTGCCTTCAGGGACAGTTGTTCATCATCAGTCTCTGTATTTCCCTCTAAAACAACTCTGTGTGGTAACGTTGTGTTATTATCTCATAGCGTGGTGAACTATCCCTTTAACCTCTGACATCATGAGCTGGGGGCGGCTGCTGTCGGTGGTTCTGAGTGTTGTGGTCTCTTCTGGTCTCTGGTCCTCAGGGGGGTCCTGGGTCCGGCCGGCGGTCCGGTCCAGGTCCACAGGCTGCAGGGTCGGCACCACTACATGAGCTCCTACGGCCACGGGATCCAGTCGCAGGCGCTGTCGTGGTGGAGCGCCTCCTTCAGCCTCACCAGTAGGTGATCGATCAGCTGATCAGGACCAATCAGAGCCCATATCACTGATCAAACATCTCCCAATGTGTGTGTGTGTGTGTGTGTGTGTGTGTGTGTGTGTGTGTGTGTGTGTGTGTGTGTGTGTGTGTGTGTGACCAGAGCCCGTCAACGTCCCGTTGGAGCTGACCAGCGACACCAGCACCACGGCGCTGCCGGCGGCGGCGGCGGCGCCTCAGCCGCTGAAGAAGCCGCTGAAGAAACCGTCGGTGAAGAAGATTCTGCAGAGCGGAAACAAAGGTGGCGCCGTCACACGTCACGTCACGTCACGTCAGAGTCAGAGTCATGTTTGTTGTTTGTTGTCCCTCGACGGAGACAATAAACAATAAACAACCAATCAAATAAGAAACAGCAACAACAAAGTGCAGCATCTGTAAAGAACAGCTTGTTGTGTTCTTCATTGTCAGGTTGAAGCATCAAATTATTGATTAGTTAAAGGTTTTTGTTTTATTTTGTCTTTTCTGACCAGTTTTGACCGTTTTATGGCAGATGCTGCACGTTGCCATGGTTTTACTGTGGGTCTTTTTTTTGGATGGACAGCAAAGTTAAAAGCCCAATAACTGAATAACTTGAATGTGTGTGTGTGTGTGCGCACAGACTGTCAGATGGACATCGCCATGGTGATCGACAGCAGCAACAACATCGGGCGGCGACGCTTCAACCTGCAGAAGAACTTCGTCACCAAACTGGCGGCCATGTTGAGGGTCGGACCCACGGGACCTCACGTGGGTCTGATCCAGGCCAGGTCAGACACACACACACACACACACACACACACACACACACACACACACACACACACACATGGAGACTTCTGGTCTGGATCGTGCTTTTATTGTGAAAATCCTTGTGTGCAGTGATTCTCCCAGGACGGAGTTCCTTCTCTCCAACTTCACTCAACCCAAGGAGCTGCTGTTCGCCATCAAGGAGCTGGCGTACCTGGGAGGAGACAGCAACATAGGTCACACACACACACACACACACACACACACACACACACACACACACACACACACACACACACACACACACACACACACACACACACACACACACACACACACACACACACACACGCTTTTCTCCCCATAACAATATAAATCCATATTGTTATGAAATATATATAATTGTGTTCCACCTGCAAAGTCATGGAGGACAAAGAAACAACAACGTTCAGCGCTGTCCAGTTGAAAAACAACATGGAAGGGGCGGTGCGTGGCGCAGTGGTTAAGGCAGCCGCCCCATGTATATGCAGACGCAGGCGTCCCCGGTTCGCGTCCCGCATCGGGCAGACCTTTCCTGCATGTCATTCCCCTCTCTCTGCCTCCCCCTTTCCTGTCTATCTCTACTAATCTATCAAATAAAGGCATAAAACGCCAAAAAAATATACTTTAAAAAAAAAAAAAAAAAAAAAAAAAAAGAAAAACAACATGGAAGTTGGAAAAATGGACGATTAATAAAATTAAACAAAAATACAACATTTATATTAAGATATACTTTATTTGTCCTTGACGGAAACTTGTCTTGGGTTTATTTACTTTATGCTATATGATAATAGCAGACGTAGGATGTTCAGTAGCTGCACTGGAAGAGGAGGAAACACGGGACCAATCAGTGACTTTAACAACGTAAACATGTTTAACTTACATTTTTATTGCAGGTGAAACATTTAACTCACTTTGATCTCACTCATAAATACACTTTTTAAAGTATTTTATTTCACTTTGTGGTGCGACAGCGCCCTCTGCTGACGCTGACCCGCCGCCACTGACATCTACATAAATAACATGATTGGATAAAAGCGTTCTTTTAGTCGTCAGGTCCCCGTGTCGTAGAGACGTCGACAGTCGTTGTAAAGAAACACAGTAAACATGTGACGTCCTCGTTTAGCGCCCGGCGCCCGGTCAGACTAACGCCTGGTCAGACTAACGCCTGGTCAGACTAACGCCTGGTCAGACTTACGCCGGGTCAGACTGACGCCTGGTCAGACTAACGCCTGGTCAGACTAACGCCTGGTCAGACTAACGCCTGGTCAGACTAACGGCGGGTCAGACTAACGGCGGGTCAGACTAACGCCGGGTCAGACTAACGCCTGGTCAGACTAACGGCGGGTCAGACTAACGCCTGGTCAGACTAACGCCTGGTCAGACTAACGCCGGGTCAGACTAACGCCTGGTCAGACTAACGCCTGGTCAGACTAACGCCGGGTCAGACTAACGCCGGGTCAGACTAACGCCGGGTCAGACTAACGCCTGGTCAGACTAACGCCTGGTCAGACTAACGCCGGGTCAGACTAACGCCGGGTCAGACTAACGCCTGGTCAGACTAACGCCTGGTCAGACTAACGCCTGGTCAGACTAACGCCGGGTCAGACTAACGCCTGGTCAGACTAACGCCTGGTCAGACTAACGCCGGGTCAGACTAACGCCTGGTCAGACTAACGCCGGGTCAGACTAACGCCGGGTCAGACTAACGCCTGGTCAGACTAACGCCTGGTCAGACTAACGCCGGGTCAGACTAACGCCGGGTCAGACTAACGCCTGGTCAGACTAACGCCTGGTCAGACTAACGCCGGGTCAGACTAACGCCTGGTCAGACTAGCGCCTGGTCAGACTAGCGCCGGGTCAGACTAACGCCTGGTCAGACTAACGCCGGGTCAGACTAACGCCTGGTCAGACTAACGCCTGGTCAGACTAACGCCGGGTCAGACTAACGCCTGGTCAGACTAACGCCTGGTCAGACTAACGCCGGGTCAGACTAACGCCTGGTCAGACTAACGCCGGGTCAGACTAACGCCTGGTCAGACTAACGCCTGGTCAGACTAACGCCGGGTCAGACTAACGCCGGGTCAGACTAACGCCTGGTCAGACTAACGCCTGGTCAGACTAACGCCTGGTCAGACTAACGGCGGGTCAGACTAACGCCTGGTCGCCCGCAGGTAAAGCCATCATGCACACGGCCGAGACCTTCTTCATCCAGGAGAACGGCGGGAGGCGGGGCCACCCCCGCGTGATGATGGTGTTGATCGACGGCTGGCCGTCCGACGACCTGGAGCAGGCCGCCAAGTTCGCGCGAGACTCCGGCGTCAACGTCTTCCTGGTGTCCGTGGCCAAGCCGGCGCCCGAGGAGCTCGCCATGGTGCCGGACAAGGACTTCGTCAAGAAGGTTGGCGCCGCGTCTCTCCGGTGACACGTACAGCTCAGTCTGTGTTTGTTTGAGCGGCAGGTGAGGCTGAAGCTCCGCCCCCTTCCTTCTCTCCGCAGGCGGTGTGCAAAGACAACGGCTTCTTCGGCTACGCCATCCCCAGCTGGTTCAGCACCACCAAGCACGTCAAGCCGCTCAGCCAGAGGCTCTGCGGCCTGGACGGCCTGCTCTGCAGTAAGACACCGCAACACCTCAACACCTGTTCTCCACCACACCTGTCCACCTCAACACCTATTCACGTGTTCACCTGTTGACCACCACACCTGTCCATCTGTCAAGTCAAGTCAAGTCAAGTCAATTTTATTTGTATAGCCCTTTTTCACAAACAGTTTGTCTCAAAGGACTTCACATGACATTGTAACAACATCCTCTGTCCTTAGACCCTCGCATCGACTGAGGAAAAACTCCATAGAAAACCCTTTAACAGGGAAAAATAGGAGAAACCTCAGGGTGAGCAACAGAGGAGGGATCCCTCACCCAGGACGGACAGACGTGCAGTAGATGTTGTTACAGACAAGACAGTTTACAGTTTTACAGTTTATGACAGAACATGCGAAATGTGCATAGAGTTAATGGTGGCAGCTTCTGGTGACAGCTGGCAGATTGGTCCAGGGTCCAGTAGCAGGAGGGATACAGGTAGCGGCTGATCTGCGGAAACACAGAAAGAGGAGTGCGAGACACCAAGGCCAAACTACAAAGTGCAACAGAAAATGACGGTTCCAAAATATACTATTTTAAAAATATAAAAATATACCAAGTGGGGGGGGGGGTATAGAAGAGAGGAGGAGACGGAGGAGGAGAAAGGAGAGGGCTCTGTGTAACCAGATGTGTCCCCCAGCAGTCTAAGCCTATAGCAGCGTAGCTATAAATGGTTCAGAGCTACCTGAACCAGCCCTAACTAAAAGCCCTGTCATAAAGGAAGGTCTTAAGTCTAGACTTAAATGTAGTCAGAGTGTCTGCCTCTTTGACCCAAGGAGAGAGCTGGTTCCACAGTAAAGGAGCCCGGTAGCTAAAAGCTCTACCTCCTAATCTATTTCTAGAGATACTAGGAGTCACTAACAAACCTGCATTCTGGGAGCGGAGTGCTCTGCTAGGACAGTACGGAGTAATTAGTTCTTTCAGATAGGACGGAGCTTTATCATTAAGAGCCTTATAAGTCAGTAGGAGTATTTTAAAGTCTATTCTAAATCCTATAGGAAGCCAGTGGAGAGAAGCTAAGGTGGGAGAGATGTGCTCTCTCTTCTTAACTCCTGTCAAAACCCTCGCTGCGGCGTTCTGGACTAGCTGGAGACTCTTGAGAGAGTTTTTGGGACATCCTGACAAGAGAGAGTTACAGTAGTCTAGTCTAGAAGTGATAAATGCATGCACTAGTTTCTCAGCATCGCTCTGGGAGAGGATATTCCTAATCTTAGCGATACTACGCAGGTGGAAGAAGGCGGTCCTAGTTACATGCTTTATGTGGGAACTGAAAGAAAGGTCTTGGTCAAAAATGACCCCAAGGTTCTTTGCTGTTGTGCTAGAGGTCTGGGCGATATTATCTAGAGTAGCGATCTGATTGGAAAACGCATCCCTGAGTTGTTTAGGACCGAACACAATAACCTCGGTTTTATCTGAGTTTAGTAACAAGAAGTTAGCGGACATCCAGGATTTGATGTCTTTTAAGCAGTCTTGCAGGTTAATGAGGCGGTTACTATCATCTGGCTCCATGGACAAGTAGAGCTGTGTATCATCCGCATAACAGTGAAAATTAATTGAGTGTTTCCGGATGATGTTGCCTAATGGAAGTATGTAAAGAATGAAGAGAATTGGTCCTAAAACTGAACCCTGCGGTACACCATACATAACTCTGCTGTATTCTGAATATGTATTGTTAACATTAACAAACTGAAACCTGTCAGATAAGTATGACTTAAACCAATTTAGGGCAGGTCCTTTAATCCCAATTTCATGGTCTAGCCTATTTAGCAGGATGCTGTGGTCGATGGTGTCGAATGCAGCACTGAGGTCTAAAAGTACGAGTACAGAGACAAGGCCTCTGTCTGAAGCTACAAGAAGATCATTAGAGACTTTGACCAGTGCTGTTTCAGTACTATGGTATTCTCTGAATCCAGATTGGAAAGTTTCAAAGAGCTCGTTACTATGCAGATGTTCATGTAGCTGTTCTAGGACAACCTTCTCAAGGATCTTGGACATATAGGGGATCATCTGTCCATCTGTCCACCTCAACACCTGTTCACCTCAACACCTCAACACCTGTCCACCTGTTCTCCACCACACCTGTCCACCTGTTGACCTGTTCACCTGTTCACCTCAACACCTGTTCACCTATTTACCTGTCCACTGTTCACCTGTCCACCTCAACACTTGTTCACCTGCTCACCTGTTCTCCACCACACCTGTTCACCTGTTGACCTGTCCACTTGTTCACCTCAACACCTGTTCACCTGTTGACCACTACACCTGTTCATCTATTTACCTGTCCACCTGTTCTCCACCACACCTGTTGGCCTGTTGACCTGTTGACCACTACACCTGTCCACTTGTCCACCTCAACACCTGTTCATCTATTTACCTGTCCATCTGTCCACCTCAACACTTGTCCACCTGTCCACCTGTTCTCCACAACACCTGTTGACCACTACACCTGTTGGCCTGTTGACCACTACACCTGTTCATCTATTTACCTGTCCACCACTACACCTGTCCACCTGTTCACCACCACACCTGTTCACCTGTTGACCACTACACCTGTCCACCTGTTCACCTGTCCACCTCAACACCTGTTCATCTATTTACCTGTCCACCTGTTGACCTGTTGACCTGTTGACTACTACACCTGTCCTCCTGTGTTTCAGGTAAAACCTGCTACAACTCCGTCAACGTCGGTTTCCTGATCGACGGCTCTTCCAGCGTCGGCGAGGGGAACTTCCAGCTGGTCCTGGACTTCCTGTCCGGAGTCGCCAGCAGCTTCGACGTCTCGGACGTGGGCGCTCGGATCGGTCAGCGCCGCCACACGGAGCACGGCTCATTCACGGATTGATTGATTGATTGATCAGCTGATTGGTGTGTGTGTGTGTGTGTGTGTGTGTGTGTTGCAGGTGCGGTGCAGTTCACCTACGACCAGCGGCTGGAGTTCACCATGTCCGACCACTCCAGTAAGGAGGAGGTCGCCACGGCGCTGAAGAGGATCCCCTACATGAGCGGCGGCACGGCGACCGGCGCCGCCATCAGCTACACCACCCAGCGACTCTTCAGGTAACGCCACAGCTGGCGCTAACGCCTCAGCTGGCGCTAACGCCACGGCTGGCGCTAACGCCACGGCTGGCGCTAACGCCACAGCTGGCGCTAACGCCACAGCTGACGCTAACGCCTCAGCTGACGCTAACGCCACAGCTGGCGCTAACGCCACAGCTGACGCTAACGCCACAGCTGGCGCTAACGCCACAGCTGGCGCTAACGCCTCAGGTGGCGCTAACGCCTCAGCTGACGCTAACGCCACAGCTGGCGCTAACGCCACAGCTGGCGCTAACGGCTCAGCTGACGCTAACGGCTCAGCTGACGCTAACGCCACAGCTGGCGCTAACGCCACAGCTGGCGCTAACGCCTCAGGTGGCGCTAACGCCTCAGCTGACGCTAACGCCACAGCTGGCGCTAACGCCACAGCTGGCGCTAACGGCTCAGCTGACGCTAACGCCTCAGCTGACGCTAACGCCACAGCTGGCGCTAACGCCACAGCTGGCGCTAACGCCTCAGGTGGCGCTAACGCCTCAGCTGACGCTAACGCCACAGCTGGCGCTAACGCCACAGCTGGCGCTAACGGCTCAGCTGACGCTAACGGCTCAGCTGACGCTAACGCCACAGCTGGCGCTAACGCCACAGCTGGCGCTAACGCCTCAGGTGGCGCTAACGCCTCAGCTGACGCTAACGCCACAGCTGGCGCTAACGCCACAGCTGGCGCTAACGGCTCAGCTGACGCTAACGCCTCAGCTGACGCTAACGCCACAGCTGGCGCTAACGCCACAGCTGGCGCTAACGCCTCAGCTGGCGCTAACGCCACAGCTGGCGCTAACGCCACAGCTGACGCTAACGCCTCAGCTGGCGCTAACGCCTCAGCTGGCGCTAACGCCTCAGCTGGCGCTAACGCCACAGCTGGCGCTAACGCCTCAGCTGGCGCTAACGCCACAGCTGGCGCTAACGCCACAGCTGACGCTAACGCCTCAGCTGGCGCTAACGCCACAGCTGGCGCTAACGCCTTTGTTTAAAAAACAAAGACAGTCTCATACAAACGCTGCGTTTCCCGCTCCCTCCACCAGGCGGACGGGACCAGGACGCAACTTCCTCATCGTGGTGACGGACGGTCAGTCGTACGACGACGTGAGGAGCCCGGCGATGTACGCACACTCACAAGGTGTGTGTTACAACAACAACAGTCTGAATGAATGAATGAATTTTTATTTTCAAACATGTATAAAGAAATATATGTAGCTATTTGTACAAAAGAAAGAAAAAATAAATAAAAATAGAGCCAAGGCAAAACAAAACACGGCACAAAAAGGAGTAGTAGTTTAATTTCCCTCCTTTTTAATTATTCTATATAAATATATACCACATATATACACATGTAATTATCTATTTAAATATATAATTCCAAAAATAAAAATATACTACATACATATCCTTATAAATAAAATATATATATAAACTATCCCCATAATTAAACATATACCATATACTAAGTTAGTTACAATGTAACAATCAACACTATTCTATTAATAGATTTATCATCGTTAACATTCTTCCTCTTCCATAAACTTGACCTTTTTTAAAACAGATTTATATTCGATTCTTCCTGTAAGTCGTACCTCACCTGTCTCCTCCTTGTGTCTGTCACTCGCCCAGACATCATCATCTTCTCGGTGGGCGTGGCCTGGGCGCCCATGGATGACCTCAGAGCGATGTCATCGGAGCCGAAGGACAGCCACACCTTCTTCACCCGCGAGTTCAACGGCCTCGCCGACTTCATCGCTCCACTCGTCCAAGGGATCTGCAGAGACTTCTCCGAGAAAAACTGAGACCACACACAAACACACACACACACACACACACACACATAAACACACACACACACACACGCACACATAAACACACACACACACTTGTACTTCAACTGTTGTAACCAAACCTGTCATTAGTCGAGACAAAACGTCCTCATAAACATAAAACCAGGTCAGTAAGTTCACCTCTGTTTCTTTAAAGGGATAGTTCAACATTTAGTCAAACTGTCCCATCACCATAACCCCTATAGTCATAGCAGTAGGTTCATTACCTTTAATTGTTGGTGCAAGCTATTTTTAGAACGGCGGAGCAGAGCCGTGAGCTGCTCAGAGCTACGCTACGGAGGCTCATGGGATTTCTTGGTTTCCCTCATCAAACTCATCAAATACACAATCCAACAACTCCACAACGCTCTGGTGGACAAGTTGTGACCTGCACATTCACCACGCTATGAGATAATAACACAACGTTACCACACAGAGTTGTTTTAGAGGGAAATTCATGTAAAACCTCTGATGCACGTTGCCTTCAGGGACAGTTGTTCATCACCAGTCTCTGTATTTCCCTCTAAAACAACTCTGTGTGGTAACGTTGTGTTATTATCTCATAGCGTGGTGAATGTGCAGGTCACAACTTGTCCACCAGAGCGTTGTGGAGTTGTTGGATTGTGTATTTGATGAGTTTGATGAGGGAAACCAAGAAATCCCATGAGCCTCCGTAGCGTAGCTCTGAGCAGCTCACGGCTCTGCTCCGCCGTTCTAAAAATAGCTTGCACCGACAATTAAAGGTAACGAACCTACTGCTATGACTATAGGGGTTATGGTGATGGGACAGTCTGAATAAATGTTGAACTATCCCTTTAAGTGTGAGGTCGTTCAGTAACAGACTCACCTGTACGACTGTAAACCTCCAACACACAACAAACCCGTGAAGCAGCGACGACAACAAAGTCCTCGCGTCGCAGGTGCAGACACACGTCGTCAATCAACAGGTTCTACATTCATATTTATATTCATATTTATATTTATATACTTTGCATGAATTCAACAAGGTTCTTAAAAGTTTAGGTCGGACGTCAGGACTCGAAGGCAAACTTAAAAGGGTTGAGAACCAAAAACATCCTCGTGTCCCCGCAAAGACAGAAGAATAAGAACACACACTCCTAATGTACATATATGATACACAGGTTTGACAACACATGTACATAACGACACACTCCACACAACAACAACACTTTTATATTTAATGACGGAAACGTTGGAAAATGATCAAACATAATAATCAAAGGTAGAATCTTGATTCATTCACTCTTCACTTCACAGTCGATTATTGATTAAAGGACTCAAATAGAAGAAGAAAACAGAAAGAGTTTTTAATCAAATTCATTTAAATTTACCTGATTAATTAGATCCTGATTCCATTAAAAGGAACAAAAACTAAATATGTTTTAAGATTAAAAAGTCATAATAATAGATCTAATATAGAGATCATAATAATTTTGTAATGATTGTGACACTTGAGAGTCAAATATTTAATTTCATAATGATTTTTCTTCTAATCACGAATGACAGACCTATAAATAAATATTTAAAGTAATTGATAATAAGTGATGAGATAAATTTCAAATCAACAAAATGTTGGATCTTAAGACAAAATAGTTCCTTTGATTTCATCGTTTCCAGTGAAGAGTGAATGAATCAAACTCTGGTGTTTGTTTGTTTTCTGTATTTTTTATTTTATCCTGAAACGTTTCAACGTGTTTTTTCGTCACACGTTTCCATTGTTTCTTCATCTGTTCTTTTTATTTGAAAGCGTTTTTTATTATTCAACTGATAAAACTGATCTTTTCAATTTTAATTGTTTTGTAAATGTCTAAAAGCAAAAAAACAAAAAACAAAAATAGCTTCAATCACTTTTTTCATGTGTTTATCAGATGTTTGTTGTTTTCATTCTTTTAAACTTTGGGGACGTTTGTTCTGGTCATGTGACCCAGTAAAGAACAGCTTAAATTAACTTAAGAACATTCTTCAAAACAAAAACTTTATTTTTATGATATAAAACCTTGTGACAGTGAGGTTTTCTTCTTTCTGTTGAACAGGAAATCAAATTAGATCGACTTCATTTATCATCGTCTGGATTTAATATTGAGTTTCAGCAGGAATCAAACTTTTTATTTTTTTATTGTTTCGACTTAAATGAAATGTGCCAAATCCACCACAATGTTCATTAATTGGATTTCTACTTGTTTTGTTTTGTTTGTTCTCTGCAGTTGAATTATTTTTGAACACATTGAACACAGATCCTGATCAATTGGCAGAATTTAAAAACGTGGTGCTTCTGTGAAAAGTTCACAAGGGACAGAAAGATGAGATGATTCAAATAAATATTGTCCAGTTATAAATATAGATTTAGATGATTAGTTCCAGATTATTTAACAGCGCTGCAGCAGGAAGTGAAGCTCTGGCCGGTTAACGAGCAGCAGATCAAACAGGTGCCGGTAAATATTCATGTTTCCTGAATGTAACATGGGGGAAAAATGCAGATTATTTTTTATTAAAAGGGCTAAAATCTCTGTCATGGTTCTTCAGATCTGTGATGTCAGGACAGATTTATAGAAATGTAAAGATGAATCTCTGTGTCTGTGTAAATTAACCCTCTGAGGGGATTCATGAGGTCACAGACGTTTCTGTTCTTCTTCTGTATTTATTATCTGTTTTCTGGTGTGTTTTTGCTTTGTTTTTTCCAATAAAGAATAGTTATTTTTATAGCTTGTCCATTCATGTCTCCACATCACATCAGTCTGAGGCAGCGAGGTGTCGCCACCTGGTGTCCAACCAGCAGACAACAGGTGGGTCTATGTGTAACCATGGTGATTAATGAACAGAACACTGAACAAACAGTGATGAATCCATTGCAGCTGCAGCTGCAGATGGTTGTAAAGCATAAAACATGTCCTGCCCTCCATCACATGTAGGTGTGTGTATTTGTGTGTAGGTACTGTTGGGGTCACTTTAGTAGATGAGAGGGGGGGCTGCCATATTGTGTAATGTTTGATTGGTTGCCTGGTTACCGGTTACCTGGCCGCTTAGTCTGACGTAAGCGGAAGGAGCGAGGCAGGCAGAACATAACATCCAAAGAGGAGTCTCGTGGACAAAAGAGGCTCCCGCCCCGGGAAAAGTGAAGTGGATGACGCCAGGAAGGACGCCTCGACTCTTTCCTGGTGTCTCACTCTAGGTGAGATGTCACATAGGTGTCATCCTCATTCCTGTTGCATATTGTTCCTGACATCTCACTCTACCTCTGGTATCATTTTGGTGGCATTTTACTGTAGAAATCTGGAGAAAAATCATTTTAAAATCACCAATATAACACAACCCAGTTACAGTATGCTGACCTTTGACCTTAGGTCACATCAATTCCTTCATAGGTGTCATCCTCATTCCTTTTGCATATTGTTCCTGGTGTCTCACTCTACCTCTGGTATCATTTTGGTGGCATTTTACTGTAGAAATCTGGAGAAAAATGACATTAAAGTCACCCATATAACACAAACCAGTTACAGTATGCTGACCTTTGACCTTAGGTCACATCAATTCCTTCATAGGTGTCATCCTCATTCCTTTTGCATATTGTTCCTGGTGTCTCACTCTACCTCTGGTATCATTTTGGTGGCATTTTACTGTAGAAAATTTGAGAAAAATCATTTTAAAGTCACTCCTATATCAAAACCCAGTTACAGTATGGTGACCTTTGACCTTAGGTCACATCAATTCCTTCATAGGTGTCATCCTCATTCCTTTTGCATATTGTTCCTGACATCTCACTCTACCTCTGGTATCATTTTGGTGGCATTTTACTGTAGAAATCTGGAGAAAAATGACATTAAAGTCACCAATATAACACAACCCAGTTACAGTATGCTGACCTTTGACCTTAGGTCACATCAATTCCTTCATAGGTGTCATCCTCATTCCTTTTGCATATTGTTCCTGGTGTCTCACTCTACCTCTGGTATCATTTTGGTGGCATTTTACTGTAGAAATCTGGAGAAAAATGACATTAAAGTCACCCATATAACACAAACCAGTTACAGTATGCTGACCTTTGACCTTAGGTCAAATCAATTCCTTCATAGGTGTCATCCTCATTCCTTTTGCATATTGTTCCTGGTGTCTCACTCTACCTCTGGTATCATTTTGGTGGCATTTTACTGTAGAAAATTTGAGAAAAATCATTTTAAAGTCACCCATATAACACAACCCAGTTACAGTATGCTGACCTTTGACCTTAGGTCACATCAATTCCTTCATAGGTGTCATCCTCATTCCTTTTGCATATTGTTCCTGACATCTCACTCTACCTCTGGTATCATTTTGGTGGCATTTTACTGTAGAAATCTGGAGAAAAATCATTTTAAAGTCACCCCTATAACACAAACCAGTTACAGGATGCTGACCTTTGACCTTAGGTCACATCAATTCCTTCATAGGTGTCATCCTCATTCCTTTTGCATGTTGTTCCTGGTGTCTCACTCTACCTCTGGTATCATTTTGGTGGTATTTTACTGTAGAAATCTGGAGAAAAATGACATTAAAGTCACCCATATACGAAAACCCAGTTACAGTATGCTGACATTTGACCTTAGGTCACATCAATTCCTTCATAGGTGTCATCCTCATTCCTTTTGCATATTGTTCCTGGTGTCTCACTCTACCTCTGGTATCATTTTGGTGGCATTTTACTGTAGAAATCTGGAGAAAAATCATTTTAAAGTCACCCATATACGAAAACCCAGTTACAGTATGCTGACCTTTGACCTTAGGTCAAATCAATTCCTTCATAGGTGTCATCCTCATTCCTTTTGCATGTTGTTCCTGGTGTCTCACTCTACCTCTGGTATCATTTTGGTGGCATTTTACTGTAGAAATCTGGAGAAAAATGACATTAAAGTCACCCATATAACACAAACCAGTTACAGTATGCTGACCTTTGACCTTAGGTCACATCAATTCCTTCATAGGTGTCATCCTCATTCCTTTTGCATATTGTTCCTGACATCTCACTCTACCTCTGGTATCATTTTGGTGGCATTTTACTGTAGAAATCTGGAGTAAAATGACATTAAAGTCAGCCCTATAACACAAACCAGTTACAGTATGCTGACCTTTGACCTTAGGTCACATCAATTCCTTCATAGGTGTCATCCTCATTCCTTTTGCATATTGTTCCTGACATCTCACTCTACCTCTGGTATCATTTTGGTGGCATTTTACTGTAGAAATCTGGAGAAAAATCATTTTAAAGTCACCCCTATAACACAAACCAGTTACAGGATGCTGACCTTTGACCTTAGGTCACATCAATTCCTTCATAGGTGTCATCCTCATTCCTTTTGCATGTTGTTCCTGGTGTCTCACTCTACCTCTGGTATCATTTTGGAGGCATTTTACTGTAGAAATCTGGAGAAAAATGACATTAAAGTCACCCATATAACACAAACAAGTTACAGTATGGTGACCTTTGACCTTAGGTCACATCAATTCCTTCATAGGTGTCATCCTCATTCCTTTTGCATATTGTTCCTGACATCTCACTCTACCTCTGGTATCATTTTGGTGGCATTTTACTGTAGAAATCTGGAGAAAAATGACATTAAAGTCACCCATAAACGAAAACCCAGTTACAGTATGCTGACATTTGACCTTAGGTCACATCAATTACTTCATAGGTGTCATCCTCATTCCTTTTGCATGTTGTTCCTGGTGTCTCACTCTACCTCTGGTATCATTTTGGTGGCATTTTACTGTAGAAATCTGGAGAAAAATAACTTTAAAGTCACCCATATAACACAAACCAGTTACAGTATGCTGACCTTTGACCTTAGGTCACATCAATTCCTTCATAGGTGTCATCCTCATTCCTTTTGCATGTTGTTCCTGGTGTCTCACTCTACCTCTGGTATCATTTTGGTGGCATTTTACTGTAGAAATCTGGAGAAAAATCATTTTAAAGTCACCCATATACGAAAACCCAGTTACAGTATGCTGACCTTTGACCTTAGGTCACATCAATTCCTTCATAGGTGTCATCCTCATTCCTTTTGCATGTTGTTCCTGACATCTCACTCTACCTCTGGTATCATTTTGGTGGCATTTTACTGTAGAAATCTGGAGAAAAATGACATTAAAGTCAGCCCTATAACACAAACAAGTTACAGTATGCTGACCTTTGACCTTAGGTCACATCAATTCCTTCATAGGTGTCATCCTCATTCCTTTTGCATATTGTTCCTGACATCTCACTCTACCTCTGGTATCATTTTGGTGGCATTTTACTGTAGAAATCTGGAGAAAAATCATTTTAAAGTCACCCCTATAACACAAACCAGTTACAGGATGCTGACCTTTGACCTTAGGTCACATCAATTCCTTCATAGGTGTCATCCTCATTCCTTTTGCATATTGTTCCTGGTGTCTCACTCTACCTCTGGTATCATTTTGGTGGCATTTTACTGTAGAAATCTGGAGAAAAATGACATTAAAGTCACCCATATAACACAACCCAGTTACAGTATGCTGACCTTTGACCTTAGGTCACATCAATTCCTTCATAGGTGTCATCCTCATTCCTTTTGCATATTGTTCCTGACATCTCACTCTACCTCTGGTATCATTTTGGTGGCATTTTACTGTAGAAATCTGGAGAAAAATGACATTAAAGTCAGCCCTATATAACACAAACAAGTTACAGTATGCTGACCTTTGACCTTAGGTCACATCAATTCCTTCATAGGTGTCATCCTCATTCCTTTTGCATATTGTTCCTGGTGTCTCACTCTACCTCTGGTATCATTTTGGTGGCATTTTACTGTAGAAATCTGGAGAAAAATCATTTTAAAGTCACCCCTATAACACAAACCAGTTACAGGATGCTGACCTTTGACCTTAGGTCACATCAATTCCTTCATAGGTGTCATCCTCATTCCTTTTGCATGTTGTTCCTGGTGTCTCACTCTACCTCTGGTATCATTTTGGTGGCATTTTACTGTAGAAATCTGGAGAAAAATCATTTTAAAGTCACCCATATAACAAAACCCAGTTACAGTATGCTGACCTTTGACCTTAGGTCACATCAATTCCTTCATAGGTGTCATCCTCATTCCTTTTGCATATTGTTCCTGGTGTCTCACTCTACCTCTGGTATCATTTTGGTGGCATTTTACTGTAGAAATCTGGAGAAAAATGACATTAAAGTCACCCATATAACACAAACCAGTTACAGTATGCTGACCTTTGACCTTAGGTCACATCAATTCCTTCATAGGTGTCATCCTCATTCCTTTTGCATATTGTTCCTGACATCTCACTCTACCTCTGGTATCATTTTGGTGGCATTTTACTGTAGAAATCTGGAGAAAAATCATTTTAAAGTCACCCCTATAACAAAACCCAGTTACAGTATGCTGACCTTTGACCTTAGGTCACATCAATTCCTTCATAGGTGTCATCCTCATTCCTTTTGCATGTTGTTCCTGACATCTCACTCTACCTCTGGTATCATTTTGGTGGCATTTTACTGTAGAAATCTGGAGAAAAATCATTTTAAAGTCACCCATATAACACAAACCAGTTACAGTATGCTGACCTTTGACCTTAGGTCACATCAATTCCTTCATAGGTGTCATCCTCATTCCTTTTGCATATTGTTCCTGGTGTCTCACTCTACCTCTGGTATCATTTTGGTGGCATTTTACTGTAGAAATCTGGAGAAAAATGACATTAAAGTCACCCATATAACACAAACCAGTTACAGTATGCTGACCTTTGACCTTAGGTCACATCAATTCCTTCATAGGTGTCATCCTCATTCCTTTTGCATATTGTTCCTGACATCTCACTCTACCTCTGGTATCATTTTGGTGGCATTTTACTGTAGAAATCTGGAGAAAAATGACATTAAAGTCAGCCCTATAACACAAACCAGTTACAGTATGCTGACCTTTGACCTTAGGTCACATCAATTCCTTCATAGGTGTCATCCTCATTCCTTTTGCATATTGTTCCTGGTGTCTCACTCTACCTCTGGTATCATTTTGGTGGCATTTTACTGTAGAAATCTGGAGAAAAATGACATTAAAGTCACCCATATACGAAAACCCAGTTACAGTATGCTGACCTTTGACCTTAGGTCACATCAATTCCTTCATAGGTGTCATCCTCATTCCTTTTGCATATTGTTCCTGGTGTCTCACTCTACCTCTGGTATCATTTTGGTGGCATTTTACTGTAGAAATCTGGAGAAAAACCATTTTAAAGTCACCCCTATAACACAACCCAGTTACAGTATGCTGACCTTTGACCTTAGGTCACATCAATTCCTTCATAGGTGTCATCCTCATTCCTTTTGCATATTGTTCCTGACATCTCACTCTACCTCTGGTATCATTTTGGTGGCATTTTACTGTAGAAATCTGGAGAAAAATCATTTTAAAGTCACCCATATACGAAAACCCAGTTACAGTATGCTGACCTTTGACCTTAGGTCACATCAATTCCTTCATAGGTGTCATCCTCATTCCTTTTGCATATTGTTCCTGACATCTCACTCTACCTCTGGTATCATTTTGGTGGCATTTTACTGTAGAAATCTGGAGAAAAATCATTTTAAAGTCACCCATATAACAAAACCCAGTTACAGTATGCTGACCTTTGACCTTAGGTCACATCAATTCCTTCATAGGTGTCATCCTCATTCCTTTTGCATGTTGTTCCTGGTGTCTCACTCTACCTCTGGTATCATTTTGGTGGCATTTTACTGTAGAAATCTGGAGAAAAATGACATTAAAGTCACCCATATAACACAAACCAGTTACAGTATGCTGACCTTTGACCTTAGGTCACATCAATTCCTTCATAGGTGTCATCCTCATTCCTTTTGCATATTGTTCCTGACATCTCACTCTACCTCTGGTATCATTTTGGTGGCATTTTACTGTAGAAATCTGGAGAAAAATGACATTAAAGTCACCCCTATAACACAACCCAGTTACAGTATGCTGACCTTTGACCTTAGGTCACATCAATTCCTTCATAGGTGTCATCCTCATTCCTTTTGCATATTGTTCCTGACATCTCACTCTACCTCTGGTATCATTTTGGTGGCATTTTACTGTAGAAATCTGGAGAAAAATGACATTAAAGTCAGCCCTATAACACAACCCAGTAACAGTATGCTGACCTTTGACCTTAGGTCACATCAATTCCTTCATAGGTGTCATCCTCATTCCTTTTGCATATTGTTCCTGACATCTCACTCTACCTCTGGTATCATTTTGGTGGCATTTTACTGTAGAAATCTGGAGAAAAATCATTTTAAAGTCACCCATATAACACAAACCAGTTACAGTATGCTGACCTTTGACCTTAGGTCACATCAATTCCTTCATAGGTGTCATCCTCATTCCTTTTGCATGTTGTTCCTGACATCTCGCTCTACCTCTGGTATCATTTTGGTGGCATTTTACTGTAGAAATCTGGAGAAAAATCATTTTAAAGTCACCACTATATCAAAACCCAGTTACAATATGCTGACCTTTGACCTTAGGTCACATCAATTCCTTCATAGGTGTCATCCTCATTCCTTTTGCATATTGTTCCTGGTGTCTCACTCTACCTCTGGTATCATTTTGGTGGCATTTTACTGTAGAAATCTGGAGAAAAATGACATTAAAGTCACCCATATAACACAAACCAGTTACAGTATGCTGACCTTTGACCTTAGGTCACATCAATTCCTTCATAGGTGTCATCCTCATTCCTTTTGCATATTGTTCCTGGTGTCTCACTCTACCTCTGGTATCATTTTGGTGGCATTTTACTGTAGAAATCTGGAGAAAAATCATTTTAAAGTCACCCATATACGAAAACCCAGTTACAGTATGCTGACCTTTGACCTTAGGTCACATCAATTCCTTCATAGGTGTCATCCTCATTCCTTTTGCATATTGTTCCTGACATCTCACTCTACCTCTGGTATCATTTTGGTGGCATTTTACTGTAGAAATCTGGAGAAAAATGACATTAAAGTCAGCCCTATAACACAAACAAGTTACAGTATGCTGACCTTTGACCTTAGGTCACATCAATTCCTTCATAGGTGTCATCCTCATTCCTTTTGCATATTGTTCCTGACATCTCACTCTACCTCTGGTATCATTTTGGTGGCATTTTACTGTAGAAATCTGGAGAAAAATGACATTAAAGTCACCCATATAACACAAACCAGTTACAGTATGCTGACCTTTGACCTTAGGTCACATCAATTCCTTCATAGGTGTCATCCTCATTCCTTTTGCATATTGTTCCTGACATCTCACTCTACCTCTGGTATCATTTTGGTGGCATTTTACTGTAGAAATCTGGAGAAAAATGACATTAAAGTCACCCATATAACACAAACCAGTTACAGTATGCTGACCTTTGACCTTAGGTCACATCAATTCCTTCATAGGTGTCATCCTCATTCCTTTTGCATATTGTTCCTGACATCTCACTCTACCTCTGGTATCATTTTGGTGGCATTTTACTGTAGAAATCTGGAGAAAAATCATTTTAAAGTCACCCCTATAACACAAACCAGTTACAGGATGCTGACCTTTGACCTTAGGTCACATCAATTCCTTCATAGGTGTCATCCTCATTCCTTTTGCATGTTGTTCCTGGTGTCTCACTCTACCTCTGGTATCATTTTGGTGGCATTTTACTGTAGAAATCTGGAGAAAAATCATTTTAAAGTCACCACTATAACAAAACACAGTTACAGTATGCTGACCTTTGACCTTAGGTCACATCAATTCCTTCATAGGTGTCATCCTCATTCCTTTTGCATATTGTTCCTGGTGTCTCACTCTACCTCTGGTATCATTTTGGTGGCATTTTACTGTAGAAATCTGGAGAAAAATGACATTAAAGTCACCCATATAACACAAACCAGTTACAGTATGCTGACCTTTGACCTTAGGTCACATCAATTCCTTCATAGGTGTCATCCTCATTCCTTTTGCATATTGTTCCTGGTGTCTCACTCTACCTCTGGTATCATTTTGGTGGCATTTTACTGTAGAAATCTGGAGAAAAATGACATTAAAGTCAGCCCTATAACACAAACAAGTTACAGTATGCTGACCTTTGACCTTAGGTCACATCAATTCCTTCATAGGTGTCATCCTCATTCCTTTTGCATGTTGTTCCTGGTGTCTCACTCTACCTCTGGTATCATTTTGGTGGCATTTTACTGTAGAAATCTGGAGAAAAATGACATTAAAGTCACCCATATAACACAAACCAGTTACAGTATGCTGACCTTTGACCTTAGGTCACATCAATTCCTTCATAGGTGTCATCCTCATTCCTTTTGCATATTGTTCCTGGTGTCTCACTCTACCTCTGGTATCATTTTGGTGGCATTTTACTGTAGAAATCTGGAGAAAAATCATTTTAAAGTCACCCATATAACACAACCCAGTTACAGTATGCTGACCTTTGACCTTAGGTCACATCAATTCCTTCATAGGTGTCATCCTCATTCCTTTTGCATATTGTTCCTGGTGTCTCACTCTACCTCTGGTATCATTTTGGTGGCATTTTACTGTAGAAATCTGGAGAAAAATCATTTTAAAGTCACCCATATAACAAAACCCAGTTACAGTATGCTGACCTTTGACCTTAGGTCACATCAATTCCTTCATAGGTGTCATCCTCATTCCTTTTGCATATTGTTCCTGACATCTCACTCTACCTCTGGTATCATTTTGGTGGCATTTTACTGTAGAAATCTGGAGAAAAATCATTTTAAAGTCACCCATATACGAAAACCCAGTTACAGTATGCTGACCTTTGACCTTAGGTCACATCAATTCCTTCATAGGTGTCATCCTCATTCCTTTTGCATGTTGTTCCTGACATCTCACTCTACCTCTGGTATCATTTTGGTGGCATTTTACTGTAGAAATCTGGAGAAAAATCATTTTAAAGTCACCCATATACGAAAACCCAGTTACAGTATGCTGACCTTTGACCTTAGGTCACATCAATTCCTTCATAGGTGTCATCCTCATTCCTTTTGCATATTGTTCCTGGTGTCTCACTCTACCTCTGGTATCATTTTGGTGGCATTTTACTGTAGAAATCTGGAGAAAAATGACATTAAAGTCACCCATATAACACAAACCAGTTACAGTATGCTGACCTTTGACCTTAGGTCACATCAATTCCTTCATAGGTGTCATCCTCATTCCTTTTGCATATTGTTCCTGACATCTCACTCTACCTCTGGTATCATTTTGGTGGCATTTTACTGTAGAAATCTGGAGAAAAATAACTTTAAAGTCACCCATATAACACAAACCAGTAACAGTATGCTGACCTTTGACCTTAGGTCACATCAATTCCTTCATAGGTGTCATCCTCATTCCTTTTGCATGTTGTTCCTGGTGTCTCACTCTACCTCTGGTATCATTTTGGTGGCATTTTACTGTAGAAATCTGGAGAAAAATCATTTTAAAGTCACCCATATACGAAAACCCAGTTACAGTATGCTGACCTTTGACCTTAGGTCACATCAATTCCTTCATAGGTGTCATCCTCATTCCTTTTGCATATTGTTCCTGGTGTCTCACTCTACCTCTGGTATCATTTTGGTGGCATTTTACTGTAGAAATCTGGAGAAAAATGACATTAAAGTCACCCATATAACACAAACCAGTTACAGTATGCTGACCTTTGACCTTAGGTCACATCAATTCCTTCATAGGTGTCATCCTCATTCCTTTTGCATATTGTTCCTGACATCTCACTCTACCTCTGGTATCATTTTGGTGGCATTTTACTGTAGAAATCTGGAGAAAAATCATTTTAAAGTCACCCCTATAACACAAACCAGTTACAGGATGCTGACCTTTGACCTTAGGTCACATCAATTCCTTCATAGGTGTCATCCTCATTCCTTTTGCATGTTGTTCCTGGTGTCTCACTCTACCTCTGGTATCATTTTGGTGGCATTTTACTGTAGAAATCTGGAGAAAAATGACATTAAAGTCACCCATATAACACAAACCAGTTACAGTATGCTGACCTTTGACCTTAGGTCACATCAATTCCTTCATAGGTGTCATCCTCATTCCTTTTGCATATTGTTCCTGGTGTCTCACTCTACCTCTGGTATCATTTTGGTGGCATTTTACTGTAGAAATTTGGAGAAAAATGACATTTTAAAGTCACCCATATAACACAAACCCAGTTACAGTATGCTGACCTTTGACCTTAGGTCACATCAATTCCTTCATAGGTGTCATCCTCATTCCTTTTGCATATTGTTCCTGACATCTCACTCTACCTCTGGTATCATTTTGGTGGCATTTTACTGTAGAAATCTGGAGAAAAATCATTTTAAAGTCGCCCATATAACAAAACCCAGTTACACTATGCTGACCTTTGACCTTAGGTCACATCAATTCCTTCATAGGTGTCATCCTCATTCCTTTTGCATGTTGTTCCTGACATCTCACTCTACCTCTGGTATCATTTTGGTGGCATTTTACTGTAGAAATCTGGAGAAAAATCATTTTAAAGTCACCCATATAACAAAACCCAGTTACAGTATGCTGACCTTTGACCTTAGGTCACATCAATTCCTTCATAGGTGTCATCCTCATTCCTTTTGCATATTGTTCCTGGTGTCTCACTCTACCTCTGGTATCATTTTGGTGGCATTTTACTGTAGAAATCTGGAGAAAAATGACATTAAAGTCACCCATATAACACAAACCAGTTACAGTATGCTGACCTTTGACCTTAGGTCACATCAATTCCTTCATAGGTGTCATCCTCATTCCTTTTGCATATTGTTCCTGACATCTCACTCTACCTCTGGTATCATTTTGGTGGCATTTTACTGTAGAAATCTGGAGAAAAATGACATTAAAGTCACCCATATAACACAAACCAGTTACAGTATGCTGACCTTTGACCTTAGGTCACATCAATTCCTTCATAGGTGTCATCCTCATTCCTTTTGCATATTGTTCCTGGTGTCTCACTCTACCTCTGGTATCATTTTGGTGGCATTTTACTGTAGAAATCTGGAGAAAAATCATTTTAAAGTCACCCATATAACACAAACCAGTTACAGTATGCTGACCTTTGACCTTAGGTCACATCAATTCCTTCATAGGTGTCATCCTCATTCCTTTTGCATGTTGTTCCTGACATCTCACTCTACCTCTGGTATCATTTTGGTGGCATTTTACTGTAGAAATCTGGAGAAAAATCATTTTAAAGTCACCCATATAACACAAACCAGTTACAGTATGCTGACCTTTGACCTTAGGTCACATCAATTCCTTCATAGGTGTCATCCTCATTCCTTTTGCATATTGTTCCTGGTGTCTCACTCTACCTCTGGTATCATTTTGGTGGCATTTTACCTTAGAAATCTGGAGAAAAATGACATTAAAGTCACCCATATACGAAAACCCAGTTACAGTATGCTGACCTTTGACCTTAGGTCACATCAATTCCTTCATAGGTGTCATCCTCATTCCTTTTGCATATTGTTCCTGACATCTCACTCTACCTCTGGTATCATTTTGGTGGCATTTTACTGTAGAAATCTGGAGAAAAATAACTTTAAAGTCACCCATATAACACAAACCAGTAACAGTATGCTGACCTTTGACCTTAGGTCACATCAATTCCTTCATAGGTGTCATCCTCATTCCTTTTGCATATTGTTCCTGACATCTCACTCTACCTCTGGTATCATTTTGGTGGCATTTTACTGTAGAAATCTGGAGAAAAATCATTTTAAAGTCACCCATATACGAAAACCCAGTTACAGTATGCTGACCTTTGACCTTAGGTCACATCAATTCCTTCATAGGTGTCATCCTCATTCCTTTTGCATATTGTTCCTGACATCTCACTCTACCTCTGGTATCATTTTGGTGGCATTTTACTGTAGAAATCTGGAGAAAAATGACATTAAAGTCACCCATATAACACAAACCAGTTACAGTATGCTGACCTTTGACCTTAGGTCACATCAATTCCTTCATAGGTGTCATCCTCATTCCTTTTGCATATTGTTCCTGGTGTCTCACTCTACCTCTGGTATCATTTTGGTGGCATTTTACTGTAGAAATCTGGAGAAAAATCATTTTAAAGTCACCCCTATAACACAACCCAGTTACAGTATGCTGACCTTTGACCTTAGGTCACATCAATTCCTTCATAGGTGTCATCCTCATTCCTTTTGCATATTGTTCCTGACATCTCACTCTACCTCTGGTATCATTTTGGTGGCATTTTACTGTAGAAATCTGGAGAAAAATCATTTTAAATTCACCCATGTAACACAACCCAGTTACAGTATGCTGACCTTTGACCTTAGGTCACATCAATTCCTTCATAGGTGTCATCCTCATTCCTTTTGCATATTGTTCCTGGTGTCTCACTCTACCTCTGGTATCATTTTGGTGGCATTTTACTGTAGAAATCTGGAGAAAAATCATTTTAAAGTCACCCATATAACACAACCCAGTTACAGTATGCTGACCTTTGACCTTAGGTCACATCAATTCCTTCATAGGTGTCATCCTCATTCCTTTTGCATATTGTTCCTGACATCTCACTCTACCTCTGGTATCATTTTGGTGGCATTTTACTGTAGAAATCTGGAGAAAAATGACATTAAAGTCACCCATATAACACAAACCAGTTACAGTATGCTGACCTTTGACCTTAGGTCACATCAATTCCTTCATAGGTGTCATCCTCATTCCTTTTGCATATTGTTCCTGGTGTCTCACTCTACCTCTGGTATCATTTTGGTGGCATTTTACTGTAGAAATCTGGAGAAAAATCATTTTAAAGTCACCCCTATAACAAAACCCAGTTACAGTATGCTGACCTTTGACCTTAGGTCACATCAATTCCTTCATAGGTGTCATCCTCATTCCTTTTGCATATTGTTCCTGACATCTCACTCTACCTCTGGTATCATTTTGGTGGCATTTTACTGTAGAAATCTGGAGAAAAATCATTTTAAAGTCACCCCTATAACAAAACCCAGTTACAGTATGCTGACCTTTGACCTTAGGTCACATCAATTCCTTCATAGGTGTCATCCTCATTCCTTTTGCATGTTGTTCCTGGTGTCTCACTCTACCTCTGGTATCATTTTGGTGGCATTTTACTGTAGAAATCTGGAGAAAAATCATTTTAAAGTCACCCATATAACAAAACCCAGTTACAGTATGCTGACCTTTGACCTTAGGTCACATCAATTCCTTCATAGGTGTCATCCTCATTCCTTTTGCATATTGTTCCTGGTGTCTCACTCTACCTCTGGTATCATTTTGGTGGCATTTTACTGTAGAAATCTGGAGAAAAATGACATTAAAGTCACCCATATAACACAACCCAGTTACAGTATGCTGACCTTTGACCTTAGGTCACATCAATTCCTTCATAGGTGTCATCCTCATTCCTTTTGCATATTGTTCCTGGTGTCTCACTCTACCTCTGGTATCATTTTGGTGGCATTTTACTGTAGAAATCTGGAGAAAAATCATTTTAAAGTCACCCATATAACAAAACCCAGTTACAGTATGCTGACCTTTGACCTTAGGTCACATCAATTCCTTCATAGGTGTCATCCTCATTCCTTTTGCATGTTGTTCCTGGTGTCTCACTCTACCTCTGGTATCATTTTGGTGGCATTTTACTGTAGAAATCTGGAGAAAAATGACATTAAAGTCACCCATATAACACAAACCAGTTACAGTATGCTGACCTTTGACCTTAGGTCACATCAATTCCTTCATAGGTGTCATCCTCATTCCTTTTGCATATTGTTCCTGGTGTCTCACTCTACCTCTGGTATCATTTTGGTGGCATTTTACTGTAGAAATCTGGAGAAAAATCATTTTAAAGTCACCCATATACGAAAACCCAGTTACAGTATGCTGACCTTTGACCTTAGGTCACATCAATTCCTTCATAGGTGTCATCCTCATTCCTTTTGCATGTTGTTCCTGGTGTCTCACTCTACCTCTGGTATCATTTTGGTGGCATTTTACTGTAGAAATCTGGAGAAAAATGACATTTTAAAGTCACCCATATAACACAAACCAGTTACAGTATGCTGACCTTTGACCTTAGGTCACATCAATTCCTTCATAGGTGTCATCCTCATTCCTTTTGCATATTGTTCCTGACATCTCACTCTACCTCTGGTATCATTTTGGTGGCATTTTACTGTAGAAATCTGGAGAAAAATCATTTTAAAGTCACACCTATAACACAACCCAGTTACAGTATGCTGACCTTTGACCTTAGGTCACATCAATTCCTTCATAGGTGTCATCCTCATTCCTTTTGCATATTGTTCCTGGTGTCTCACTCTACCTCTGGTATCATTTTGGTGGCATTTTACTGTAGAAATCTGGAGAAAAATGACATTAAAGTCACCCATATAACACAAACCAGTTACAGTATGCTGACCTTTGACCTTAGGTCACATCAATTCCTTCATAGGTGTCATCCTCATTCCTTTTGCATGTTGTTCCTGGTGTCTCACTCTACCTCTGGTATCATTTTGGTGGCATTTTACTGTAGAAATCTGGAGAAAAATCATTTTAAAGTCACCCATATACGAAAACCCAGTTACAGTATGTTGACCTTTGACCTTAGGTCACATCAATTCCTTCATAGGTGTCATCCTCATTCCTTTTGCATGTTGTTCCTGACATCTCACTCTACCTCTGGTATCATTTTGGTGGCATTTTACTGTAGAAATCTGGAGAAAAATCATTTTAAAGTCACCCCTATAACACAAACCAGTTACAGTATGCTGACCTTTGACCTTACATAACATCAATTCCTTCATAGGTGTCATCCTCATTCCTTTTGCATATTGTTCCTGGTGTCTCACTCTACCTCTGGTATCATTTTGGTGGCATTTTACTGTAGAAATCTGGAGAAAAATCATTTTAAAGTCACCCATATAACAAAACCCAGTTACAGTATGCTGACCTTTGACCTTAGGTCACATCAATTCCTTCATAGGTGTCATCCTCATTCCTTTTGCATATTGTTCCTGGTGTCTCACTCTACCTCTGGTATCATTTTGGTGGCATTTTACTGTAGAAATCTGGAGAAAAATGACATTAAAGTCACCCATATAACACAAACCAGTTACAGTATGCTGACCTTTGACCTTAGGTCACATCAATTCCTTCATAGGTGTCATCCTCATTCCTTTTGCATATTGTTCCTGACATCTCACTCTACCTCTGGTATCATTTTGGTGGCATTTTACTGTAGAAATCTGGAGAAAAATCATTTTAAAGTCACCCATATAACACAACCCAGTTACAGTATGCTGACCTTTGACCTTAGGTCACATCAATTCCTTCATAGGTGTCATCCTCATTCCTTTTGCATATTGTTCCTGGTGTCTCACTCTACCTCTGGTATCATTTTGGTGGCATTTTACTGTAGAAATCTGGAGAAAAATGACATTAAAGTCACCCATATAACACAAACCAGTTACAGTATGCTGACCTTTGACCTTAGGTCACATCAATTCCTTCATAGGTGTCATCCTCATTCCTTTTGCATATTGTTCCTGGTGTCTCACTCTACCTCTGGTATCATTTTGGTGGCATTTTACTGTAGAAATCTGGAGAAAAACCATTTTAAAGTCACCCCTATAACACAACCCAGTTACAGTATGCTGACCTTTGACCTTAGGTCACATCAATTCCTTCATAGGTGTCATCCTCATTCCTTTTGCATATTGTTCCTGGTGTCTCACTCTACCTCTGGTATCATTTTGGTGGCATTTTACTGTAGAAATTTGGAGAAAAATCATTTTAAAGTCACCCATATAAGAAAATCCAGTTACAGTATGCTGACCTTTGACCTTAGGTCACATCAATTCCTTCATAGGTGTCATCCTCATTCCTTTTGCATATTGTTCCTGGTGTCTCACTCTACCTCTGGTATCATTTTGGTGGCATTTTACTGTAGAAATCTGGAGAAAAATGACATTAAAGTCACCAATATAACACAACCCAGTTACAGTATGCTGACCTTTGACCTTAGGTCACATCAATTCCTTCATAGGTGTCATCCTCATTCCTTTTGCATATTGTTCCTGACATCTCACTCTACCTCTGGTATCATTTTGGTGGCATTTTACTGTAGAAATCTGGAGAAAAATCATTTTAAAGTCACCCTATATAAAAAAACCCAGTTACAGTATGCTGACCTTTGACCTTAGGTCACATCAATTCCTTCATAGGTGTCATCCTCATTCCTTTTGCATGTTGTTCCTGGTGTCTCACTCTACCTCTGGTATCATTTTGGTGGCATTTTACTGTAGAAATCTGGAGAAAAATCATTTTAAAGTCACCCCTATAACAAAACCCAGTTACAGTATGCTGACCTTTGACCTTAGGTCACATCAATTCCTTCATAGGTGTCATCCTCATTCCTTTTGCATATTGTTCCTGACATCTCACTCTACCTCTGGTATCATTTTGGTGGCATTTTACTGTAGAAATCTGGAGAAAAATGACATTAAAGTCACCCATATAACACAAACCAGTTACAGTATGCTGACCTTTGACCTTAGGTCACATCAATTCCTTCATAGGTGTCATCCTCATTCCTTTTGCATATTGTTCCTGACATCTCACTCTACCTCTGGTATCATTTTGGTGGCATTTTACTGTAGAAATCTGGAGAAAAATCATTTTAAAGTCACCCATATACGAAAACCCAGTTACAGTATGCTGACCTTTGACCTTAGGTCACATCAATTCCTTCATAGGTGTCATCCTCATTCCTTTTGCATATTGTTCCTGGTGTCTCACTCTACCTCTGGTATCATTTTGGTGGCATTTTACTGTAGAAATCTGGAGAAAAATGACATTAAAGTCACCCATATAACACAAACCAGTTACAGTATGCTGACCTTTGACCTTAGGTCACATCAATTCCTTCATAGGTGTCATCCTCATTCCTTTTGCATGTTGTTCCTGGTGTCTCACTCTACCTCTGGTATCATTTTGGTGGCATTTTACTGTAGAAATCTGGAGAAAAATCATTTTAAAGTCACCCATATAACAAAACCCAGTTACAGTATGCTGACCTTTGACCTTAGGTCACATCAATTCCTTCATAGGTGTCATCCTCATTCCTTTTGCATATTGTTCCTGGTGTCTCACTCTACCTCTGGTATCATTTTGGTGGCATTTTACTGTAGAAATCTGGAGAAAAATCATTTTAAAGTCACCCATATAACAAAACCCAGTTACAGTATGCTGACCTTTGACCTTAGGTCACATCAATTCCTTCATAGGTGTCATCCTCATTCCTTTTGCATATTGTTCCTGGTGTCTCACTCTACCTCTGGTATCATTTTGGTGGCATTTTACTGTAGAAATCTGGAGAAAAATCATTTTAAAGTCACCCATATAACAAAACCCAGTTACAGTATGCTGACCTTTGACCTTAGGTCACATCAATTCCTTCATAGGTGTCATCCTCATTCCTTTTGCATATTGTTCCTGACATCTCACTCTACCTCTGGTATCATTTTGGTGGCATTTTACTGTAGAAATCTGGAGAAAAATCATTTTAAAGTCACCCATATACGAAAACCCAGTTACAGTATGCTGACCTTTGACCTTAGGTCACATCAATTCCTTCATAGGTGTCATCCTCATTCCTTTTGCATGTTGTTCCTGGTGTCTCACTCTACCTCTGGTATCATTTTGGTGGCATTTTACTGTAGAAATCTGGAGAAAAATCATTTTAAAGTCACCCATATACGAAAACCCAGTTACAGTATGCTGACCTTTGACCTTAGGTCACATCAATTCCTTCATAGGTGTCATCCTCATTCCTTTTGCATATTGTTCCTGGTGTCTCACTCTACCTCTGGTATCATTTTGGTGGCATTTTACTGTAGAAATCTGGAGAAAAATCATTTTAAAGTCACCCCTATAACACAAACCAGTTACAGTATGCTGACCTTTGACCTTAGGTCACATCAATTCCTTCATAGGTGTCATCCTCATTCCTTTTGCATATTGTTCCTGGTGTCTCACTCTACCTCTGGTATCATTTTGGTGGCATTTTACTGTAGAAATCTGGAGAAAAATGACATTAAAGTCACCCATATAACACAAACCAGTTACAGTATGCTGACCTTTGACCTTAGGTCACATCAATTCCTTCATAGGTGTCATCCTCATTCCTTTTGCATATTGTTCCTGACATCTCACTCTACCTCTGGTATCATTTTGGTGGCATTTTACTGTAGAAATCTGGAGAAAAATCATTTTAAAGTCACCCATATAACAAAACCCAGTTACAGTATGCTGACCTTTGACCTTAGGTCACATCAATTCCTTCATAGGTGTCATCCTCATTCCTTTTGCATGTTGTTCCTGGTGTCTCACTCTACCTCTGGTATCATTTTGGTGGCATTTTACTGTAGAAATCTGGAGAAAAATCATTTTAAAGTCACCCCTATAACAAAACCCAGTTACAGTATGCTGACCTTTGACCTTAGGTCACATCAATTCCTTCATAGGTGTCATCCTCATTCCTTTTGCATGTTGTTCCTGGTGTCTCACTCTACCTCTGGTATCATTTTGGTGGCATTTTACTGTAGAAATCTGGAGAAAAATGACATTAAAGTCACCCATATAACACAACCCAGTTACAGTATGCTGACCTTTGACCTTAGGTCACATCAATTCCTTCATAGGTGTCATCCTCATTCCTTTTGCATGTTGTTCCTGGTGTCTCACTCTACCTCTGGTATCATTTTGGTGGCATTTTACTGTAGAAATCTGGAGAAAAATCATTTTAAAGTCACCCATATAACACAAACCAGTTACAGTATGCTGACCTTTGACCTTAGGTCACATCAATTCCTTCATAGGTGTCATCCTCATTCCTTTTGCATATTGTTCCTGGTGTCTCACTCTACCTCTGGTATCATTTTGGTGGCATTTTACTGTAGAAATCTGGAGAAAAATCATTTTAAAGTCACCCATATAACAAAACCCAGTTACAGTATGCTGACCTTTGACCTTAGGTCACATCAATTCCTTCATAGGTGTCATCCTCATTCCTTTTGCATATTGTTCCTGGTGTCTCACTCTACCTCTGGTATCATTTTGGTGGCATTTTACTGTAGAAATCTGGAGAAAAATGACATTAAAGTCACCCATATAACACAAACCAGTTACAGTATGCTGACCTTTGACCTTAGGTCACATCAATTCCTTCATAGGTGTCATCCTCATTCCTTTTGCATATTGTTCCTGGTGTCTCACTCTACCTCTGGTATCATTTTGGTGGCATTTTACTGTAGAAATCTGGAGAAAAATCATTTTAAAGTCACCCCTATAACAAAACCCAGTTACAGTATGCTGACCTTTGACCTTAGGTCACATCAATTCCTTCATAGGTGTCATCCTCATTCCTTTTGCATATTGTTCCTGGTGTCTCACTCTACCTCTGGTATCATTTTGGTGGCATTTTACTGTAGAAATCTGGAGAAAAATCATTTTAAAGTCACCACTATAACAAAACCCAGTTACAGTATGCTGACCTTTGACCTTAGGTCACATCAATTCCTTCATAGGTGTCATCCTCATTCCTTTTGCATATTGTTCCTGACATCTCACTCTACCTCTGGTATCATTTTGGTGGCATTTTACTGTAGAAATCTGGAGAAAAATCATTTTAAAGTCACCCCTATAACAAAACCCAGTTACAGTATGCTGACCTTTGACCTTAGGTCACATCAATTCCTTCATAGGTGTCATCCTCATTCCTTTTGCATGTTGTTCCTGACATCTCACTCTACCTCTGGTATCATTTTGGTGGCATTTTACTGTAGAAATCTGGAGAAAAATCATTTTAAAGTCACCCATATAACAAAACCCAGTTACAGTATGCTGACCTTTGACCTTAGGTCACATCAATTCCTTCATAGGTGTCATCCTCATTCCTTTTGCATATTGTTCCTGGTGTCTCACTCTACCTCTGGTATCATTTTGGTGGCATTTTACTGTAGAAATCTGGAGAAAAATGACATTAAAGTCACCCATATAACACAACCCAGTTACAGTATGCTGACCTTTGACCTTAGGTCACATCAATTCCTTCATAGGTGTCATCCTCATTCCTTTTGCATATTGTTCCTGACATCTCACTCTACCTCTGGTATCATTTTGGTGGCATTTTACTGTAGAAATCTGGAGAAAAATCATTTTAAAGTCACCCTATATATAAAACCCAGTTACAGTATGCTGACCTTTGACCTTAGGTCACATCAATTCCTTCATAGGTGTCATCCTCATTCCTTTTGCATATTGTTCCTGGTGTCTCACTCTACCTCTGGTATCATTTTGGTGGCATTTTACTGTAGAAATCTGGAGAAAAATCATTTTAAAGTCACCCCTATAACAAAACCCAGTTACAGTATGCTGACCTTTGACCTTAGGTCACATCAATTCCTTCATAGGTGTCATCCTCATTCCTTTTGCATATTGTTCCTGGTGTCTCACTCTACCTCTGGTATCATTTTGGTGGCATTTTACTGTAGAAATCTGGAGAAAAATCATTTTAAAGTCACCCCTATAACAAAACCCAGTTACAGTATGCTGACCTTTGACCTTAGGTCACATCAATTCCTTCATAGGTGTCATCCTCATTCCTTTTGCATGTTGTTCCTGGTGTCTCACTCTACCTCTGGTATCATTTTGGTGGCATTTTACTGTAGAAATCTGGAGAAAAATCATTTTAAAGTCACCCCTATAACACAAACCAGTTACAGGATGCTGACCTTTGACCTTAGGTCACATCAATTCCTTCATAGGTGTCATCCTCATTCCTTTTGCATATTGTTCCTGGTGTCTCACTCTACCTCTGGTATCATTTTGGTGGCATTTTACTGTAGAAATCTGGAGAAAAATGACATTAAAGTCACCCATATAACACAAACCAGTTACAGTATGCTGACCTTTGACCTTAGGTCACATCAATTCCTTCATAGGTGTCATCCTCATTCCTTTTGCATATTGTTCCTGGTGTCTCACTCTACCTCTGGTATCATTTTGGTGGCATTTTACTGTAGAAATCTGGAGAAAAATCATTTTAAAGTCACCCTATATATAAAACCCAGTTACAGTATGCTGACCTTTGACCTTAGGTCACATCAATTCCTTCATAGGTGTCATCCTCATTCCTTTTGCATGTTGTTCCTGGTGTCTCACTCTACCTCTGGTATCATTTTGGTGGCATTTTACTGTAGAAATCTGGAGAAAAATCATTTTAAAGTCACTCCTATATCAAAACCCAGTTACAGTATGCTGACCTTTGACCTTAGGTCACATCAATTCCTTCATAGGTGTCATCCTCATTCCTTTTGCATATTGTTCCTGGTGTCTCACTCTACCTCTGGTATCATTTTGGTGGCATTTTACTGTAGAAATCTGGAGAAAAATCATTTTAAAGTCACCCCTATAACACAACCCAGTTACAGTATGCTGACCTTTGACCTTAGGTCACATCAATTCCTTCATAGGTGTCATCCTCATTCCTTTTGCATATTGTTCCTGGTGTCTCACTCTACCTCTGGTATCATTTTGGTGGCATTTTACTGTAGAAATCTGGAGAAAAATGACATTAAAGTCACCCCTATAACACAAACCAGTTACAGTATGCTGACCTTTGACCTTAGGTCACATCAATTCCTTCATAGGTGTCATCCTCATTCCTTTTGCATATTGTTCCTGACATCTCACTCTACCTCTGGTATCATTTTGGTGGCATTTTACTGTAGAAATCTGGAGAAAAATCATTTTAAAGTCACCCATATACGAAAACCCAGTTACAGTATGCTGACCTTTGACCTTAGGTCACATCAATTCCTTCATAGGTGTCATCCTCATTCCTTTTGCATATTGTTCCTGGTGTCTCACTCTACCTCTGGTATCATTTTGGTGGCATTTTACTGTAGAAATCTGGAGAAAAATCATTTTAAAGTCACCCATATACGAAAACCCAGTTACAGTATGCTGACCTTTGACCTTAGGTCACATCAATTCCTTCATAGGTGTCATCCTCATTCCTTTTGCATATTGTTCCTGGTGTCTCACTCTACCTCTGGTATCATTTTGGTGGCATTTTACTGTAGAAATCTGGAGAAAAATGACATTAAAGTCACCCATATAACACAAACCAGTTACAGTATGCTGACCTTTGACCTTAGGTCACATCAATTCCTTCATAGGTGTCATCCTCATTCCTTTTGCATGTTGTTCCTGGTGTCTCACTCTACCTCTGGTATCATTTTGGTGGCATTTTACTGTAGAAATCTGGAGAAAAATCATTTTAAAGTCACCCCTATATCAAAACCCAGTTACAGTATGCTGACCTTTGACCTTAGGTCACATCAATTCCTTCATAGGTGTCATCCTCATTCCTTTTGCATGTTGTTCCTGGTGTCTCACTCTACCTCTGGTATCATTTTGGTGGCATTTTACTGTAGAAATCTGGAGAAAAATCATTTTAAAGTCACCCCTATAACAAAACCCAGTTACAGTATGCTGACCTTTGACCTTAGGTCACATCAATTCCTTCATAGGTGTCATCCTCATTCCTTTTGCATATTGTTCCTGGTGTCTCACTCTACCTCTGGTATCATTTTGGTGGCATTTTACTGTAGAAATCTGGAGAAAAATGACATTAAAGTCAGCCCTATAACACAACCCAGTTACAGTATGCTGACCTTTGACCTTAGGTCACATCAATTCCTTCATAGGTGTCATCCTCATTCCTTTTGCATATTGTTCCTGACATCTCACTCTACCTCTGGTATCATTTTGGTGGCATTTTACTGTAGAAATCTGGAGAAAAATCATTTTAAAGTCACCCATATAACACAACCCAGTTACAGTATGCTGACCTTTGACCTTAGGTCACATCAATTCCTTCATAGGTGTCATCCTCATTCCTTTTGCATGTTGTTCCTGGTGTCTCACTCTACCTCTGGTATCATTTTGGTGGCATTTTACTGTAGAAATCTGGAGAAAAATCATTTTAAAGTCACCCCTATATCAAAACCCAGTTACAGTATGCTGACCTTTGACCTTAGGTCACATCAATTCCTTCATAGGTGTCATCCTCATTCCTTTTGCATATTGTTCCTGGTGTCTCACTCTACCTCTGGTATCATTTTGGTGGCATTTTACTGTAGAAATCTGGAGAAAAATGACATTAAAGTCACCCATATAACACAAACCAGTTACAGTATGCTGACCTTTGACCTTAGGTCACATCAATTCCTTCATAGGTGTCATCCTCATTCCTTTTGCATATTGTTCCTGGTGTCTCACTCTACCTCTGGTATCATTTTGGTGGCATTTTACTGTAGAAATCTGGAGAAAAATGACATTAAAGTCACCCATATAACACAAACCAGTTACAGTATGCTGACCTTTGACCTTAGGTCACATCAATTCCTTCATAGGTGTCATCCTCATTCCTTTTGCATATTGTTCCTGGTGTCTCACTCTACCTCTGGTATCATTTTGGTGGCATTTTACCTTAGAAATCTGGAGAAAAATGACATTAAAGTCACCCATATACGAAAACCCAGTTACAGTATGCTGACCTTTGACCTTAGGTCACATCAATTCCTTCATAGGTGTCATCCTCATTCCTTTTGCATATTGTTCCTGGTGTCTCACTCTACCTCTGGTATCATTTTGGTGGCATTTTACTGTAGAAATCTGGAGAAAAATGACATTAAAGTCACCCATATAACAAAACCCAGTTACAGTATGCTGACCTTTGACCTTAGGTCACATCAATTCCTTCATAGGTGTCATCCTCATTCCTTTTGCATATTGTTCCTGGTGTCTCACTCTACCTCTGGTATCATTTTGGTGGCATTTTACTGTAGAAATCTGGAGAAAAATCATTTTAAAGTCACCCAGCATAACACAAACCAGTTACAGTATGCTGACCTTTGACCTTAGGTCACATCAATTCCTTCATAGGTGTCATCCTCATTCCTTTTGCATATTGTTCCTGGTGTCTCACTCTACCTCTGGTATCATTTTGGTGGCATTTTACTGTAGAAATCTGGAGAAAAATGACATTTTAAAGTCACCCATATAACACAAATGTTACAGTATGCTGACCTTTGACCTTAGGTCACATCAATTCCTTCATAGGTGTCATCCTCATTCCTTTTGCATTTGTTCCTGGTGTCTCACTCTACCTCTGGTATCATTTTGGTGGCATTTTACTGTAGAAATCTGGAGAAAAATGATTTTATCTCACCCCTATCAGTGAAATCAAACCAAAACGTTACAGTATGCTGACCTTTGACCTTAGGTCACATCAATTTTATGTATCTTTTCAGGTGTCATCCTCACTTTGGTCGAGAACCGTGCCTACCTTTTGCATATTGTTCCTGGTGTCAAACTCACTCACTCTACCTCTGGTATCATTTTGGTGGCATTTTACTGTAGAAATCTGGAGAAAAATCATTTTAAAGTCACCCATATACGAAAACCCAGTTACAGTATGCTGTCATTTGACCTTAGGTCACATCAATTCCTTCATAGGTGTCATCCTCATTCCTTTTGCATATTGTTCCTGGTGTCTCACTCTACCTTTCTAGTGTCACCTCTGGTATCATTTTGGTGGCATTTTACTGGAAATCTGGAGAAAAAATTTTAAAGTCACCCATATAACAAACCCAGTTACAGTATGCTGACCTTTGACCTTAGGTCACATCAATTCCTTCATAGGTGTCATCCTCATTCCTTTTGCATAAATTCCTGGTGTCTCACTCTACCTCTGGTATCATTTTGGTGGCATTTTACTGTAGAAATCTGGAGAAAAATACATTTTAAAGTCACCCATATAACACAAACCCAGTTACAGTATGCTGACCTTTGACCTTAGGTCACATCAATTCCATCATAGGTGTCATCCTCATTCCTTTTGCATATTGTTCCTGGTGTCTCACTCTACCTCTGGTATCATTTTGGTGGCATTTTACTGTAGAAATCTGGAGAAAAATCATTTTAAAGTCACCCATATACAAAACAAACCAGTTACAGTATGCTGACCTTTGACCTTAGGTCACATCAATTCCTTCATAGGTGTCATCCTCATTCCTTTTGCATATTGTTCCTGGTGTCTCACTCTACCTCTGGTATCATTTTGGTGGCATTTTACTGTAGAAATCTGGAGAAAAATCATTATAAAGTCACCCATATACATTTCAACCCAGTTACAGTATGCTGACCTTTGACCTTAGGTCACATCAATTCCTTCATAGGTGTCATCCTCATTCCTTTTGCATATTGTTCCTGGTGTCTCACTCTACCTCTGGTATCATTTTGGTGGCATTTTACTGTAGAAATCTGGAGAAAAATAAATTTAAAATCACCCATATAACACAATCCAGTTACAGTATGCTGACCTTTGACCTTAGGTCACATCAATTCCTTCATAGGTGTCATCCTCATTCCTTTTGCATATTGTTCCTGACATCTCACTCTACCTCTGGTATCATTTTGGTGGCATTTTACTGTAGAAATCTGGAGAAAAATCATTTTAAAGTCACCCTATATATAAAACCCAGTTACAGTATGCTGACCTTTGACCTTAGGTCACATCAATTCCTTCATAGGTGTCATCCTCATTCCTTTTGCATGTTGTTCCTGGTGTCTCACTCTACCTCTGGTATCATTTTGGTGGCATTTTACTGTAGAAATCTGGAGAAAAATCATTTTAAAGTCACCACTATATATAAACCCAGTTACAATATGCTGACCTTTGACCTTAGGTCACATCAATTCCTTCATAGGTGTCATCCTCATTCCTTTTGCATGTTGTTCCTGGTGTCTCACTCTACCTCTGGTATCATTTTGGTGGCATTTTACTGTAGAAATCTGGAGAAAAATCATTTTAAAGTCACCCTATAACACAACCCAGTTACAGTATGCTGACCTTTGACCTTAGGTCACATCAATTCCTTCATAGGTGTCATCCTCATTCCTTTTGCATATTGTTCCTGGTGTCTCACTCTACCTCTGGTATCATTTTGGTGGCATTTTACTGTAGAAATCTGGAGAAAAATGACATTAAAGTCACCCATATAACACAAACCAGTTACAGTATGCTGACCTTTGACCTTAGGTCACATCAATTCCTTCATAGGTGTCATCCTCATTCCTTTTGCATATTGTTCCTGACATCTCACTCTACCTCTGGTATCATTTTGGTGGCATTTTACTGTAGAAATCTGGAGAAAAATCATTTTAAAGTCACCACTATATATAAACCCAGTTACAATATGCTGACCTTTGACCTTAGGTCACATCAATTCCTTCATAGGTGTCATCCTCATTCCTTTTGCATATTGTTCCTGGTGTCTCACTCTACCTCTGGTATCATTTTGGTGGCATTTTACTGTAGAAATCTGGAGAAAAATCATTTTAAAGTCACCCCTATAACAAAACCCAGTTACAGTATGCTGACCTTTGACCTTAGGTCACATCAATTCCTTCATAGGTGTCATCCTCATTCCTTTTGCATATTGTTCCTGGTGTCTCACTCTACCTCTGGTATCATTTTGGTGGCATTTTACTGTAGAAATCTGGAGAAAAATGACATTAAAGTCACCCCAATAAAAAAACCCAGTTACAGTATGCTGACCTTTGACCTTAGGTCACATCAATTCCTTCATAGGTGTCATCCTCATTCCTTTTGCATATTGTTCCTGGTGTCTCACTCTACCTCTGGTATCATTTTGGTGGCATTTTACTGTAGAAATCTGGAGAAAAATCATTTTAAAGTCACCCCTATAACAAAATCCAGTTACAGTATGCTGACCTTTGACCTTAGGTCACATCAATTCCTTCATAGGTGTCATCCTCATTCCTTTTGCATGTTGTTCCTGGTGTCTCACTCTACCTCTGGTATCATTTTGGTGGCATTTTACTGTAGAAATCTGGAGAAAAATCATTTTAAAGTCACCCCTATATCAAAACCCAGTTACAGTATGCTGACCTTTGACCTTAGGTCACATCAATTCCTTCATAGGTGTCATCCTCATTCCTTTTGCATATTGTTCCTGGTGTCTCACTCTACCTCTGGTATCATTTTGGTGGCATTTTACTGTAGAAATCTGGAGAAAAATGACATTAAAGTCATCCATATAACACAAACCAGTTACAGTATGCTGACCTTTGACCTTAGGTCACATCAATTCCTTCATAGGTGTCATCCTCATTCCTTTTGCATGTTGTTCCTGGTGTCTCACTCTACCTCTGGTATCATTTTGGTGGCATTTTACTGTAGAAATCTGGAGAAAAATCATTTTAAAGTCACCCCTATGTCAAAACCCAGTTACAGTATGCTGACCTTTGACCTTAGGTCACATCAATTCCTTCATAGGTGTCATCCTCATTCCTTTTGCATGTTGTTCCTGGTGTCTCACTCTACCTCTGGTATCATTTTGGTGGCATTTTACTGTAGAAATCTGGAGAAAAATCATTTTAAAGTCACCCCTATGTCAAAACCCAGTTACAGTATGCTGACCTTTGACCTTAGGTCACATCATTTCCTTCATAGGTGTCATCCTCATTCCTTTTGCATATTGTTCCTGGTGTCTCACTCTACCTCTGGTATCATTTTGGTGGCATTTTACTGTAGAAATCTGGAGAAAAATCATTTTAAAGTCACCACTATATCAAAACCCAGTTACAATATGCTGACCTTTGACCTTAGGTCACATCAATTCCTTCATAGGTGTCATCCTCATTCCTTTTGCATATTGTTCCTGGTGTCTCACTCTACCTCTGGTATCATTTTGGTGGCATTTTACTGTAGAAATCTGGAGAAAAATCATTTTAAAGTCACCCCTATGTCAAAACCCAGTTACAGTATGCTGACCTTTGACCTTAGGTCACATCATTTCCTTCATAGGTGTCATCCTCATTCCTTTTGCATATTGTTCCTGGTGTCTCACTCTACCTCTGGTATCATTTTGGTGGCATTTTACTGTAGAAATCTGGAGAAAAATGACATTAAAGTCACCCATATAACACAAACCAGTTACAGTATGCTGACCTTTGACCTTAGGTCACATAGATTCCTTCATAGGTGTCATCCTCATTCCTTTTGCATATTGTTCCTGACATCTCACTCTACCTCTGGTATCATTTTGGTGGCATTTTACTGTAGAAATCTGGAGAAAAATCATTTTAAAGTCACCACTATATCAAAACCCAGTTACAATATGCTGACCTTTGACCTTAGGTCACATCAATTCCTTCATAGGTGTCATCCTCATTCCTTTTGCATATTATTCCTGGTGTCTCACTCTACCTCTGGTATCATTTTGGTGGCATTTTACTGTAGAAATCTGGAGAAAAATGACATTAAAGTCACCCATATAACACAACCCAGTTACAGTATGCTGACCTTTGACCTTAGGTCACATCAATTCCTTCATAGGTGTCATCCTCATTCCTTTTGCATGTTGTTCCTGGTGTCTCACTCTACCTCTGGTATCATTTTGGTGGCATTTTACTGTAGAAATCTGGAGAAAAATGACATTAAAGTCACCCATATAACACAACCCAGTTACAGTATGCTGACCTTTGACCTTAGGTCACATCAATTCCTTCATAGGTGTCATCCTCATTCCTTTTGCATATTGTTCCTGGTGTCTCACTCTACCTCTGGTATCATTTTGGTGGCATTTTACTGTAGAAATCTGGAGAAAAATGACATTAAAGTCACCCATATAACACAACCCAGTTACAGTATGCTGACCTTTGACCTTAGGTCACATCAATTCCTTCATAGGTGTCATCCTCATTCCTTTTGCATATTGTTCCTGGTGTCTCACTCTACCTCTGGTATCATTTTGGTGGCATTTTACTGTAGAAATCTGGAGAAAAATCATTTTAAAGTCACCTTCATATACTGTAAACCCAGTTACATTTTGCTGACCTTTGACCTTAGGTCACATCAATTCCTTCATAGGTGTCATCCTCATTCCTTTTGCATATTGTTCCTGGTGTCTCACTCTACCTCTGGTATCATTTTGGTGGCATTTTACTGTAGAAATCTGGAGAAAAATGAGGATGTCACCCATATAAGGAAACCCAGTTACAGTATGCATGACCTTTGACCTTAAGGTCAAATGTCAGTTCACTGTGAATCCTATTTTTTTATGGGGTTGTTTTCTGGTTCATTTTTGGCATATTCCTACAGGAGAAAATAAATAAACAAACAAACAAATGAATAAATAAAATTTCGATGAAAGGTGTCATCCTCATTCCTTTTTATTGTTCCTGAAATCTCACTCTACCTCTGGTATCATTTTGGAAGTGGCATTTTCTCCTGTAGAAATCTGGAGAAAAATGTATCTTTAAAGTCACTCCACTATGGTCAGAAACCAGTTACAGTATGCTGACCTTTGACCTTAGGTCACATCAATTCCTTCATAGGTGTCATCCTCATTCCTTTTGCATATTGTTCCTGAAAATGACTCACTCTTCTGGTGTCATTTTGTGGCATTTTACTGAAATGTTGAGGAAAAATCTATATAAAAAACTACTTTTGTAGATTTGTTTTAGGGTTAGGTGTTTTTCTTTCATAAATGCACCCGACAGTATATAGTTATATACCTTTGACACACACACAAATACACACATACTTAAACACATAAATACTAATGTGTATACATATACACACTTCATAGGTGTCATCATTCCTTTTGTGTTTTCCTGTGGTATCATTTTGGTGGCATTTTATGTAAAATCTGTGTTTTAAAGTCTCTATAACTTTAATGTATGCATTTGACATAGGTCACATCAATTCCTTCATGGTGTCATCCTCATTCCTTTTGATATTGTTCCTGACTTCTCACTCTACCTCTGGTATCATTTTGGAGCTGGCATTTTACTGTAGAAATCTGGAGAAAAGAATGAGGGGCATTAAAGTCACCTGTACAGGTACACCATTTACAGTTATTATGACCTTTGACCTTATCACATTTCAACAGTTGTATTCTGCTATGTGGTACAATCTTTAAAATCTGCTGTTTCATAGTTTGTAAATCAAAAAAAAAAAAAAAAAAACTTACAAAACTCATCAAAACTCGCAAACTGATCAGAACTTTTTTTTTTAATCCATTTTTTGGAAGACTAGAAAAAATACTTTTATTGTATTAAAGTCACCCATATAACACAAACCAGTTGCAGTATGCTGACCTTTGACCTTAGGTCACATAGATTCCTTCATAGGTGTCATCCTCATTCCTTTTGCATATTGTTCCTGACATCTCACTCTACCTCTGGTATCATTTTGGTGGCATTTTACTGTAGAAATCTGGAGAAAAATCATTTTAAAGTCACCACTATATATAAACCCAGTTACAATATGCTGACCTTTGACCTTAGGTCACATCAATTCCTTCATAGGTGTCATCCTCATTCCTTTTGCATGTTGTTCCTGGTGTCTCACTCTACCTCTGGTATCATTTTGGTGGCATTTTACTGTAGAAATCTGGAGAAAAATCATTTTAAAGTCACCACTATATCAAAACCCAGTTACAATATGCTGACCTTTGACCTTAGGTCACATCAATTCCTTCATAGGTGTCATCCTCATTCCTTTTGCATATTGTTCCTGGTGTCTCACTCTACCTCTGGTATCATTTTGGTGGCATTTTACTGTAGAAATCTGGAGAAAAATCATTTTAAAGTCACCCATATAACACAAACCAGTTACAGTATGCTGACCTTTGACCTTAGGTCACATCAATTCCTTCATAGGTGTCATCCTCATTCCTTTTGCATATTGTTCCTGACATCTCACTCTACCTCTGGTATCATTTTGGTGGCATTTTACTGTAGAAATCTGGAGAAAAATCATTTTAAAGTCACCACTATATATAAACCCAGTTACAATATGCTGACCTTTGACCTTAGGTCACATCAATTCCTTCATAGGTGTCATCCTCATTCCTTTTGCATATTGTTCCTGGTGTCTCACTCTACCTCTGGTATCATTTTGGTGGCATTTTACTGTAGAAATCTGGAGAAAAATCATTTTAAAGTCACCCCTATGTCAAAACCCAGTTACAGTATGCTGACCTTTGACCTTAGGTCACATCAATTCCTTCATAGGTGTCATCCTCATTCCTTTTGCATATTGTTCCTGGTGTCTCACTCTACCTCTGGTATCATTTTGGTGGCATTTTACTGTAGAAATCTGGAGAAAAATGACATTAAAGTCACCCATATAACACAACCCAGTTACAGTATGCTGACCTTTGACCTTAGGTCACATCAATTCCTTCATAGGTGTCATCCTCATTCCTTTTGCATGTTGTTCCTGGTGTCTCACTCTACCTCTGGTATCATTTTGGTGGCATTTTACTGTAGAAATCTGGAGAAAAATCATTTTAAAGTCACCCCTATAACAAAACCCAGTTACAGTATGCTGACCTTTGACCTTAGGTCACATCAATTCCTTCATAGGTGTCATCCTCATTCCTTTTGCATATTGTTCCTGGTGTCTCACTCTACCTCTGGTATCATTTTGGTGGCATTTTACTGTAGAAATCTGGAGAAAAATCATTTTAAAGTCACCACTATATCAAAACCCAGTTACAGTATGCTGACCTTTGACCTTAGGTCACATCAATTCCTTCATAGGTGTCATCCTCATTCCTTTTGCATGTTGTTCCTGGTGTCTCACTCTACCTCTGGTATCATTTTGGTGGCACTTTACTGTAGAAATCTGGAGAAAAATCATTTTAAAGTCACCCCTATGTCAAAACCCAGTTACAGTATGCTGACCTTTGACCTTAGGTCACATCATTTCCTTCATAGGTGTCATCCTCATTCCTTTTGCATATTGTTCCTGGTGTCTCACTCTACCTCTGGTATCATTTTGGTGGCATTTTACTGTAGAAATCTGGAGAAAAATGACATTAAAGTCACCCATATAACACAAACCAGTTGCAGTATGCTGACCTTTGACCTTAGGTCACATAGATTCCTTCATAGGTGTCATCCTCATTCCTTTTGCATATTGTTCCTGGTGTCTCACTCTACCTCTGGTATCATTTTGGTGGCATTTTACTGTAGAAATCTGGAGAAAAATCATTTTAAAGTCACCACTATATATAAACCCAGTTACAATATGCTGACCTTTGACCTTAGGTCACATCAATTCCTTCATAGGTGTCATCCTCATTCCTTTTGCATGTTGTTCCTGGTGTCTCACTCTACCTCTGGTATCATTTTGGTGGCATTTTACTGTAGAAATCTGGAGAAAAATCATTTTAAAGTCACCACTATATCAAAACCCAGTTACAATATGCTGACCTTTGACCTTAGGTCACATCAATTCCTTCATAGGTGTCATCCTCATTCCTTTTGCATATTGTTCCTGGTGTCTCACTCTACCTCTGGTATCATTTTGGTGGCATTTTACTGTAGAAATCTGGAGAAAAATCATTTTAAAGTCACCCCTATGTCAAAACCCAGTTACAGTATGCTGACCTTTGACCTTAGGTCACATCATTTCCTTCATAGGTGTCATCCTCATTCCTTTTGCATATTGTTCCTGGTGTCTCACTCTACCTCTGGTATCATTTTGGTGGCATTTTACTGTAGAAATCTGGAGAAAAATGACATTAAAGTCACCCATATAACACAAACCAGTTGCAGTATGCTGACCTTTGACCTTAGGTCACATAGATTCCTTCATAGGTGTCATCCTCATTCCTTTTGCATATTGTTCCTGACATCTCACTCTACCTCTGGTATCATTTTGGTGGCATTTTACTGTAGAAATCTGGAGAAAAATCATTTTAAAGTCACCACTATATATAAACCCAGTTACAATATGCTGACCTTTGACCTTAGGTCACATCAATTCCTTCATAGGTGTCATCCTCATTCCTTTTGCATGTTGTTCCTGGTGTCTCACTCTACCTCTGGTATCATTTTGGTGGCATTTTACTGTAGAAATCTGGAGAAAAATCATTTTAAAGTCACCACTATATCAAAACCCAGTTACAATATGCTGACCTTTGACCTTAGGTCACATCAATTCCTTCATAGGTGTCATCCTCATTCCTTTTGCATATTGTTCCTGACATCTCACTCTACCTCTGGTATCATTTTGGTGGCATTTTACTGTAGAAATCTGGAGAAAAATGACATTAAAGTCATCCATATAACACAAACCAGTTACAGTATGCTGACCTTTGACCTTAGGTCACATCAATTCCTTCATAGGTGTCATCCTCATTCCTTTTGCATGTTGTTCCTGGTGTCTCACTCTACCTCTGGTATCATTTTGGTGGCATTTTACTGTAGAAATCTGGAGAAAAATCATTTTAAAGTCACCCCTATGTCAAAACCCAGTTACAGTATGCTGACCTTTGACCTTAGGTCACATCAATTCCTTCATAGGTGTCATCCTCATTCCTTTTGCATATTGTTCCTGGTGTCTCACTCTACCTCTGGTATCATTTTGGTGGCATTTTACTGTAGAAATCTGGAGAAAAATGACATTAAAGTCACCCATATAACACAAACCAGTTACAGTATGCTGACCTTTGACCTTAGGTCACATCAATTCCTTCATAGGTGTCATCCTCATTCCTTTTGCATGTTGTTCCTGACATCTCACTCTACCTCTGGTATCATTTTGGTGGCATTTTACTGTAGAAATCTGGAGAAAAATCATTTTAAAGTCACCACTATATATAAACCCAGTTACAATATGCTGACCTTTGACCTTAGGTCACATCATTTCCTTCATAGGTGTCATCCTCATTCCTTTTGCATATTGTTCCTGACATCTCACTCTACCTCTGGTATCATTTTGGTGGCATTTTACTGTAGAAATCTGGAGAAAAATCATTTTAAAGTCACCCCTATGTCAAAACCCAGTTACAATATGCTGACCTTTGACCTTAGGTCACATCAATTCCTTCATAGGTGTCATCCTCATTCCTTTTGCATATTGTTCCTGGTGTCTCACTCTACCTCTGGTATCATTTTGGTGGCATTTTACTGTAGAAATCTGGAGAAAAATCATTTTAAAGTCACCCCTATAACAAAACCCAGTTACAGTATGCTGACCTTTGACCTTAGGTCACATCAATTCCTTCATAGGTGTCATCCTCATTCCTTTTGCATATTGTTCCTGGTGTCTCACTCTACCTCTGGTATCATTTTGGTGGCATTTTACTGTAGAAATCTGGAGAAAAATGACATTAAAGTCACCCATATAACACAAACCAGTTACAGTATGCTGACCTTTGACCTTAGGTCACATCAATTCCTTCATAGGTGTCATCCTCATTCCTTTTGCATATTGTTCCTGGTGTCTCACTCTACCTCTGGTATCATTTTGGTGGCATTTTACTGTAGAAATCTGGAGAAAAATCATTTTAAAGTCACCACTATAACAAAAACCAGTTACAGTATGCTGACCTTTGACCTTAGGTCACATCAATTCCTTCATAGGTGTCATCCTCATTCCTTTTGCATATTATTCCTGGTGTCTCACTCTACCTCTGGTATCATTTTGGTGGCATTTTACTGTAGAAATCTGGAGAAAAATGACATTAAAGTCATCCATATAACACAAACCAGTTACAGTATGCTGACCTTTGACCTTAGGTCACATCAATTCCTTCATAGGTGTCATCCTCATTCCTTTTGCATATTGTTCCTGGTGTCTCACTCTACCTCTGGTATCATTTTGGTGGCATTTTACTGTAGAAATCTGGAGAAAAATGACATTAAAGTCACCCATATAACACAACCCAGTTACAGTATGCTGACCTTTGACCTTAGGTCACATCAATTCCTTCATAGGTGTCATCTTCATTCCTTTTGCATATTGTTCCTGGTGTCTCACTCTACCTCTGGTATCATTTTGGTGGCATTTTACTGTAGAAATCTGGAGAAAAATCATTTTAAAATCACCTTCAGCATACTGTAACTGGGTTGTGTTATAGGGGTGACTTTAAAATGATTTTTCTCCAGATTTCTACAGTAAAATGCCACCAAAATGATACCAGAGGTAGAGTGAGATGTCAGGAACAATATGCAAAAGGAATGAGGATGACACCTATGAAGGAATTGATGTGACCTAAGGTCAAATGTCAGTACACTGTGAATGTATTTTATTACAGGGGTTGTTTTTAATTCATTTTTCTCCATATTCCTACAGTAAAATAAATAAACAAACAAACAAATGAATAAATAAAATTTCGATGAAAGGTGATTCATCTCCCCCTTAGGTCAGTGAAATCAAACTAAAACGTTGATTCATCTTGGAAGTGATTATTCTCCAGTAAAAGCATAGGCTTTATGTATCTTTCAGGACCTCCACTTTGGTCGAGAACCGTGCCTACCGTATTTACCATAGCGCGCGCGCAACGACAATCAAACAGCGGCTCACTTTACCGCGGTTTTACAACCCATTACATTGACATTAGGACGCCATCTTGAAAATGACTCCTTTCTAGTGTCAAACCGTGGTCAACTTTTAGGATGTTGAGGATACTCTACTATAAAAAACTACTGAGAAACCTTTTGGTAGATTTGTTTTAGGGTTAGGTGTTTTTCTTTCATAAATGCACCCGACTATATAGTTATATACCTACACACACACAAATACACACATACTTAAACACATAAATACTAATGTGTATACATATACACACTTACGCATGTATGTGTGTTTTTGTGTATCTATGTATGTAAGTATGTGTGTCTCTACTTTAATGCATGCATACATACACACATCCACATGTACAAACACACACACTGTTTGACTACAGATGTGAATGGACTTTCAACAGCTGCTGCTGATGTGTCAAACTGGAGCTGGGCTTTTATTTTGGCGGTGCGCTTCCTGTTGTGCAGCAGAATGAGGGGCGGAGCAGCAGCCTCTGTACAGGTACACCATTTAATAGTTATTATAGACATTTTATATACATTTCAACAGTTGTATTCTGCTATGTGGTACAATCTTTAAAATCTGCTGTTTCATAGTTTGTAAATCAAAAAAAAAAAAAAAAAAACTTACAAAACTCATCAAAACTCGCAAACTGATCAGAACTTTTTTTTTTAATCCATTTTTTGGAAGACTAGAAAAAATACTTTTATTGTATTAATCATGCATTACACAAACAAAAGTCTTTAGTTACACAGTAAGTTGTAGCGTGGCTGAAAAGAACAAAACTAAAATAAAACCTCTTGTTTGGAGTCGTGACCGACCGACCGACCGACCGGGCGCCGCTCGCCGTGACAAATCCCTTCAGTTAGAAAAAAATTAAATTAAAAACCAGATCACGACGATTAAAAATGAAAAGTGTCCCCGTGAGTCCGAGCGCGTGCGCGCGTCGGGGCCGGTTCTTCTACCATGAGACTAAAAACCACCTACAGATATAAATAATCGATTCTGCTCCGAAGCTGTGACCGAGAAAAAAAACCAAAAACTAAAAATCACACAGTGACAAAGAGGAAGAAGGAGGAGGAGGAGGATTTACACTGAGACTGTGGTGCGTTCAGGGACTCTGTAAAACCAAGTGATCAAAACCTCAAACCGTTTTATTCATAAACATAAACCGACTTCCTGTTTGAGTGACGTCACCGAGGACTCGGCCAATCACAGCCGCACAAAAATAAAACTCTGACGCTTAAAAACAGATTCAAATATCATCGTAAAAGTCAGATTTTTTCTGTAGTGACGACATTTTAATCGTTTAATTCCTACTCGACATTTTCCTGAGTTTGTTGCAGACGAAACGAAACTCAGACGATTAACGACAAAAACACAGACGACCTGGAGGATGTTGTTGTTGTTGTTGTTGTTGTTTTGTTTTTAGCAGCTTTCATGTTTTAACGACAACGCTCAGATGACGGATTGTCCTTGAACTCAACTCGACTGTTTTCCCACAACAGGACAGAAGAAGAAGAAGAAGAGTTTCCTGTCGGCTCAGTATTTAACCACCACCTCCTCCTCCTCCTCCTCCTCCTCCTCCTCCTCCTCCTCCTCCTCCTCCCTAAGCTGAACCTAGAGGTCGTCAGGGGAACCGCGCTGAGATGGAGGTTTGTGATTGGTCGGGGGAGCAGGTGGGCGGGGCCAATGTCACGGACTGGACGGGAACGAGGAACCAGAAACCTCCTCGAGACGTTTAGAAAAAAAACAAACTGATTTATTTGACACAAACAAAAAACAAACAGGTGGGAACTCTCCTCCCGTGGGCGGGGCTTAAACGCAGGGCTCTGATTGGCCCTCGCAGGACCATCATCCAATCAGCTGAATGAAGTTTAGTTTCCTT
>CM064887.1:26187125-26192125 GCA_030347415.2 Decapterus maruadsi
GTGCCGATGCAGGGGTTCTTCTCCGTCGGGTTCCACAGCTTCACCGTCCCGTCCGCCGAGCACGACAGGAGGCGGTTCTTGATGCCGCTGTAGGCCAATCCCCACACGGCGTCCGTATGCCCCGTCCACGACCCCGCCAGGACGCTGGGATCTGATTGGACGAGGGCAGAAAGACAAGAGGGGGAGGAGTTAGAACTGAACTGAGAACGAAGTTACAGAGACTTGATATAAACGTATGGGAGACGCTGGTCTCACGTTGGGGCCTATTCTGACCAATCGGTAGCTCCGATCAGAAAATCTTTGCATTCCTGAGATGTGAGTTTGGTGTTTCTACAGTAAATACTTTGGAAACAGTTGTGTGTTATAAACATCGGTCCGTTCTGCTCCTCTCAGAAAATCTTTGTATTAGAGTCAATGAGCAGCAGAGACAGACGTGGCCGCACTCAGAGACTCACAGTTTAAATTCTGTAAGTCTCTCTGTTTTGTTGAACACATCGTTAGAGAGAGGACGAGTTTGTCTACGACTGTGGAAAAAACCATGTGTGTAGAGTGTAAACTGTGACCGTGAGCAGCACGGAAAGAGAGAAGTTTCAGACGACTTCTCCCCACTCTGACCGATGATGTCATCACTCTGACACGAACATTCCGCCCAATACACACCCATTAGAATCTCTACACGGCTCCTAATATGGTCACGGTCATTGAATTAACATAATACTGTTTATTTATTATTGGATATAAATATGTAATATTGAAATGCCTATTATTGTATGTGTTTACGTTGAAATGTGTATATTTGTTCTAACATTATTGAAATGTCTTTCTAAACAAGACTGTTCTGTTCTGTTCTGTTCTGTTCTGTTCATGCCAATAAAGCTTTTTGTTTTTAAAAATCTGAATGAAATGCGTGTCTGACCGTAGGTGTCGTAGGGGTCGACGTTGGAGCTGGGGATGTTCCACCACTGGATGGTGGAGTCGATGCCACCGCTGAAACACTGCTCGCCACTGGAGGTCATCGCCAACGACAACACTGGACCACTAACACACACACACACACACGGAGGAGTTAACACACAAACAAACAAACAAACAAACAACAACAACAACAACAACATGATCCCAGCTGTGTGTGTGTGTGTGTGTGTGTTACGTACACATGGGCTCTGAATGTGTAGATGGGCTCCACATCAAAAGAGGCACTTCTAGAAAAAACAACAGGAAGTAAAATGTCAACAACCAGAGTTTCAAAATAAAAGTTGTTTAGTGTTTGAGATGTGACGATAGAATGTTGAAGAGGAGGCGGCGGCGGCGGCGGCGGCGGCGTGTACTTTTTGGCGGGGACGGTCTTGGTGAGGTTCCACAGTTTGAGCGTGTGGTCCTCGGACACGGTGACCAGACACGGCTCCACGGGGTGGAACGCCAGGGCGCGCACGCCGTCAAAGTGGCTGCGCAGCGTGTACTTGGGGTTCCACGTCTTCCTGAACGACGACTCCTTATTGGACGGCAGCTGAGGATGACATCACAGCACAGTGATCGACTGTTCGAACCCCTCCCTGCCCCCTCCCCCCTCCCCGCCGCCCGCTGAGCGCCCTGCAGGCACGGCGCCGCTGACTCACGTCGTAGCTGTAGTCCGTCTCGTCGTTGGTGACGGTGAGGTCGGCGAGGTCGCCCAGACCCAGCACGCTCTCCAGGACGTCGTCCGACCCCCCCAACAGGAAGGACTTCCCCCCGCCGCTCGGGAACGGTAGCGGCTCCGCTAAAGAGACACGATGACATCAGAGTGACATCAGAGTAACATCAGAGTGACATCAGAGTGACATCAGAGTGACATCAGAGTGACATCACCACCAGGGTTATTCTAGTTCACATAACAATCATCTGATGAAATGAACAATGAATGAGTCCGAGCCACAGTGAGATCTGAGGGGAACATTATGGGATGGATGTGACTAAAAGGGATAAAGTTCAGCGTTCTGCTAAAACCTGACGAAATAAAAACTAAACTCAAACTGATTCTTGTTGAACTGAAACTAAAACTACATAAAAACTCAAACTGAATGAAACTCAAACTAATGAACATTGTAAAACTATAATAATAATAATAATAATAATAATAATAATAATAATAATAATAATAATAATAATAACAATAATAATAATAATAACAACTGACCCCACTCCGTCCCGTCTCCAGAGCTGCGTGCCTCCCCCGCCCCCTCGCCGTCCTCCCCCGTCACCAGGAAGTCAAACTCCTTCAGAGCCTCCTCCGTGTCGGCGTCGTCCTCCGACGCCAAACCCTCGTTCCCGACCTGAGGAGGAGGAGCAGGAACGTTTAAACTCTTTAAATAAATAAATGTAAGAATCACTGACAACAAAAAAACTAAATGTAAATCTCTGTTCGTTAGGGAAACACCAAGATATATCGGCATCGATATCGGTATCGGTCCGATGTTGGTCATTTTTTAACATATCGGTGTCGTCCGATGAGTAAAACTGGGCCGATATGCACAAGTTGAGGTAATGAAGGAGGATGGTAACATGCAACCTTGTTATTTGGAAGTTAAATACATTCTGAAAATAAAGGACGACATTCAAAAATGCAGTTTGCATGATTTTCAGTCTGGACAAAAATATATCATCTCAGAAACTTAAAAAAACAACAACACATATCGATATCGGTGAATATCGATTATCGGCTATAACAGAAAAATCCATATCAGATATCGGCTAAAATTTTCATATCGGTGCATTTTTGTTGTTGCAGTTTTTATAGGAAGGTTAATTATCCCAGATATTTGTTATTTTTCAGTTCAATAAATAAATCACAGATATTCTCTTTGTTTCAGTGTTTTTACTGTTTGTTTTGTCTCTAACGTCTCATCGTCTGTCCTTGTTTTGATGCAGCAGCTCCGTCTCTGACGTGAGACAAACCAAGCGCACCTTGCTGTGTGTGTGTGTGTGTGTGTGTGTGTGTGTGTGTGTGTGTGTGTGTGTGTGTGTGTGTGTGTGTGTGTGTGTGTGTGTGTGCGTGTGCACCTTGCTCTTGTGTTTCTTGGCTCGGTGGTGTTTGTCGGTGCTGATGTCGTCCATCAGGTCTCCCTCCTCATCCTCGTCTTCGTCGCTGTCCTCCGCGTTCTCCAGGAAGTTGAACGTCTCCAGAACGTCTCCTGGACTCCTGCTCACACACACACACACACACACACACACACACAGGGTCACATGACCTCTCTGCGTGACCTCTGACCCCCGCCCGCCTGCCTCTGTGTGTGTGTGTGTGTGTGTGTGTGTACCTCTTGCCCTCCTTGCGGCGCTCCGTCCCGTTGATCAGGTGCTGCAGGTTCTTGTTCTCCACCGAGCCGTTCTGCTCCGAGCCCGACAGGCCGAGCAGCGAGCGAACCCGCTGCGTGCGCACGTCCAGGATGGTGTCTGTGTATCCCACCTCCTGCAGGTACCTGAACGCAACACCACACAGACACAGACACACAGGCGGAGGGAGTTGGTTAGTTCCAGATGCAGAAACTCATTCTACTTTAAATCAGACTCATCACATTAAAGCAACTCGTTTTAGACACTTTTTACTTCTTTCAAGCTGATTTTCACTTGAAATAAGTAGAAAAATCATTGTATGTATTACAAACACAAAAAAAACTGCTTTTTCTTCTTATTTCAAGTGAAAATGATCTAAAAACAAGTTCATTTTTAGGAGATGAGTCTTGTTTTAAATGGAAAGAGATGAGTTTTGACTAGAAATGAGACAAATTTCATGGAAAGATTTAGAGTTTTTTCAGTGTAAACATTGGTTTAAGAGGCGAGTTCAAGTCATTTTACATATTTGAACATTTTATTTTAAAAAACAAACCTAATAGTTACTTTTCCTGGTAATTAGTTACTTTTATAACGTAGTAACTCAGTGACAGCGGAGCCGAGTGAGACGGAGGACAAGACGGCTGCTCCGACTCAGGAAGAATTAATCAACACCATGTTTGTTTATTTCATCACTGTGTGTGTGTGTGTGTGTGTGTGTGTGTGTGTGTGTGTGTGTGTGTGTGTGTGTGTGTGTGTGTGTGTGTGTGTGTGTGTGTGTGTGTGTGTCCTCACTGGCGCAGCAGCTGTCGTCCTTGTTTCCAGGTGAGCTGACTGTTGGCGGGAACGGCAGAGACGTCCGAGTCTTTGGTGTCTGGACGACAAACAACAACAACAACAACAAACGTTATGATGATTATTGATTATTGTCGCAGGTTCACACAGACACACACACACAGACACACACACAGAAACACACACACACACAGACACACACACACACACACAGACACACACACACACAGACACACACCTGAGTCGAAGCTGGGCGTCTTCATCTCTCCCTGGTTCAGCTCCGTTCCGTACTTTAACTTGTGATATTTGGCTCTGAGGAGAAAAAACAGCAGCTTCGTTAACGACGACCTGAGGTACCGGTGACGTCATGATGACGTCATCGTGATGATGTCATGATGATGTCATGATGACGTCATAGAGACGCTCACCTCTCCTGCTTCAGCGCGTACTCTAACATCTTTATTCTTCTGACCAGGTCGTTCTTCAGGTTCTCCTGACCTTTCCTCTCTCCCTGCAGGAACGCTATCCTCGCCTGGGGGGGAAGAGGGGGGGGGGGGGGGAGGGGGGTGATGATGTCATGTTTGTTTACATCTACATTCATAAACATATACAGAATAAACAATACATAGCAATGTTTTAAGCTTGTACAGTGTTTCACAATCTCTTTCATAACGGAGCGAAATCAACGCATCGGAACCGGAATCTGATTGATTCAGTAAACAAACAAACAAACAAACAAACAAACAAACAAACAAACAAACAGGAGGGTGAATCCTGGAGCGACGGCAGGAAACCTCTACACCTCAGTTTACTTCCTGGTTCCTTCAGCTTCCTTTGATCTGATTGGACGACAACAACTTTAAGGCTCCTCCCACTTTACTGCTCGACAGCTGCCCCCCGCC
>CM064887.1:26197125-26257125 GCA_030347415.2 Decapterus maruadsi
GTGAAGAACCGGTGGAGTTCTTCCTCTTCTCCTCCTGTTAGCCTCCAGCTAACTCAGCTAGCGTGACGAACCAAAATGGCTGCGTGTGGACACTAAACTGGATTCACTTCTGCTTTAAACACACCGTCCATCCTCAATAAAAGTTATTATTATAATAATATACCATAATATCAACAACAAACCGATCGGACCAACGGGTAAAAGTGTCAACAACAACAACAACAATACCTCTGAAGCTAACCGCTAGCTCCAGTCGAGCTAACAGCAACAACAACAACGAATCCCGTTATTCAATGACCTGTTAGCTTTAGCCGCTAGGTTATAAACACTCGGGGTTTAGTGTGAACCGGGGGGGGGGGCAGGGGGGTGAATGTGGGAAACTTCCCGGTAAAACGTCGTAAACAAACAATCTTCTCGGTTGCTGTTGTTGTTATTACAGGCCGATGAGCACAGACAGCGCTAAGTTGGGCTAAGGCTAGGCTAGGCTACGGTACGCTCAGATAACCTGGGCTAGGCTAGGCTAGGCTAGGCTAGGCGTGCTAACTAACCTGGAGCTCGGCCCTTTCCACCTCCCAGTGCGCCCGCTCCATCTCGAACCGGGCCCACTCATGCTGGATGTAGTGCAGGATGCCGGGGATGGTGTACTGCTGCTGCGGCCGGGGCAGCTCGTCCGGCTGGTGTGGCACCATGACTCCTCCGCCTCCTCCTCCTGCGCCTCCTGCTCCTCCGATCGGCGGATTAGCGCTGCTGTTGCACCCCGGCTGCTGCTGCTGCTGCTGCTGTGCTCCTCCTCCACCTCCTCCTCCTCCGGGGAGCTCATCCATGTTTTTTTTTTTTATTTAATTTTTTTTTTTTTTTTTTTTTTTTTAGAAAAGTAGAAGGAAAGTCCCAGGCAGCAGCGGTCCACTAAAGGCTTCCCGACCCCCCCTGGAGTCCGTGTGTCTCCGCTCCGTGTCTCCGAGCACAGGCTCCGCCGCGACGTGAGAGGCTGGCTGCCCGCGGAGGGCTGCGGTGAGAGCGGCTGGGTTACGGACGCGGTGTCGGTGTATGGATCTAACCGGCCGCCATTACTGCTCTCGCTCTCCCTCTCTCCCCCTCTCTCTCTCCCTCAATCTGACGCGCGCGGGGGGGAGAGAGAACCCGGCCGCGCTGCATGACGGGACACATCGTCCTCCCGATTTTTCCCTGTCATCCAAATACATTATGTGGCATTCAATGCACGAGGAAAAACGTAGTAAATCGCAGTTCACTGTGACCAAATCTAATGGAAAAAGAAAGAAACAGGACAGGATATGAATGTTGAATACAAGTATAGACAGTTACACATTCACACAAGTAAATACAGTTATATGAAATAAAAACAAACCTCCAATAGCAGTAGGTTCATCCCCTTTAATTATCGGTGCATGTTGTTTTGAGATCGGCGGGGCAGAGACGTGAGTTGCTCAATGAACACAATGGAGGTGAACGGTACAGGTCCCCTGTCCCTCATCAAACTCATCAAATACACAATCCAACAACTCCACAACGCTCGCTTTAAGAAACAACACAGGAAATAAAACCGTAACACAGAACTCAGAAAAACCATGTCGTACATCACATTACACACTTTGTTCATCCTGCACCAACTGTAAATATGTTTTATGTCTCCTTATACATAACTTGCTATTAAGACCACATCCATTTTAAATGACTTTTATTTAATTAGACTACTTATTTTGTATTTATTGCTACATTATCTGCTTTTACCTTATTTGTTTTTACCTCATCTTGCTTCATCTTGTGTACGTATTTATATAGTTCTTGACTCCTCCCGTCGTCCCACGCTCTTAATGTTTTCTTGACAGTTTGTGTTGACTGATGTGCACTGGGAACGCTACACATGAATTGCCCCTTGCAGGATAAATAAAGTTGTCTGAACTGAACTGAATTTATAATTTTATACAGATTTTGTCACTGTATCCTTAATATTACTGCTAAGATATATTGTATTCCTAATTATCGTATCTGTATTTCTATTCTATTCTATTGGAGATGCTGTGACACAATAATTTCCTGCAAAGGGTTAATAAAGTACCATTCTATTCTACAATTCTTATTTCCTATTTGTTGTAGTTTCCATAAACGCACCACTCTAAGTCTTGACTGAGCATGCGCGAGAAATGCTAACAGCTCTTGTTAGCTTCCTACCGTTGGAAAACAGAAACTTCTCGTTTGTTTGTCGTTTATTTTTTACTTTAATTTGACTCACATTAAACTTCCAGGGGCTGAACCGGCGGGCGGGGCTGGTTCGGACCGGATTAGACCAGATTAGATCGGATTAGGTCATGACTGAACCCAGCGAACAGCCGTTAGCCTGCGGTTGTTTTTAGCCCGAGTGATGGAGCCCGTTTAGCCGCCGGTGAGTTTAGATTTAACGTTAATAACAGTGAAAAAACAGACAAAACAACACAGTTTCACGACACTAACCGGCATTAAAACACCGTTTCTAACGGTTACAACACGCGTTACATGTGTGGTGCTTTCAAGAGCAAATCTGACAATCAGAAATCCCAGTATTAAAAATCCTTAAACGCAGCTTTTACATCAAGTGTTTGGTGTAAAACCAGTAAACAAGTCAGTTAATACAGATAACTAATGAAATTCATAATAAAATAAAAGTTTCCATCGCAGGTGACAGAAGACTCAACGTTCCCACATTTTTTCCTCACTTGAACTCATCTCCAGTGCGCACAGATGTGAAAGTCTTTTATTATGATGATTTTTAACAATAAAATAAAGTTTAAAGCTGATGTTTCTGCAATTACCGACATTTATTATTCATTTATCATCTATCAATGGATCCAATTCATTAATTTATTGATTGATTGATTGTTTCAGGCCGCGGGTTCGATCTCAGGATGATAAAGTTCGTGTTGATGGTGAACCGGCAGGGTCAGACCCGGCTGTCCCGGTACTATCAGCCCGTGGAGCTGAGCAGGAGAGCGGCGCTGGAGGCCGACGTGGTCCGCTGCTGCCTGAGCCGCAAGAAAGACCAGGTACCTGAACGTATCTATAGCCTCCACACGGCGAAGCTCAGATTTCCCACCGGCGGCACGTTCCTTAAACTGCTCATGTCTTGTTTCGCAGTGTTCGTTCGTGGAATATAAAGACTTCAAACTGGTTTACCGACAGTACGCGGCGCTGTACATTGTGGTGGGAGTGACCGACACGGAGGTAAACAACGACCAATTAATAATAATAATAATAATAATAATAATATCAATAATCATAATAATAAAGTGTGTGTTTATGTGTCACAGAACGAACTCTCCATCTACGAGCTGGTTCACAACTTCGTGGAGGTTCTGGATAAATACTTCAGCCGAGTGGTGAGTTCCCTGAACGCATCATCACCACCATCACCTGTCTGTTGTTTTTGTTTTTCTGCAATGAGAATATTTATTTAACGTTTGGACATTCAGCCTGAGTCATATCAGTACAAACATTACACTGAATAATAATGAGTATGGTGTAATATTATCTCTGATTCTCCTGGAACATTTTACTGGAATAGTCGTGTAAATAACTTGTTTTGGGAAAAAATTATTCATTGACGTTGAATCGTTCTTTATCAAATGCAAAATGAAAAATCCTTTTTTCTTACAAAGTTTTACATCCACAAGTGTGAATTTGCCAAAGTCAAACCCCTTTATTGTGTTTTCATGAATGAACTGGGGTTGTATTTCAAGTCAATATCCTCTGCTGATAAAAAGAAAGCTATCAAAACTATTTTAAAAATAGTATACAAAAAACAAACATGTAAATTGTTGAACAGTCTAATCATGACTTGTGTTGTTGTGTTTCCCTACAGAGTGAACTGGACGTATCCTTGACTCTTATTGAGACAGAAAAACAAATCCTTGTTTTCTTTTTTCTAAAACATTTTATGTACTTTATTACAGTTTCAATTTTCATTTCTAATTTGACGATAAGTGAATATTTTTAGTCTCTAACGATGTTTTATAGACGTGAATCCTCAGATGCTGTTTCTACGGAAGCCCTGAGCGGCCAAACTGTCCCTCATGTTAATAATGACATCATTACTTCCCATTGTTACGTCTCCATGGAAACAGGATGATGATTGACAGGCGCAGATCAGTAAATTAGCGCCACCTAGAGCGTTGTGATGGAAATGTTGTTAGTTTTGTCGCTCAGAGGCTTCCGTAGGTCAACGGCCTTGTGGGCGGAGCCACGCGGCGGATTGGTCGGTTTCCTTGACCGTTGACGCCGTCAGATCATGTTCAACCTGGACCGAGTCCACATCATCCTGGACGAGATGATCCAGAACGGACACATCGTGGAGACGAACAAGAGCCGCGTCCTGGCGCCGCTCACCGCCCTCGACAAGATGGCCGACGGCTGAGGAGGAAGCGGCGGCGGCGGCGGCGGGAAACGATGTCACAGACTTTTCTTCTCACCGACATGAGACCGTTGAACTGTTGAGGAATCAAACCTGCGATCCTGACATCGTGACACAGTCTGGATTTAAAAGATGTTCATGTTCTAATGCCAATAAATCGATCAGCTGCTCCAATAAAAAGTATTGATCAGTGATCGTGTTTCCATCCACTTGTTTTTATTCACCTTAAAGGGACAGTTCAACATTTAGTCAAACTGTCCCATCACCATAATCCCTATAGTCATAGCAGTAGGTTCATTACCTTTAATTGTCGGTGCAAGCTGTATTTAGAACGGTGGAGCAGAGCCGTGAGCTGCTCAGAGCTACGCTACGGAGGCTCATTATGGGATTTCTTGGTTCATGATTTCAGACCTTTAAGCCCCGCCCCCTTCCACCTCCTCCTCCACAAATCACAGGACTCGGCCTTTACTTCATACTTTGCAAACATTTTAATGATTATTTTTTTTGGAGCATACACATTTGAAAATATCTGTTTACCTCAAACTGCAACTTGAGTTAAATAAATGTTTATAATATACAAAGAAAATACAAGGAGAGCAGAGCTTCTTCTTCTTCTTCTGTTTCTCTTTCCGTCACTCCACCAGTGTTTCTGTCTCTACAGCTTCATCGTCAAAGAAAAAAAAAAAAAAAAAAAAACACCAAATGCAAAATCTGACCAACAGGTCGTCGGAAAAAACAGCCCGAAAAAACTGTCGCACACACGCACACACGGAAACGGAAAAGCAATAAAACAGAAAATAAAAACAAAACAAAGAGGAGCAGGAGGAGGAAGAGGAGGGGGAGGGGGAGGGGGCGGGGCCTGACTGAGGAAGAGGAGGAGGAGGAGGAACTGAAAACAGAAGCTACAAGTCAAACCAGACAGGAGGAGGAGGAGGAGGAGGAGGAGGAGTCAACACACACGCGCACTCTCACGCAGCAGCCAGGTGAGGGAGGAGGAGGAGGAGGAGGAGCAGGTGGTGACAGATGATGAAGATGAAGGAGGGAGGAGGTGTTAAATACATGAGCAGCTTCTCCTCCTCCTCCTCCTGCTCCTCCTCCTGCGGTCAGTCTCTCGGCTGGTTCTGATTGGCTGGCTGACGGACAGGAGACTAGAGGAGCATGCTCAGTGCGGCGGCGGCGGTGGAGGAGGAGGAGGAGGAGGAGGAGGAGGAGGAGGAGGAGGAGGAGGAGGAGCAGGTCAGTTGAGGTGGAAGCCCTTCTCCATGGTGGCGGCGAGGAGGCGTTCCCTCATGATGTCCTCGGAGGAATATTCAGGAAGCTTCAGGTAGTGAACACACGTGTTGACTGACGGGTAGCTGGAGTCTGTGGCGTCCACCTGGGGAGGAGGAAGAGGAGGAGGAGGAGGAGATGCTGTTAGAGCAGGAGGTACAGATACCTGAGGGGGGGGGGGAGTAGGAAGAAGAGAACGAGAAGGAAGAGAATGAGGAGGAAAAAGAAGAAAAGGAGGGGGAAGAAGAGAAGATGGAAGAGGAGGAGGAAGAGGAGGGAGAGGTGGAGGAGAAAAGGGAAGAGGACAAAGAGAAAGGAAGAGAGGAGGTGGAGGAAGAAGAGAACGAGAAGGAAGAGAATGAGGAGGAAAAAGAAGAAAAGGAGGGGGAAGAAGAGAAGATGGAAGAGGAGGAGGTGGAGGAGAAGGAAGACAAAGAGGAAGAAGGAGGAGAGAGGAAGAGGAGGAAGAAGGAGGAGAGAGGAGGTGGAGGAAAGAGGAGGAAGAGGAGGAGAAGGAAGACAAAGAGGAAGAAGGAGGAGAGAGGAAGAGGAGGAAGAGGGAGAGAAGGAGGTGGAGGAAAGAGGAGGAAGAGGAGAACGAGAATGAAGAGAATGAGGAGGAAAAAGAAGAAAAGGAGGGGGAAGAAGAAAAGATGGAAGAGGAGGAGGAGGGAGGTGGAAGAAGGAGAAAGAGGAAGAGAAGGAGGAAAGAGGAGGAAGAGGAGTAGTAACCACAGATATAAACACGTAGATGCTGCGTTCAGGCGCGTCAACACGGCGGCCATCTTGGGCAGGGCGTTCAGACCCTTGTAGAACAAACTTCAGTGTGTGTGTGTGCGCATGTGTGTGTGTGTCTGAGTGTGTAAGTGTGTGTTTAATGTGTAAATAAAACACATCCGTGTTGTATCATAAAGACGTGTCTGACATTTATAATAAACCACACGGCTTCAGAGTCGGTTGAATCTTCACTAAGTTCTGTCTCTGTTACTGATACAGGAAGTAGACACGGCTTCCCCCTGACCAAGATGGCCGCCGCGCTGACGCATCGTTCCAGTGGACAGCAGCGTCTACGTGTTTATATCTATGGTAGTAACCGTCGTATGTTACCTTCCTGACGATGGAGAGGCAGAGAGGAGGAGGAGGAGTACTAACAGTAGTACTACTAGTAGTACTAGTATATAGTAGTAGTATTACCTTCCTGACGATAGTGAGCCGTGGGTGCAGGTTGGCGAGGCCGCCCGGCGGCAGCGTGGAGCAGCCGGTCGTGAACTGGAGAAACGCTTTCCTCTCGTCCGACGACATCCCACACAGAACTCTGACGAACCGCAGGAAGCCGGCGCTGAGGGGGCGGAGCCAGAGGTTAGAGGGGGCGGAGCCTCCTACTGGTCGGTAGGTAGGGGTGTGTGTTACTGTGTTACTGTGTGTGTGTGTGTGTGTGTGTGTCCCACCTGTCTCTGGTGTAACCCAGCTTTGGTTCAGTGTAGTTGATGATGTCATCAGCCGTCCAGGAAGGTGATTGGTTCCCACAGAGGATCATCTGCACCTCCTTGTGACTGAAGGAGCTCAGCTTCTCCATCGGGAAGACGCGGTTAAAGCCCTCTGGAGGGGGGAGGGGGGGGGGGGGGTTAACTGATGTATTACTGTGTGTGTGTGTGTGTGCATGCGTGTGTGTGCGTGTGTGTTACCTCTGAAGGCCTCCATCTGCTTCTGGATGCCCGTGTGCATACAGAAGTCGAACATGAGCTCCACGTACTCCTCGGCGTTCTCCATGGTAACCATCTCGTCGTCTCCGTTGGTCTTCAGGTCGACGGCCGAGAAGCCGTGGACTTTAGACGACGGACAGAACTGGAAGTTCAACCTGCAGAGGGACAGCGAACGCAACACAGCTCCCATGATGCACTGCTCCTCCATCAACCAGACTAGACTACAGCTCCCATGATGCACTGCTCCTCCATCAACCAGACTAGACTACAGCTCCCATGATGCACTGCTCCTCCATCAACCAGACTAGACTACAGCTCCCATGATGCACTGCTCCTCCATCAACCAGACTAGACTACAGCTCCCATGATGCACTGCTCCTCCATCAACCAGACTAGACTACAGCTCCCATGATGCACTGCTCCTCCATCAACCAGACTAGACTACAGCTCCCATGATGCACTGCTCCTCCATCAACCAGACTAGACTACAGCTCCCATGATGCACTGCTCCTCCATCAACCACACATACATCATCTGTTTGTAACAGAGAAAGAGGAGGAGGAGGAGGAGGAGGTAGAAGAAGAAAGAGGAGGTGTGTGTCTCTGTGTGTGTGTGTCTCTGTGTGTGTGTCTCTGTGTGTGCGTCCGTACCCCAGGTCCTCGATGCTGAGCGGCGGTCCAGATCCCAGCGGGTTCCTCAGCATCAGGTCCTGGAGCCTCGTGTTCTTCTCGTCCTCAGACAAACTCTTAGACGACAGAATCTGTCTCCTCTTCACCGACAGCTCCCGCACCTCCTTCAGGAAGGAGGCTCTGAGGGGGGGGGGCAAACACAGAGGGGGGGGGGGTTTGATGATGTCATTCACATACAGAGACAGGGATTTATTTATATTATCGCACAATGTCCGAGGGTTTGGTGGGTACATCTCTGACCACTGCTTCATAACGCGTCTGTTTCTTTCCTGGGCCTCAATGCAGCGGTTCTCAACGTGAGGTCAACGTGAGGTCAACGTGAGGTCAACGTGAGGTCAACGTGAGGTCAACGTGAGGTCAACGTGAGGTCAACGTGAGGTCAACGTGAGGTCCAGGGACCCACACGGGTCCTGCACACGGTTCAAGGGGGTCCCCAACGCTCTGGAAATTTTAACACTTCCTCTAGAATTTAGGTTTTTTGAGAAATTTTTACCACATTTTCTAGAATTTTTTTCACAGGTTTTTTTTTTGAGAAATTTTACGACTTTTTTTTTTCTAGAATTTGTAAGTTTCGAGAAATTTTTACCACTTTTTCTAGAATCTTTTCAAAACTTATTTTGAGAAATTTCACCAGTTTTTTTTTTTTTTTTTTTAGTTTTGAGATTTTTTTTTTTTACCACTTTTTCTAGAATTTTTCAAAAGTTTTGAGAAATTTTTACCATTTTTTAAAAAGTTTTTTTTGAGAAATTTCACAAGTTTTTTTTTTTTTTTTTAGAATTTATTAGTTTTGAGAATTTTTTTTACCACTTTTTCTAGAACTTTTTCAAAACTTTTGAGAAATTTTCACCACTTTTTTTTTTTTTTTTTAGAATTTGTAAGTTTTGAGAAATTTTTACAACTTTTTTCTAGAAATGTTTAAATGTTGGAGAAATTGTACCAGTTTCCCACATCCTTAAAGTTTGACATTGTTGATTGTATAATCAAACAGAAACATCCTGTGTGGAAACAGAAAATCTTTTCAAAACTTTTTGTTGAGAAATTTCACCTGTTTTTTTTTTCTTTTTAGAATTTTTTAGTTTTGAGAATTTTTTTTAACCACTTTTTCTAGAATCTTTTCAAAACTTTTTTTGAGAAATTTCGCCAGTTTTTTTTTTTTTTTTTTTTAGAATTTTTCAGTTTTGAGAATTTTTTGTACCAGTTTTTCTAGAATTTTTTCAAAAAACTTTTTGAGAAATTTCACCAGTTTTTTTTTTTCTAGAATTTTTTAGTTTTGAGAATTTTTTAAACCACTTTTTCTAGAATTTTTTCAAAACTTTTGAGAAATTTTACCACATTTTTTGGGGGGGAATTTGTAAGTTTTGAGAAATTTTTACAACTTTTTTCTAGAAATGTTTAAACGTTGTTGGAGAAATTGTACCAGTTTCAATGTCCCACATCCTTAAAGTTTTACATTGTTGATTAACAGAAACATCCTGTGTGGAAACAGAAAATTAAGGATGTGATGCATCAAATAATCAAACTGAACCGAATCGTAGACGAGCGGCCGGTGAAGACGCACATCACTAAAACTGAAATATCTCTATAAATGAATCAATATTGGACCGGAAATCAAATTGAATCAGTAAATCGATAGCGACATCCAGCTCTACCTGACATCACGGCGTTAGTGTGACATCACGGCGGTCTCACCTGTGGGGGTTGACCAGCTGGAAGTCGTCCCAGGTCAGGATGCCGTGGTACCAGGCCGGCGGTTTGGGTTTGGGCGGGTCCATGATGAACTCGGACTTGGAGTCCTCGTCGAAGCTGCCGACCGAGTACGTCTCCTGACTCTCCTCGGTCGACGCCTCCGACTGCTCCGACAGCAGGAGGAGCGGCTGCAGGTGGGCGGGGCGGTCGGGGTCGTGGCCCGGCGCCGACGGCGAGCGGCTCTGGTACAGCAGCTTGCTCATGTTGGACTTGATGTCGCCCATGCAGAGCAGCTTGAAGAAGGGCTGCGACACGGGCAGGTCCACCAGCCGGTTGTCCTGGATGCACTTGGCCAGGAACACGCCCAGGAAGTGGAACAGCTTCGTGATCCGCTCCAGCTCCTCGCTGTCCTGAGGGAACGGCGCCGGGAACAGGCCGCAGGAGCGCTGCACGTAGAAACCAGGAGGCTTCAGGCCGCCGCCCAGGTCCACCTGCAACACAACCAGACCAGAACCAGAGCCAGGGTCAGATCACTGTTTAGTTTTACTGATCTGCACTGAATTAGAGCTGCAATTAGTTGTTTAGTCAATAAAATGTAAAACGATAAAAACATCAACCAGTGTTTCTCAAACCACCGGACGACGTCCACAAACCAAAGAGACTCCGTTTATCGTCATAAAGGAACAAAGAAACCAGAAATATTCACATTGAAGAAGCTGAAGAAGAGAATCTGGAGCTTTTTTTTCTTTAGAAACTACTCAAACTTTGATGTTTTGGAAATAAATAAATAAACAAATAAATATATATAATAAATAAGCAAGATTGAAGTATATTAATGTCATAAATTGACAATATGTAAGTTTCTTAAATAGAGGGGCAGAAGTCATCTCTGTAGGTTGGTATAGAAACGTGCTGCTCAAACAATATTACAATGTGGATAAATTCAACTATAAAACAGTTTCTTGAGATAAGAAACCACTCATTTTTCTTTTACTTTGTTATTGAGAGGCTTAATACGCTCCGTCCATGACGACGTCTCACTGATTAGGGTTACGGTTTCAAACCTTTTTTTTTGTTACTTTGAAAAAAAAAAGAGTCAAAACTTTTTTTAAAAAGAAATTTTTACCTTTTTTTTTCTTCTTTTTTTAAAGGAATTTTTCAAGTTTTGAGAAATTTTTACCACATTTTCTAGAATTTTTTCAAAACTTTTTTGGGGAGAAATTTTGCCAGTTTCTTTGAAAAGATTTTAAAAACTTTTTTTTTTTTGAGAAATTTTACCACTTTTATTAGAGATGTGGATAAATTAAACTATAATACTGTGTGTTGAGATAAGAAACCACTCATTTTTCTTTTACTTTGTTATTGAGAGGCTTAATACGCTCGGTCCACGACGACGTCTCATTGATTAGCGTTAGCATTAGCATTAGGCTAACCCCTAAATTTTATGTTTTTATCCCCAGTCGAGGTCTGAACACTGATCTACTATGTTTTTAATTTTTCCTGTAAATATAATAAATTAGATGTTTTTATTATTAAACTAGAATGATCTTCATTCACTGGTTAAAGGATCAACATGGCGGCGTCCCACCTGTCTGGACTCGTCGTCGGGGAAGTCGTCGTCACACAGCCAGATCCCCAGCGACGTCCTCTGGAACTCGGCCGCCACCAGAGCGTAGAACTCCAGCGTGGGTCCGAGTCCCGTTCCCTCCTCGCCCTGGAACTCCACCTCCAGCACCGACTTCCTGTCGGCGTGGAGCTGCATCACCGACTCCGCCCACTCCATCATGGCTTCTCCTCGGGGAACCTTGACGCGCTCGTGTTTGAGCCGACCGACCCTGAACTCCCCGGGGTCGTCGCGCCGCACCGTGGTCGACGGGCGGGAGCGCTCCATCGTCGCCTCGCGCCGGTTCTGCAGCCACACGATCGCCCTGCACACACACACACACAGAGGTCGGAGGTCAGGTTTTATCTGGTACTGGTGCCAAAACGGTACTTAAAGGGATAGTTCAACATTTTGGAAAATCTGCAAAAACAACTCTGTGTGGTAACGTTGTGTTATTATCTCATAGCGTGGTGAATGTGCAGGTCACAACTTGTCCACCAGAGCGTTGTGGAGTTGTTGGATTGTGTATTTGATGAGTTTGATGAGGGAAACCAAGAAATCCCATGAGCCTCCGTAGCGTAGCTCTGAGCAGCTCACGACTCTGCTCCGCCGTTCTAAAAATAGCTTGCACCGACAATTAAAGGTAACGAACCTACTGCTATGACTATAGGGATTATGGTGATGGGACAGTTTGACTAAATGTTGAACTATCCCTTTAAACAATAGAAAAGATACAAACCAAAAACAGTGCCTTTTCATTTTAAGGCATTTTGTGACGTTGAAGTTGAACAGCATATTCCTTTAAATACTATAAATACAACTAAGACTAAAGAATAAATTCACCTGGAGGCTCCGAAGGCCGTGCAGGTGAAGTAGAGCTGTCGCGTCTCAAACGGGATCAGGAAAGGACACTTGGACGTGAGATGCTCGCACCAGTCGGGCAGAGCGCCGCTCGCCAGCGCCAGAGGCTCCTGGGAAGAAAACAGAAAAAGGTCAAAGCTGATCAAATCAAATCAATCAATTTTTACCACATTTAAATTTTACGACTTTTTTTTTCTAGAATTTGTAAGTTTTGAGGAATGTTTTACCACTTTTTCTAGAATCTTTTCAAAACTTTTTTTTGAGAAATTTCACCAGTTTTTTTTTCTAGAATTTTTTTCAAAGCTTTTGAGAAATTTTTACCACTTTTTTCTGGAAATGTTTATGAAATGTTTTTTGTTTTTTTTAGAATTTTTTAGTTTTGAGAATTTTTTTTTACCACTTTTTCTAGAATTTTTTCAAAACTTTTGAGAAATTTTTACCACTTTTTCTAGAATCTTTTCAAAACTTTTTTTTTGAGAAATTTCACCAGTTTTTTTTTTTAGAATTTTTTTTACCACTTTTTCTAGAATTTTTTTCAAAGCTTTTGAGAAATTTTTACCACTTTTTTCTAGAAATGTTTATGAAATGTTTTTTTTTTTTTTTAGAATTTTTTAGTTTTGAGAAATTTTTTTTACCACTTTTTCTAGAATTTTTTCAAAACTTTTGAGAAATTTTTACCACTTTTTCTAGAATCTTTTCAAAACTTTTTTTTGAGAAATTTCACCAGTTTTGTTTTGTTGTTCTTTTTATAATTTTTTAGTTTTGAGAATTTTTTTTGCCACTTTTTCTAGAATTTTTCAAAACTTTTGAGAAATTTTACCACATTTTTTTTTTTTTTTTTTAGAATTTGTAAGTGTTGAGAAATTTTTACCACTTTTTTCTATCAATCAATCAACGAGAGCAGGTGACGAACCTCGATCTGCTGCAGGATCTTGGTGGTGACCTTCTTACTGGTGAACTCCTCCGGCGCGGCGTTGAACTGCAGCTCGTCCATGTCTGCACACGGAGAGACAGCGGGTTGTGTTTGTCTTTTCACTCACACCAGGATTTAAAGGGTTAATAAAGACGGTGCGTGGCCGTACCTTCCTGCAGCGTGCGTGCGTTGGACGCGGCGTCCCCTCCGATGATGTAGAGGATGCGCAGCAGCTGCAGCACGTCCTCCACGCCGCAGGCGTTCTGGCTGCAGCCCGCCTTCGCCTGCGCCGCCTCCCTGGCTCCGCCCAGAATCTCGCTGCTCTGATTGGCCGACAGCGAGCTGGGGCTGAGGCCTCCGGACCGCCCGCCCACGCCGTGTTCACAGAAATCCATCTTCCCGCTCTCCTTCTCCTTGTCGGCGTCCTTCAGCTCCCGGTACATTATCCTGCAGCGCAAACAACACAACCACGGTTGGAACGGACGCTCAGATGTCCCAGCGACACCCAAACGCCTCGCCCCTCGCCGCCCCTCAGGCCCCTCAGGCCCCTCCTCCCTCCTCCCTCCTCCTTACGTGTACGTGGGCTCCCAGATGCGGCGCAGCTTGTCCGTCTTGACGCTGCCGTTGCAGGAGAGCTGCAGCAGCCGCTGGACGTAGTAGAAGATGGTCGACTTGTAGTTGGACAGAGGAAGCTCCACCTCGCGGCTCGTCCCCAGACCCGCCACCTGCACAACCAATCAATAATCAATAATCACAGGATGATCGTGATGCATTCAAGTGCTAACTGTTGAGAGGGACTGTTTCCCATCTGTCTTTACTTCATGTTGGAGAAGAAATGAAATATCTCATGTCGACAGGTATTTATGTAAAAAAATAAAAATTAAAAAATATAATAAAAAAAAAGAAAGAACTGAAATGTCCGTGAGGCGCCTGAACGCCTCAGCAGGTGGTCAGGTGGTCAGTGCTCGTACCTTCAGCGTGAGGGCGAGGTGAGGAGACGGAGCGCACTCCACCTCCTCCTGCACCTCGGAGCGAGGAGTTCCTGCAGAGACAGAGAGACAGCGTGGTGCGTTCAGGGTCAACGGGTCATCTGGGGATTCATTACTCTGTCTGCGTGTGTGTGTGTGTGCGTGTGTGTGTGTGCGTGCGTACCTGGCGGCGGGATCTCCAGGTCCGTCGTCTGCTGGACGTTGGTTCTTCCTGGTCGCGGGTCGAAGGCGGGAACCAGAGCAGAGAACTGTCTCTTGAGGACGAAGTCGTCGTCCCACGTCCTCCTCCGTCCTCCTTTGGTCTCGTACTCCTCCTCCTCCTGCGGGGAGAGAAACAGACGCTCAATCAATCAATCAATCAATCAATCAACCAATCAATCACAGGATGATCAGTAACAGCAGCAGTGACAGGAGGCGTGTCTGTACCAGGACCTCCTCGTACTCCTGGTCCTCCTGATTGTCGTCTTCGTTCTCGTCGTCGTCGTCGTCGGGCTCGGGCAGATCCTCCTCGTCGTCGAGCTCCGCCAGCAGCGTGTTGGCACGGCAACTGTCCAGGAAGTCTACGGCACAGTGGGCGGAGTCAAATATACAGTATACACACGTGTTTGTGTGTGTGTGTGTAAATAAACAGAAACAGAAACGTCCCACGGACCTGAATGCATCATATCTCATGTAGAGTTGTCAGAGTTTATCGGAAATTACTCGTACTTTTGTTATTTTTTAATAATTCTTATCACTTTTTATCTTATCACAGGTTTTTTTTTTTTGGAGAAATTTTACAACTTTTTTTTTTCTAGAATTTGTAAGTTTTGAGAAATTTTTACCACTTTTTCTAGAATCTTTTCAAAACTCTTTTTTGAGAAATTTCACCAGTTTTTTTTTTAGAATTTTTTTTTTACCACTTTTTCTAGAATTTTTTCAAAGCTTTTGAGAAATTTTTACCACTTTTTTCTAGAAATGTTTATGAATTTTTTTTATTTTTTTTTAGAATTTTTTTTTTTTTACCACTTTTATAGAATTTTTTCAAAACTTTTGAGAAATTAATTAATTAATAATAAGAATTAAATTAATAATAGTGTGTGTGTGTGTGTGTAAATAAACAGAAACAGAAACGTCCCACGGACTTGAACGCATCATATCTCATGTAGAGTTGTCAGAGTTTATCGGAAATTACTCGTACTTTTGTTATATTTTAATAATTCTTATCACATTTTATCTTTAATTAATAAAGTTTCTGATTAATGAATGAATGAATGAATTAATGAATTATCACCAATCAATTCTAATATTTACTATTGATTAATCCTAGCGGTGCTGACACCAGATCAGCTGCTGTGTTTAAACATTATCAAACATAACTGGACTTTTATTTTGAAAAACCCTGAGGAGGAAACGAGACCCTGTCGTCAATGACAGACCATAATAATGTTTGATTATTGATTATTGTGAGACACAGACGGCCGGTTAGCAGCAGGTTAGCTGAAGCTGAGTGTGTGTGTGTGTGTGTGTGTGTGTGTGTGTGTGTGTGTGTGTGAGACCAACCATAGAGGGAGAACTCAGCCTCCTGTCCCGTGTCGCTCTCGCTGGACGTGGACGTCAGGCTGGTCGTCAGGGTGTTGCTTAGCAACTGGCCCACCGACAGACCCGTGGTGGCCGTGGCTACGTTATTGCTGCTGGTTACTATGGAGGTTGACATGGTAACAGTGGAGGTGGTGCCAGTGGTGGTGAGGTTAGGAAAGCTCTGAGCGCCCATGAGAGGAGAAGCTGCAAACAAACAAACAAACAAACAAACAAACAAACAAACAAACACACAAACAACAGACAGAGGCGGTTAGTCGGTCAGAAACCATGGAGACGAAGCAGCAGGTGAAGCTCGTTAAGCTCCTGGCAGCTGATTGGCTTCTCATTAAAGGGACAGTTCAACATTTAGTCAAACTGTCCCATCACCATAACCCCTATAGTCACAGCAGTAGGTTTGTTGCCTTTAATTGTCGGTGCAAGCTATTTTTAGAACGGCGGAGCAGAGCCGTGAGCTGCTCAGAGCTACGCTACGGAGGCTCATTATGGGATGTCTTGGTTTCCCTCATCAAACTCATCAAATACACAATCCAACAACTCCACAACGCTCCCATGAGCCTCCGTAGCGTAGCTCTGAGCAGCTCACGGCTCTGCTCCGCCGTTCTAAAAACAGCTTGCACCGACAATTAAAGGTAACGAACCTACTGCTATGACTATAGGGGTTATGGTGATGGGACAGTTTGACTAAATGTTGAACTGTCCCTTTAAGCTCCTGGCAGCTGATTGGCTGCTCTTGGCTCTGAACAGTTAGTGAGTCGACGGGTTAGCGGGTCAGCGAACGCATCACGACGGACAGCGCGGTGCTGCGTTCGCTGACCCCAGGTCAAAGTGGTTCTGTTGGATTACTGCAGTACTACAAGTACTACCACTGTAGTATCAGTAGTATTACTGTAGTAATCCTGTGTGTGTGTGTGTGTGTGTGTGTGTGTGTGTGTGTGTGTGTGTGTGTGTGTGTGTGTGTCTTACTGGCCGTGCTCATCACGTTGCGTCCCAGTGTGTTGGTGTTGTTGTCGCTGCTGCTGCGGCTCAGGTTCATGTTGTTGGTGGCGTTGGTTCTCGACATGTTTGGCGCCCGGCGGACGAACGACTCCATGAGGCTCGCCTCCCGTGACGACAGGTTGGGCACGCTGGCGCTGGAGCTCATGGGGGCGCCGGCGGCCAGCAGCGAGCTGACGGACAGCCGGGCGTTGGCGGCCGAGCACAGCGGCCGCTGGGACGCCGCGTCCTTGCTGGACGACTCCGACACCGAGCTGACGTCCGGCGAGCTCACGCTCACCAGCCCCATGGAGATCGCCGTCGCCGGGTCCACGCTCGCCGCCGCCGCCGCGTTGGACGAGTCTTTGTTCCTGCCGTCGTCTCCGGGGGCGGGCGTGTCGGCGCCGCCGGCGGTGAGCGTGCCGGAGCTGGACGCCGATCCGGACCCGCCCTCCACCGTGGCCGTCGACAACACGACGACGGGCTCCTGCTGCTGTCCGTCGGAGACCCCGCCTCCCGTTCCCGCTTCCAGCAGCAGCCCCTCGGCTCGCCGCTCCAGCCGCAGCCCGGCGCCGGCGGAGGAGCCGAGGCTGATGTCGGAGGAGGAGGCGACGCTGCAGACGGAGCTGCTGCTGCCCTTCCTGCTGGAGGACGAGGCTCCGCCCACCGACGCCGCCGCCACGCCCTTGTCGGGACAGTTATTTTTCACCAGGCTGCTCCACGACTGCTGCTGCTGCTGCGAGGACGCGACGCCGCCGCCGCTGGCCGCCGGCGTCACGGACGACGACGGTCCCACCGTGGCGGAGGAGGAGGAGGAGGAGGAGGCGGGGCCTGAAACAGTGGATGAGACAGGTTTGGGTGACGGCGCTGATGCAGCCGACTCAGGGTCGAACCCTGGAGCCAGCTTCAGGTCAAACTTCCCCTCAGCGCCCATACGGTAAGAGTTAGAGCCGCCAGAGTCCCAGGTTACATCAATCCAGCCTGGATGGACAGAGGAGAGGAGGAGACGGACGGATGGATGTCAGAGACCGGACCGCCAGAGAGAGGGGGGGGGGGGGCAGGGGGGGGAGGGGGGGGAGAGGAGCAGAGGAGGAGACGGACGGATGTCAGAGACCGCCAGAGAGAGGGGGGGGGGGGGGGGGGGGGGGGAGGAGGAGGACGGACGGATGGATGTCAGAGACCGCCAGAGAGAGGGGGGGGGGCAGGGGGGGGGAGGGGGAGAGAGGAGGAGGAGACGGACGGATGGATGTCAGAGACCGCCAGAGAGAGAGGGGGGGGGGCAGGGGGGGGGGGGGGGGGAGAGGAGGAGGAGACGGACGGATGGATGTCAGAGACCGCCAGAGAGAGGGGGGGGGGGCAGGGGGGAGAGACGGGGGGAGTGGGTAGAGAGGAGGAGGAGACGGACGGATGGATGGATGTCAGAGACCGCCAGAGAGGGGGGGGGGCAGGGGGAGAGGAGGAGGAGAGGAGGAGACGCACGGATGGATGTCAGAGACCGGACCGCCAGAGAGAGGGGGGGGGCAGGGGGAGAGGAGGAGGAGAGGAGGAGACGGACGGATGGATGTCAGAGACCGGACCGCCAGAGAGAGGGGGGGGGGGCAGGGGGGGGGGAGGGGGGAGGGTAGGAGGAGACGGACGGATGGATGTCAGAGACCGCCAGAGAGAGGGGGGGGGGGGGGGGGGGGGGGAGAGCGGGGGGGGGGGGGGGGGTAGAGAGGAGGAGGAGACGGACGGATGGATGGATGTCAGAGACCGCCAGAGAGAGGGGGGAGGCAGGGGGGGGGGGGGAGGAGAGGAGGAGACGGACGGATGGATGTCAGAGACCGGACCGCCAGAGAGAGGGGGGGGGGGGGGGGGGGGGGGGGGGAGAGGGGGAGGAGACGCACGGATGGATGTCAGAGACCGCCAGAGAGAGGGAGGGGGGGGGGGGGAGACGGGGGGAGTGGGTAGAGAGGAGGAGGAGACGGACGGATGGATGGATGTCAGAGACCGCCAGAGAGAGGGGGGGGCAGGGCAGGGGGGGGGGGGGAGGAGAGGAGGAGACGGACGGATGGATGTCAGAGACCGGACCGCCAGAGAGAGGGGGGGGGGGGGGAGAGAGGAGGGGGGAGGAGACGGACGGATGGATGTCAGAGACCGCCAGAGAGAGGGGGGAGGGCAGGGGGGGGGGGAGGGGGGAGGAGTGGAGGAGACGGACGGATGGATGTCGCAGGGGGGGGGGGGGAGGAGGAGAGGAGGAGACGCACGGATGGATGTCAGAGACCGCCAGAGAGAGGGGGGGGAGGGCAGGGGGGGGGAGGGGGAGAGAGGAGGAGGAGACAGACGGATGGATGTCTGACACCGCCAGAGAGAGGGGGGGGGGGAGAGAGGAGGAGGAGACGCACGGATGGATGTCAGAGACCGCCAGAGAGAGGGGGGGGAGGGCAGGGGGGGGGAGGGGGAGAGAGGAGGAGGAGACGGACGGATGGATGTCAGAGACCGCCAGAGAGAGGGGGGGGAGGGCAGGGGGGGGGAGGGGGAGAGAGGAGGAGGAGACGGACGGATGGATGTCAGAGACCGCCAGAGAGAGAGGGGAGGGCAGGGGGGAGGGGGAGAGAGGAGGAGGAGACGGACGGATGGATGTCAGAGACCGCCAGAGAGAGAGGGGGGGGCAGGGGGGGGAGGGGGGGGAGAGGGGGGAGAGAGGAGGAGGAGACGCACGGATGGATGTCAGAGACCGCCAGAGAGAGGGGGGGGGCGCAGGGGGGGGGGCGGGGGAGAGAGGAGGAGGAGACGGACGGATGGATGTCAGAGACCGCCAGAGAGAGGGGGGGGGGCAGGGGGGGGGGGGGAGAGAGAGGAGGAGACGGACGGATGGATGTCAGAGACCGCCAGAGAGAGAGGGGGGGGGGGGGGGGGGGGGGACGGGGGAGAGAGGAGGAGGAGACGGACGGATGGATGTCAGAGACCGCCAGAGAGAGGGGGGAGCAGAGGGAGAAGGAGAGGAGGAAGAAGGGGGAGGAGAGGAGGAGGGGGGGGAGAAAAGGAAGGGAGGGAGAGAAGGAGAGGAGGAAAGGGGAAAGGAGGGAGGGGGGGCAGAGGAGGAAGAGGGGGAGAAAAGGAGGAGGTGAGGGGGAGAGGAGGACAGAGACAGGTGGAGACAGATGATGATGTCAGAGACCGTCAGAGAGAGGGGGGAGGTGGGAGTGACAGACATAAAGGGGAGATGGTGGGGGGCAGAGAGAGAGGGGGAGACAGACATAAGGGGGAGACAGAGAGAGGGGGAGACAGACATAAGGGGGGCAGACATAAGGGGGGAGACAGACATAAGGGGGGAGACAGAGAGAGGGGGGAGACAGACATAAGGGGGGAGACAGACATAAGGGGGGAGACAGAGAGAGAGAGAGGGGGAGACAGAGAGAGAGAGGGGGAGACAGACATAAGGGGGGAGACAGACATAAGGGGGGAGACAGAGAGAGAGAGAGGGGGAGACAGAGAGAGAGAGGGGGAGACAGACATAAGGGGGGAGACAGAGAGAGAGAGGGGGGGACAGAGAGAGAGAGGGGGGAGACAGACAGAGAGAGAGGGGGGAGACAGAGAGAGAGGGGGGAGACAGACAGCAGCAGCAGCAGCAGCAGCTCCACCTGAACCACTGATTAACTGAGACGTAGCTGCTCCTCAGAAACAGGACCCGGAGGTCTCACTCTGACTCATGTCTGGGATCTTTGTAGTTTTACATAAAACAAATTTTAATGTCATCTCGTCTGTGTGTTTTTGTGTGTCTGTGAGCGTGGGTCTCTGTATGTGTGTGTGTGTGTGTTTCTGTGTGTGTGTGTGTGTGTGTGTGTGTGTGTGTGTGTGTGTGTGTGTGTGTGTGTGTGTGTGTGTGTGTGTGTGTTTCTGTATGTGTGTGTGTGTGTGTGTGGTTCAGGTGGAGCAATAAGAGAGAAAAATATGAACAGTCACAGAAAACGACATCAAAGCAAAAAGTTCCTGGCAAAACGCAAAAAAGAGTCGAAGCCACGAAGAAAAGAAACGACACTAACGCTCTTCATCATCATCTTCATCATCATCTTCATCTTCATCATCATCATCATCATCATGGCTCCATTCACATAGGAATCAATAAATAATCAATGATCAATAAAAATAATAATATCATGGACAGAGACATAGAAGAGGAGGAGGAGGACGATGAAGAGGAGGAGGAGGAGCGAGAGGAAGAGGAGGCGGGAGAGGAGAGAGAGGGATGAGGAAGTGGAAGGGGACGATGAAGAAGAGGAGACAGGAGGAGGAAGAGGAGAGAAAAAGAGGAGGAAAAGGAGTAAGTGGAGAAGGAGCAGGAAGAGGAGGAGGAGGAAGAGGAGGAGGAGGAAGAGGAGGAGGAAGAGGAGGAGGGAGGAGGAAGAGGAGGTGGAGGAGGAGAGAAAAAGAGGAGGAAAAGGAGGAAAAGGAGAAGGAGGAGGAAGAGGAGGAGGAGGAGGAGGAGGAAGAGGAGGAGGTGCTGGTTGGTCTCAGTCTCCAGATTAACGAGTCGTCGTTTTCTTTCTACCGAACCCGTCGCGCCGCGTGTGTTTTTAAATAAAGTTAATTCAAAGTGTTTTTCCCGGTACGTTGTTAAAGCTCCTGAACGCCTCACGAGGTCAAACCGCCGCCTGACAATCTGCTGTGATGTCGTTCGTCTCTGTGGCTCCAGCTGCTGCTGCTCGCCGCCAACGCGGTTTGGACGGTGCGGCGGCGGCGGCGGCGGCATCTTACCGTTGTGAGCCTCGCCGGTGACGGTTCCCTCGCCCGCCGGGTTCCCGTCCTGATCCCGCCACTTCCAGTCGATGCCGCGGACGACCCGCGCCCCGGGAACGATGTACTTCATCACCTGGGAACGGAACAGTCGCCGCTGACGACGCAGGTTCGCCTCCGCCTCCTTCACAGCTTTACCTGGGGGGGCGGAGCCAGAGAGAAGGGGGGGAGAGGAAGAGGAGGGAGAGAGGAAGAGGAAGGAGAGAGGAAGAGGAGAGAAGGGAAGAGGAGTGGAAGAGAGGAAGAGGGGAGAAATAGAGGAAGAGGAGGGAGAAAGAGGAGGGAGAGAGGAAGAGGGGAGAAAGAGGAAGAGGAAGGAGAGAGGAAAAGGGGAGAAAGAGGAAGAGGAGGGAGAGAGGAAGAGGGGAGAAAGAGGAAGAGGAGGGAGAGAGGAAGAGGAGAGAAAGAGAGGAAGAGGAGAGGAAGAGGAGGGAGAGAGGAAGAGGAGAGAAAGAGGAAGAGGGGAGAAAGAGGAAGAGGAGGGAGAGAGGAAGAGGGGAGAAAGGGGAAGAGAAGGGAGAGAGGAAGAGGAGGGAGAGAGGAAGAGAGGAAGAGGGGAGAAAGAGGAAGAGGAGGGAGAGAGGAAGAGGGGAGAAAGGGGAAGAGAAGGGAGAGAGGAAGAGGAAGGAGAGAGAGAAGAGGGAGAGGGGAGAAAGAGGAGAGGAGGAGAGAGGAAGAGGGGAGAAAGGGGAAGAGAAGGGAGAGAGGAAGAGGAGGGAGAGAGGAAGAGAGGAAGAGGGGAGAAAGAGGAAGAGGAGGGAGAGAGGAAGAGGGGAGAAAGGGGAAGAGAAGGGAGAGAGGAAGAGGAGGGAGAGAGGAAGAGGGGAGAAAGAGGAAGAGGAGGGAGAGAGGAAGAGGGGAGAAAGAGGAAGAGGAGGGAGAGAGGAAGAGGAGAGAAAGAGAGGAAGAGGAAGAGGAGGGAGAGAGGAAGAGGAGAGAAAGAGAGGAAGAGGAGAGGAAGAGGAGGGAGAGAGGAAGAGGAGAGAAAGAGAGGAAGAGGAAGAGGAGGGAGAGAGGAAGAGGAGGGAGCGAGGAAAAGGGGAGAAAGAGGAAGAGGAGGGAGAGAGGAAGAGGAGAGAAAGAGAGGAAGAGGGGAGAAAGAGGAAGAGGAGGGAGAGAGGAAGAGGAGAGAAAGAGAGGATGCATGTGATGCATGTGATGCATAAAAGACGTTACGTCCGTGCGTGCGTGCATGCGTGCGTGCGTGCGGCGCGGTGGCGCTCACCCAGCTGGTCCTCACAGACGGCGGTCACGGTGCCGTAGAGTTCGAGTCCCGACAGCGACAGGTAGTGCGTCTGGCCGCTGGCGTTCTTCCCCATCTGCTTGATGCGGATGTGTCTCCAGCCCTGCTTCTCCTCCTTGGACGGGTCCAGAGGCCACGTGGCCGTCGACCTGCAGCGCACACACACACACACACACACACACACACACACACACACACACACACACACACAGACGTCAGACCCGTGCTGCCTTCAGGTCACGGCTCTCAGTCTGTAAATCCGAGCTCCGGTGTGAGGAGTCGTACCCCGGCTCGTTGAGGCTGCAGTCGTCCACGTGGGTGTAGAGAGTCGTCCAGTTCTGACCGTCCTTCGACACCTGGAAGACCCAGTTCCTCAGCGCCGAGCGGCCGTAGCCCCTGAGACGGGAGGGGGGGGGCAAGAGGAGGGGGGAGGGGCAAGAGGAGGGGGGAGGGGGGCAAGAGGAAGCAGCAGAAACTTTAGAAAATTCATCTCTTTGGAGACATGTAGAGATTCTAATGGGTGTGTATTGGGCGGAATGTTCGTGTCAGAGTGATGACATCATCGGTCAGAGTGGGAGAAGTCGTCTGAAATTGTCTGAAACTTTTCTCTTTCCGTGCTGCTCCAGGACACAGTTTACACTCTACACACATGGTTTTTTCCACAGTCGTAGACAAACTCGTCCTCTCTCTAACGATGTGTTCAACAAAACAGAGAGACTTAGAGAATTTAAACTGTGAGTCTCTGAGTGCGGCCACGTCTCTCTGCTGCTCATTGACTCTAATGCAAAGATTTTCTGAGAGAAGCAGAACGGACCGATGTTTATAACTCGCAACTGTTTCCAAAGTATTTACTGTAGAAACACCAAACTCACAGCAGATGGTTCAGGAAGTCCTGACGACGACCACGGTCTGCTTCTTCTTCTGATCGGAGCTACCGATTGGTCAGAATCGGCCCAAACGTGAGACCAACACACATCTAATGTTTGGTTTGTTACCTGGCGTGTCTCAGGGTGCGTTTGGTTTGTTACCTGGCGTGTCTCAGGGTGCGTTTGGTTTGTTACCTGGCGTGTCTCAGGGTGCGTTTGGTTTGTTACCTGGCGTGTCTCAGGGTGTGTTTGGTTTGTTACCTGGCGTGTCTCAGGGTGTGTTTGGTTTGTTACCTGGCGTGTCTCAGGGTGTGTGTTTGGTTTGTTACCTGGCGTGTCTCAGGGTGCGTTTGGTTTGTTACCTGGCGTGTCTCAGGGTGTGTTTGGTTTGTTACCTGGCGTGTCTCAGGGTGTTTGGTTTGTTACCTGGCGTGTCTCAGGGTGCGTTTGGTTTGTTACCTGGCGTGTCTCAGGGTGTGTTTGGTTTGTTACCTGGCGTGTCTCAGTGTGTGTGTTTGGTTTGTTACCTGGCGTGTCTCAGGGTGTGTTTGGTTTGTTACCTGGCGTGTCTCAGGGTGTGTTTGGTTTGTTACCTGGCGTGTCTCAGGGTGTGTGTTTGGTTTGTTACCTGGCGTGTCTCAGGGTGTGTGTTTGGTTTGTTACCTGGCGTGTCTCAGGGTGTGTGTTTGGTTTGTTACCTGGCGTGTCTCAGGGTGCGTTTGGTTTGTTACCTGGCGTGTCTCAGGGTGCGTTTGGTTTGTTACCTGGCGTGTCTCAGGGTGCGTTTGGTTTGTTACCTGGCGTGTCTCTGTGTGTTTGGTTTGTTACCTGGCGTGTCTCAGGGTGTGTTTGGTTTGTTACCTGGCGTGTCTCAGGGTGTGTGTTTGGTTTGTTACCTGGCGTGTCTCAGGGTGCGTTTGGTTTGTTACCTGGCGTGTCTCAGGGTGTGTTTGGTTTGTTACCTGGCGTGTCTCAGGGTGTGTGTTTGGTTTGTTACCTGGCGTGTCTCAGGGTGCGTTTGGTTTGTTACCTGGCGTGTCTCAGGGTGTGTTTGGTTTGTTACCTGGCGTGTCTCAGGGTGCGTTTGGTTTGTTACCTGGCGTGTCTCAGGGTGTGTGTTTGGTTTGTTACCTGGCGTGTCTCAGGGTGTGTGTTTGGTTTGTTACCTGGCGTGTCTCAGGGTGTGTGTTTGGTTTGTTACCTGGCGTGTCTCAGGGTGCGTTTGGTTTGTTACCTGGCGTGTCTCAGGGTGCGTTTGGTTTGTTACCTGGCGTGTCTCAGGGTGCGTTTGGTTTGTTACCTGGCGTGTCTCAGTGTGTTTGGTTTGTTACCTGGCGTGTCTCAGGGTGTGTTTGGTTTGTTACCTGGCGTGTCTCAGGGTGTGTGTTTGGTTTGTTACCTGGCGTGTCTCAGGGTGCGTTTGGTTTGTTACCTGGCGTGTCTCAGGGTGCGTTTGGTTTGTTACCTGGCGTGTCTCAGGGTGTGTTTGGTTTGTTACCTGGCGTGTCTCAGGGTGTGTTTGGTTTGTTACCTGGCGTGTCTCAGGGTGTGTGTTTGGTTTGTTACCTGGCGTGTCTCAGGGTGTGTTTGGTTTGTTACCTGGCGTGTCTCAGGGTGTGTGTTTGGTTTGTTACCTGCCGTGTCTCAGGGTGTGTTTGGTTTGTTACCTGGCGTGTCTCAGGGTGTGTGTTTGGTTTGTTACCTGGCGTGTCTCAGGGTGCGTTTGGTTTGTTACCTGGCGTGTCTCAGGGTGCGTTTGGTTTGTTACCTGGCGTGTCTCAGGGTGCGTTTGGTTTGTTACCTGGCGTGTCTCAGGGTGTGTTTGGTTTGTTACCTGGCGTGTCTCAGGGTGTGTTTGGTTTGTTACCTGGCGTGTCTCAGGGTGCGTTTGGTTTGTTACCTGGCGTGTCTCAGGGTGCGTTTGGTTTGTTACCTGGCGTGTCTCAGGGTGTAGGCGGAGGGGATGACCCAGAGGCCGAGGTCGACGGCGAACCAGGCGTTCTTGTCGTCGTTGGTGTGGCAGTTGAGGGCGGAGCTGTCCCGGCTCAGGATGTCCTCCAAACGCCCGTAGGGGAGGTTCCGCCCCTCTGATGACGTCACCACCACCAGGCCGTAGGCGGCGGGGTTCACCCACTCGTAGGCCGTCCTGAGGACACGGGAGACAAAGAGGCGGAGGGTCAGAGAGACTCGGCGGGAAGCTGCTGCTCAGACGGCGCCTCTGGACGCAGGTTCCTTCTTACTTGGCGTTGGTTCCGACCCAGTAGATGATGCCGTTCTCGTCAAAGTCGTGCTGGTGTCTGAAGGTGAAGGTCTGACCCTCCCTCAGCTTCCGCACGAAGACGAAGGACGAGCGCTCAAAGTCGTACCACTGCTTCGCCACCTGGAGGAGGAGCAGGAGGAGGAGGAGGAGGAGGAGGAGGAGGAGGAGGAGGAGTCAGGGTCAGGTTTCTTTATTCATATGAGGGAAACCAAGAAATCCCATGAGCCTCCGTAGCGTAGCTCTGAGCAGCTCACGGCTCTGCTCCACCGTTCTAAAAATAGCTTGCACCGACAATTAAAGGTAATGAACCTACTGCTATGACTATAGGGGTTATGGTGATGGGACAGTTTGACTAAATGTTGAACTGTCCCTTTAACAAGTGTTCCTCCTAACCTCCATCACTCTGTCTTCACCCCCCCCCCCCCCCCTCACCATCTTCAGCAGGTACTGCTCCAGAGACTCCACCGTCGCCAGCGGCTCCATCTTCAACATGCGTCCGGTCCGGTCGATCAGCGCCGTCTCGCCCGAGAAATTTTTCAACCTCTAGTCAAATCTGATAAAAAACACACACATTTTTTAAACACCTCCCGCTGCCACTCAGCCCTGTGTGTGTGTGTGTGTGTGTGTGTGTGTGTGTGTGTGTGTGTGTGTGTGAGAGACTGACCTGCAGGTTGTAGGAGGAGCCTGGCGTGTCGTACAGGTGCAGAGGTAGACGTTCAATCGACTCCAGGACAGCGATCAGTTTACGGATTAAGGCAACAGCTGGACGGCTGCACACACACACACACACACACACACACAGAGTCACGTTAATGAAGCTGGCGGTCTGTGTCGGTGGTGGTCGTCATGGTGACAGGCAGAGGCGTGTCCTTACCTCTCGTCGTCTTCGTTCTCGCTGAAAGCCGCCTTAAAGACATTGATCCTCTCCATCAAAGGTTTACAATCATGTTTCAGGTCCAGCTCCACACTCTGCACACGCACACACACACACACACACACACACACCGAACAATAATCAATTATTAAATTAATCGTCAACTATTTTTTCTAGAAAATGTTTAACTTTTTTTTTTTTAAGAGATTTTATCACTTTTTCTAGAATTTTTTTAAAACTTTTTTGTGGGATAAATTTTTCATTTTCTAGAAAATGTTAAACTTTTTTTCTTTTCTTTTTTAAGAGAGATTTTATCACTTTTTCTAGAATTTTTTAAAAACTTTTTTTTGTGGGAGAAATTTTTCATTTTTTTCATGAAATGTTGAACTTTTTTTTTTAGATTTTATCACTTTTTCTAGAATTTTTTAAAAACTTTTTTTTGTGGGAGAAATTTTCCATTTCTTTCTAGAAAATGTTTAACTTTTTTTTTTTTTTTTTTAGAAATTGTACCACTTTTTCCCCCCAGAAATTTTTCTACATTATTTCCAAAAATGTACCACATCAGACCTAATCTGACCGTTCTTCATTCTCAGAACAAATATTTGTTTTTATCGATATACATGAATTGTTTCCATGAGGAGTTTTTAATTGGATATTCCTGAATGTGGATAAAAGCGTGTGGTGGGTGTGAACGTGTTGAGCCACTGACGTTGTTGAGCACGGTGAACAGCGCCTGCACGAGGCCGCTGCTGCACATCTCGTAGGGAGAGATGGTGTTCTCGTCCTTCAGCACCACGATCAGGTTCTCCAGAGCCGTCTTCATCAGGTCCCTCCACGTGTTCTCACCCTCCACACACTAAGAACACACACACACACACACACACACACACACACACACACACACACACACAGGAGATCATCATTAAGCACATGTAATATATAAATACACATACATGGTTTAAACACTCCTGTTGTTCACCTGGGTCAAGGAAGGAAGGAAGGACAAAGGGAAAGATGGGAGGAAAGAAAGAGGGGAAAAGGAAAGGAAGACATATGGAGGGAGGAGACTGATTGGGTCAGGAAGGAAGGAGGAAGGAAGGGCGGGAGGGAAAAGGATTGTGGAAAGAAGGAAGGAGAAAAGGAAGGAAAGAAAGTTGGAGGGAGGGATTCGTTCAAGGAAGGAAGAAGAAAGAAGGAAGGGAAAAGGGATTGTGGAAAGAAGGAAAGAAAGATGGACAGAGAGAACATATTTGTTCAAGGAAGGAAGAAGGGAAAGATGTGGAGGAAAGAAAGAGGGGAAAAAGGAAGGGAAGACATGGAGGGAGGAGACTGATTGGGTCAAAAAGGAAGGAAGGGAAAAAAAGGGGTTAATTTGACCCAGAAGACGACAGGAGGTTGAAGTGAAACACGAGATTTGATTGAAAACATAATAAATGTGAGAATATGGTTCATGAAGATGTGATGAGAACTGATGTGTGTGTGTGCTACCTGTCTGTTGGTGTGCAGTTCCCATGACGACTCCAGCTGCGTGGAGATGTTCCTGAGCGTGACGACCACGCCGCGCGGCATGCTCTCCACGGCCTTGAAGTGGTCGTCGTACAGCTCTCTGGCCATGCTCTTCACCTTCTGCTTCGTCTTCTCCAGCTTCGACTTCAGCTTCCTGCCGCGCTTCCCCGTCCAGCCCGTCACGAACTCAGAGCCTGCACACGCACACACACACACACACACACATGTTATTTTACACCTTCTGTGTGACTTTGTGAAGTGAAACAGACGGTCCACGCGGAGCGGCGACTCACCCAGCGAGGTCTCGGCGGTGAAGGAGTGCTTGGTTCCGCGGTTGGACTCGAACACGAAGCCGGGCAGGTCCTCCTTCAGGATGGTGGCCTGCTGGCCGTCAGAGTTGTGGATGGCGATCTCTCCGTCCTTCAGGCAGGTCAGGGACCAGTTCCCCACCGTCAGCTTGGTGGGACCCACGCTGGACAGGATGGGCTGGCTCGCCGTCACCGGCTTCACCTGGCTGCGCGCTCGCTGCAGCTTCTCCAGGAACTCGCTGCGGGACTCTGGAGGACGGAGACGGAAAAGGACAAGGAGAGGTTAGCGACCTTTTTTTTTACATAGCTTTTTTCTCATGCCAGATTTTTTTTTTTGCTGGCCCTAATTCTCCTTCATATCATCTACAGCAGTGGTTCTAGTCCGATGGTTCTAGTCCGGTGGTTCTAGTCCAGTGGTTCTAGTCCAGTGGTTCTAGTCCAGTGGTTCTAGTCCAGTGGTTCTAGTTCAGCTTTTTAGTCTCTATGACCAGATTTTTCCAGTGGTTCTGGCCAGTGGTTCTAACCAGTGGTTCTAGACCAGTTCATATCATCTAGTCCAGTGGTTCTAGACCGGTGGTTCTAGACCGGTGGTTCTAGACCAGTGGTTCTAGTCCAGTGGTTCTAGACCGGTGGTTCTAGACCAGTGGTTCTAGTCCAGTGGTTCTAGACCAGTGGTTCTAGTCCAGTGGTTCTAGACCAGTGGTTCTAGACCAGTGGTTCTAGTCCAGTGGTTCTAGACCGGTGGTTCTAGACCGGTGGTTCTAGTCCAGTGGTTCTAGACCGGTGGTTCTAGTCCAGTGGTTCTAGTCCAGTGGTTCTAGACCAGTGGTTCTAGTCCAGTGGTTCTAGACCAGTGGTTCTAGACCAGTGGTTCTAGTCCATTGGTTCTAGACCAGTGGTTCTAGACCAGTGGTTCTAGTCCAGTGGTTCTAGACCAGTGGTTCTAGTCCAGTGGTTCTAGTCCAGTGGTTCTAGACCAGTGGTTCTAGACCAGTGGTTCTAGTCCAGTGGTTCTAGACCAGTGGTTCTAGACCAGTGGTTCTAGTCCAGTGGTTCTAGTCCAGTGGTTCTAGACCAGTGGTTCTAGTCCAGTGGTTCTAGACCAGTGGTTCTAGTCCAGTGGTTCTAGACCAGTGGTTCTAGTCCAGTGGTTCTAGACCAGTGGTTCTAGTCCAGTGGTTCTAGTCCAGTGGTTCTAGACCAGAGGTTCTAGACCAGTGGTTCTAGTCCAGTGGTTCTAGACCAGTGGTTCTAGACCAGAGGTTCTAGTCCAGTGGTTCTAGTCCAGTGGTTCTAGTCCAGTGGTTCTAGTCCAGTGGTTCTAGACCAGTGGTTCTAGTCCAGTGGTTCTAGACCGGTGGTTCTAGTCCAGTGGTTCTCAACGCAGGGTCCGGGGACCACTACAGGTTTTTATTTTTATTTTTTTTAACCACTTTTCTAGACTTTTTTTGGTACTTTTTTGTTTAAGAAATTTTACCACTTTTTTCTAGATTTTTAAAAAAAAAATTACCACTTTTTCTAGACTTTTAAAAAAAACTTTGTTTTAGAAATTTGACTTTAAATTTTTTTTTCTTTAATCACTTTTACTAGATTTTTTTTTGTTTTAGAAATTTGACCACTTTTTCTAGAAAATTTTTACTTTTTTATTTTGAACATTTTTACGAGAAATTTGACCACTTTCTTTTTTTTCAAATTTTTTTTAAAACATTTTTTAGAGAATTTTTACTACTTCTTAGAAATGTTTTTGGAGGGATTGGACCACTTTTTTCCAGAAATTTCTCGAAAATATTTCCTAAAATTCACGTCATTGGCCCTAATGTAAATGTATAAAAAGTAACGTTCTTCAGCCTCAGAACAAATATTTGTGTATTTCTGGTGTTTACTTCTACATTTGGTCCAATGAGGGTCCGTGGTCTAATTTCTGTTAATTTAGGGTCTTTGATGTAGAAAAGGCTGAGAACCACTGATCTAGACCAAATGTTTGAGTTTATTTTGATTTTTGTTACAAATGACACGCTAACATTTAAATTCTACCAGTTCAGTGTTATGTTGAGTAAATTCACATTAACGTAAATTCAACTGTTGTGTCTGAATATTCATCAGGTTTTGAGGTTCAGGTCATTTTGTTACGACAATTGGAAAGTAGTAAATTCCAGGTAAACAAGCAGCGCTCAGAGAAGCGACCAGTGATGGCGGCGTGACGTAGCGTGTCGGTACCAGAGCTGTCGGAGCCGCCCTCGGGGCTGCCGCTGCTGTACATGGTGGCCAGCTTCCCGTCCAGGATGAAGCGGAACCAGCCGTTGGAGCCGTTGGAGAGCTCCAGGGCGGCGGCGTCCGACCAGATGTAGAGGCAGTCGCGGCCGCGGATGATGGACCAGTCCCTCCAGTGGTACGGCTTCCCCTGCTGGATCTCCCTGGCGTCCTCCTGCACCTCCTCCTCCTGCTCCACAGACACACAACACACCGCGTCATCTCCACCCGCTCTGCAGCACACGCACACACCAACACCACGTTCTGAAGAACTTCTCTTTACATTATAATTTGGTTTGTTTTGTTGAATATTTTTTTGTTTTTTGTGATTTAACAAGATTTCAAAACCCCGTGAGACGCTCCCGCCTGCAGGTCAAGCCTCCACTTCATCATGGATCTATTAGATCTATTAGATCCATGATTTGTAAAGGCTCCACTTCCCCGACAATTTCTTTGTGCTACGTGTAGATACAGCGTGTAAGGACTGATTTCAAAATAAAGGTGACCTTCCAAAACCAATTCAGTTGCATAATTTGTTAAGGTGATGTAGGTTTTCAAAGGAAAAGTCTAACGACTCTAATGTTTCTTTTTTCTTTTCCCTGTAGATTCAGATTAAAGTGGAGTTCTGTAATACGACACTGTCACTCAGAAACTATCAGCGCAGACTGATGGAGCACCTTTATTTTGAAATCAGTCCTTACGTTACCTGCGGTTGGGAGCTTCTGGAGGGATTTTGAAATGTCTGAAAAACAGGAGGGAAAAAAATATCGAGTCAGAAGAACTATTTTTTTAAAAACTGACAAAAAGACAAAAAGAGTTGTTTTAGAGGGAAATACAGAGACTGATGATGAACAACTGTCCCTGAAGGCAACGAATTTCCCTCTAAAACAACTCTGTGTGGTAACGTTGTGTTATTATCTCATAGTGTGGTGAATGTGCAGGTCACAACTTGTCCACCAGAGCGTTGTGGAGTTGTTGGATTGTGTATTTGATGAGTTTGATGAGGGAAACCAAGAAATCCCATAATGAGCCTCCGTAGCGTAGCTCTGAGCAGCTCACGGCTCTGCTCTGCCGTTCTAAAAATAGCTTGCACCGACAATTAAAGGTAACGAACCTCCTGCTATGACTATAGGGATTATGGTGATGGGACAGTCTGACTAAATGTTGAACTGTCCCTTTAAGAGAATGACGGCGGTTCTCTTCCAGACTCTCTCTCTCTCTCTCTCTCTCTCTCTACCTTCTCAGGTTTGGCTTCGTCCTCGTTCTCGTCGTCGGACGCCGGCCCGGCCAGCGTGGACACCTTGTTGATGACGCCGAGCCGAGCCAGCTGGTCCAGGAACACGTCTCCTCCTTTGTCCACCAGGTCTCTGATGATCTGCAGCGCCAGGAGGTGGCCGTCGTCGTCGTCCTGGCGACAACACATTCAACAACTCAGACTGGTGTCGTGGTCGACGAGACTTTACTTCTCAGACAACAACGTTACAGAGAAACACCATGTTCTCCATCAATACAGTCATTTAATTTTTACTGATATACTAAAATAATATCATTTTTACTCATAATTTAACTAGAAACTACGTTTAAAGCTCAGCAGCATTAATATGTTCTGAAGGTCTGGAGGGAAAGTCTTGTTTGTTACCTCAGTTCAGTTAAAGTTCTACTTCATCTGTGTACATTTCAGTCATTAACATTAAAAACACAGTATTTCTGGTGGTAAAACAACAGCTGCTGGTTCGGAGTCTTGACTGCAACAAACTCAACCCACGAAGAAGAGGAAACATTTCTTCTTCTTCTTCTTGAGTGTTTTATTTTGAAGGGCTGATCCAAGAGAGGATCTGATTGGCCGGCTGCTGTCGTCTGATTGGTCCAATAGAGCAGCCACGTTTCCTCTCGTCTGGTCGAAATCTGGTTTTACTTTGTGATCAGTTTGATTCCATGGCCTGAAGCGTGTGTAGTGTGTGTTGTGTAGTGTTGTGTTTAGTGTGTAGTATTTAGTGTGTACCTCCTGGTCCAGCACCGTAGCAGTGATCTCCACCAGCACCGTGGGCAGGTTGTGTCCCGTCTCGCTGTCACACACCTCCTTCAGCAGCAGCTCACTACTGTAGTGAACCATCTTCCTGATCAGAGCCAGACTGGCCTTCCTGCAGCGCACACACACACACACACACAGAGACACACACACACACACACAGAGACACACACACACACACACACACAGAGAGGAGTCAGAGGGCCGTGTGAGCTCAGTCAGCTGTTCCTCTCGCGGTGTGGTTGCCGTGGTTACCTGATGGAGGGCAGCATGGTCTGCTGGAAGGTCTGGGCGAAGACGGGCAGCAGCCTCTTCAGGTAGAGCGGCGCCATCTCCGGGTCTCCTCGCGGCTCGCCGCCCTCCTCCTCCTCCTTGTTCACGTCCTTCTTCTTCTTGTCGTCGCCTTTGTTCACGGGACACATCCAGTCGCCTGCGCACACACACACACACACACACACACACACACACACACACACACACACACACACACACACACACACACACACACACACACGGTTATAAAGATGTGAAATATTCTCTCTCTCTGAGTCATAATTTGCACGTAAATAAAGTTTGGTTTTTCTGTATCGCTAGTTTTCCTTTGATTTATCGATTTGTATCGTTTAGTCTTTTAAATCTTGGCCTATTCACGGCATAATTTGTTGTTTTTATCTTGTCCTAACGTTTTAGTCCCTTTAAATCATTTAAGCAGGAGATCTTTGTCTCGACTAGATTCATAGAATAGAAGACTGAGCATGATGCTTAAAGGGACAGTTCAACATTTAGTCAAATTGTCCCATCACCATAACCCCTATAGTCATAGCAGTAGGTTCGTTACCTTTAATTGTCGGTGCAAGCTGTTTTTAGAACGGCGGAGCAGAGCCGTGAGCTGCTCAGAGCTACGCTACGGAGGCTCATGGGATTTCTTGGTTTCCCTCATCAAACTCATCAAATACACAATCCAACAACTCCACAACGCTCTGGTGGACAAGTTGTGACCTGCACATTCACCACGCTATGAGATAATAACACAACGTTACCACACAGAGTTGTTTTAGAGGGAAATACATGTAAAACCTCTGATGCACGTTGCCTTCAGGGACAGTTTTTCATCATCAGTCTCTGTATTTACCTCGAAAACGGCTCCGTTTCATATCGTTCCGTTATTATGGTGAATGTGCAGCTCACAGCTTGTCTACAAAAGCGCTGTGGAGTTTTGGGATTTCGTATTTGATGAGTTTGATGAGGGAAACCAAGACATCCCATAATGAGCCTCCGTAGCGTAGCTCTGAGCAGCTCACGGCTCTGCTCCGCCGTACTGAAAATAGCTTGCACCGACAATTAAAGGTAACGAACCTACTGCTATGACTATAGGGGTTATGGTGATGGGACAATTTGACTAAATGTTGAACTATCCCTTTAAACAAACAGATCAATCCTCAGTCCAGTAGAGCAGAGAGAGACTGACCAGGCGACTGCAGGATGGCGACCACCTCGCTGTGTCCTCGCTCTCTGGCCTTGTCCAGAGGCGTCTTCCCGTCCTCGTCCCTCAGGTCGGGGTTCGCTCCGTGACGCAGCAGAGTCTGCACACACACACACACACACACACACACACACACACACACACACGCACACACACACACACACACACACAGACAGATGTCATGAACCTGCACCGACCAATCAGACGCTGAGAACGCCACACGTCTCCAGCTGTGTGTGTGTGTATGTTACACACACGACACACACACACACAGAGTCACACACACACACACACACACACACGACACACACCTCTGTTGACACACACACACACACATAGAAACTCCACACTGCACACACAAGGACACACACACACAGAGAACACATCAACTGAGACACACATTTTACACTGCACACAAACATTGTCACACACACACACACATCACTGTCAAAGATGGAGGACGACACACCACTTCACCACAGACACAGCAAAGACAAACAAAACACACACTTTTATTTTGACAGAGACACACACCACACACACAGAGACACACACACACACTGAGGCCCAGTTGAGCACACGTCACACCACACGTCGTCCACAAGTTCACACACACAGGCTGACACACGGAGACAGACAACACACACACGTCACGCAGGGTTGCACAAACACACGCACAAACTTTCCACAATTAAACACACACACACACACACACGCACACACACACACACACACACACAGACAGATGTCATGAACCTGCACCGACCAATCAGACGCTGAGAACGCCACACGTCTCCAGCTGTGTGTGTGTGTATGTTACCTTGGCGACTTGCGGGCGTCCGAAGCAGGCAGCGTAGTGTAGTGAGGACGACCTTTGACCTCTGTTGACGTCCGCTCCTCTTTCACATAGAAACTCCACCTGCAGCGACGACAAGGACACGCGTGATTGGTCGAACCATCAACTGTATTTTCAGTTATTTTAGTCTCAGTGTGACATCACTGTCAAAGATGGAGGACGAGGATCGACCACTTCACCGGAGACGAGCAGCTTGGAAAGAAAAAAGAAAAAGGCTTTTATTTTGAAGTGGTCCTCACCATTTCCTGCGTGCCGAAAGCTGAGGCCCAGTTGAGCAGCGTCTGTCCAACGTCGTCCATGAAGTTCACCTCGAAGGCTGAGGACACGGAGACAGACAACACGTCAAGACGTCAGCGCAGGGTTGCAAAAAGTTGGAAACTTTCCATGGGAATTAAAGGGAATATATGGGAATAAATCCGAAATTTACAAAACTGATCGGTGAGGATGAGAAATATTTTACTCAACATTCTTTTCTTTTTTTGTTTTTTTTGCCTTTATTGGAGAGCACAGTGAGATGGACAGGAAGGGGGGGGGGCAGAGAGAGAGAGGAATGACATGCAGGAAAGGTCCGCCCAACGCCCAACCCGGGACTCGAACCGGGGACGACTGCGCTGAGGACTGAAGCCTCTACATGTTAAAATGTCGTGTGTTTTTTATGACAAGACATGATATAGTTTGTTTAAATTATCCCCAATTTCCAGTTAATTCCCATAATTCCCACGGAATATTTCCAAAATTCCCCATCTTAACTTCCCATGGACACCCCGCTCACCTCCGGTGTCGATGGCGTCGATCAGGGCGTCCGTGTCCTTGCTGCGGATACAGTCGATGAGCTGTCGGTGCGAGCGTTCCCCGGAGCTGTCGAGGCGCCGCAGCCCCGGGATGCGGGATGTGGATCCGGCCGTGGACTTGGGAAGCGCCTTGCGTCCCTCGAACAGCAGCACCAGCAGCAGGTCCACCAGCCGCATGGTGTCCAGCACGCAGCGCTCGTCCCCGCCCAGCGCCGACTCCATGGAGTCGGGCAGCGCCGAGCGCAGCAGGTCCTGACACGGGGAGGGGAGGGGGGGGGAGGGGGGATGTTAGAGAGGCTGTGATTGGCTGCTTCACCTCACCGTGTGTGTGTGTGTGCGTGGACCTACGTGCGTGACGAGCGGCGAGCCCCTGCACAGCGTGGACAGCAGGCTGACGATGGTCGACACCTGGTTGCTGAGCTTGGAGTCGGGGGCGGAGGGCGCGGCGCCCGTGGAGGTGCGGCCCGGCTTGCAGGAGGAGGCGGGGCCGGACACGGGGCCGCCGGCCGCCGCCATGCGGGACAGCAGCTCCTCCGTCAGCCCGTGTTTGGCCAGGGGGGCGGGGTCGACGCCGCGGCGCGTGAACCTGTCGGCCAACGAGGCGAAGCAGCGCAGGGCGCCGTCCGACACCTGGAGCACAGGGAGGGAGGGGGCGGAGTCAGACACAGAAGGAAGAGGAGGTAAAGACGACCCGTGTGCGGCGGCGGCGGCGGCGGCGGTCTCCGTGGTTACCTGGTGGTCCTCGTGCTTGAGCAGGCTGGACAGCGACTCCACGCAGGTCTCCAGGGACGCGTCCTGCGGCTCCATCTTGCTGCAGAGCCGCGACACCACGGCCATGGCCGAGTGCAGCGTGTCCTTGTGCACCAGGTGGCCGCTGTCACGGATGAAGCTCAGCACGCAGTTCAGACCGCCCGCCTCGAACACGGCGCCAGACTCACGGGTGCAGATCAGCTCCAGCACCTGCACACGCACACACACACACACACACACACACACACACACACACACGTACACGTCAACATCTGGAAACATCTGCAGCAGCTCTGACCACGGGAGGCGGTGACAGTTAACACTTGCTACAATTTTCTAAACTTTTTTTTTTAACTTTTCGAGAAATTTTACTGCTTCTCCTCCTCCCCTTCTTCCTTCCTCCTCCTCCTCCTCCTCCTCCTCCTCCTCTCCTTCCTTCCTCCTCCTCCTCCTCTCCTTCCTTCCTCCTCCTCCTCCTCTCCTTCCTTCCTCCTCCTCCCTCCTCCTCCTCCTCTCCTTCCTCCCTCCTACTTCCTCTCCTTCCTCCTTCCTCTCCTTCCTCCTCCTCTCCTTCCTCCTCCTCCTCTCCTTCCTCCTCTCCTTCCTCCCTCCTCCTCTCCTTCTTCCTCCTCCTCTCCTTCCTCCCTCCTCCTCTCCTTCCTCCTCCTCCTTCCTCCTCCTTCCTCTCCATCCTCCTCCTCCTCCTTCCTTCCTTCCCTCCTCCTCCTCCTCCTCCTCCTTCCTTCCTCCTCCTCCTCCTCCTCCTCCCTTCCTTCCTCCTCCTCCTTCCTCCTCCTCCTTCACTTCCTTCCTCCTCCTCCCTCCTCCTCCCCTTCCTTCCTCCTCCTCCTCCTCTCCTTCCTTCCTTCCTCCTCCCCTTCCTTCCTCCTCCTCCCCTTCCTTCCTCCTTCCTCCTCCTCCTCCCCTTCCTTCCTCCTCCTCCTCCTCCTCCTCCCCTTCCTTCCTCCTCCTCCTCTTCTTCCTTCCTCCTCCTCCTCTCCTTCCCCCTCTCCTTCTCCCTCCTCCTCCCCCTCCTGCCTCACTCCTTCCTCCTCCTCCTCTCCTTCCTTCCTTCCTCCTCTCCTTCCTTCCTCACTCCTTCCTCCTCCTCCTCCCCTTCCTTCCTCCTCCTCCTCTCCTTCCTCCTCCTCCCCTTCCTTCCTCCTCCTCCTCTTCTTCCTTCCTCCTCCTCCTCTCCTTCCTCCTCCTCTCCTTCCTTCCTCCTCCTCCCCTCCTTCCTTCCTCCTCCTCTCCTTCCTTCTTCCTCCTCCTCTCCTTCCTCCTCTCCTTCCTCCCTCCTCCTCTCCTTCCTTCCTCACTCCTTCCTCCCTCCTCCTCTCCTTCCTTCCTTCCTCCTCTCCTTCCTTCCTCACTCCTTCCTCCTCCCTCCTCCTCCTCTCCTTCCTTCTTCCTCCTCCTCTCCTTCCTTCCTCCTCTTCCTCCTCTCCTTCCTTCCTTCCTCCTCCTCCTCTCCTTCCTTCCTCCTCCTCTCCTTCCTTCCTCCTCTTCCTCCTCTCCTTCCTTCCTTCCTTCCTCCTCCTCCTCTCCTTCCTTCCTCCTCTTCCTCCTCTCCTTCCTTCCTCCTCCCCTTCCTTCCTTCCTCCCTCCTCCTCCTCCTCCTCTCCTTCCTCTTCCTCCTCCTCCTCCTCCTCCTCCTCCCATCCTCCCCCCCCTCACCTTGACACACTGCTCCGCCAGGTCCCGGCTGGTCCTGTTGTTCAGCTCCACCACCACCAGCCGGTTGCACAGCGCCTTGATGGCGCCGTCCACGCCCACGATGCGCCGCGTGCACTCGGCCGACACGTCCAGGTAGTAGGTGATGGCGCGCGCCGTCACCTCCAGCACGTTGTCTGGGGCGCTCTCGTCCAGGAAGATCTTACACAGCGCCGGCAGGAAGGTCCGGGGGGGACAGCTGCAGCGCCACACAGGAGGAGGAGGAGGAGGAGGGGGGTTAACCACTACGAGCAACAACTAAAGACATCCCAGTCCAACAGTAGCCATGGAAACGGACTCACGTCTCGAAGCAGCGGTCGACGTTGTCAGACATGAGCAGCAGCATGCAGAGCTGCTCCAGGGCGATGAGCTGCATGTCGCGCTCATCGCCCTGACCCATCTGCAGCCACTCCAGCAGCGTGTCCGGGTCCACGTCCGCCATGACGGCTCGCCTGGGGGGGCGGAGGGGGGGGGGAGGTTACACTACAAGAACTCCTTCTCAAACATCATTATTGTGATGATGCACGGTGAAGAACCAGGATCAAGACGCAGCATTGGGAAGATTATTCTGGGAAACTACGTAAATTAGGCGGACTGCTCCTTTAAAAAGTTACTGGAGGTTCCTGAACCTTCCAGACGGTTCCAGAACTACAGTTTAGTTCCTGGTTCCTGGCTCACCTGGCTCACCGTTGGCTTCCCGCTCTGGCTCAGCGCCCAATCACTGCTCACGGTTCTGTTGCTGTTTGGGACTCATCCAACCAACCGGACGGAGGGAGAGAGGAGACGACTCTCACAAAGGATTCTGGGACATGTAGTCTGGTCACCTGCAGAGAGAGAGAGAGAGGGGGGGGGGGCATGACTCAACATCCAGCTCAGACTGGGAGGAAAACTCACTGTTTATCATTCACACAGGGCTCTGGGTAATACCTGGACAGACGCAGCTTCTACTTTATACCCTTTACTGCGGGGTACAGGATAATTCTTGGAGGACTCTATAGATTAATCTATACATGGTTTCTATGAAAGGCACTGGATAATTCCTGGACAGGTGCAAAGTTTATACAGACTGGTCAGTACTGGCTGCAGCAGCTTCACCTGGGCACCGGATAATTCCTGGATGATAAATTGTGTTTTCATGGGGAATCGATAGTTGGCAATGGATAATTCCTGGGTTAGTATATAATGTTTTTAATGGGGAATGGATAACTCCCTGGTAGGTATAATGGGTAGTGGATAATTCCTGGGTGAATATATTACGTTTATGGTGGGCAGTGGATAATTCCTGGGTTAGTATAATGTCTTTAATAGGGGATAGATCATTCCTGGGCAGCTGAAGGAGCTTCACCTTGGTACTAGATAATTCCTGGGTTAGTATATAATGTTTTTCATGGGGAATGGATAATTCCCTGGTAAGTATAATGGGTACTAGATAATTCCTGGGTGAGTATTGTTTATTAATACCTCCTGATGGCAGGGGCTAATTCCTGGACACTATCTTTCTCACATTAACCTGTCAATTCAAACAGCTTGTAGTGGAGCCGGGTACAGGATAATTCCTGGGTGACTGCAGCTGGAGAACGACCTGCGTCTGCACCGACGCTACGAATAACAAAAAAAAGAGTGCGTCAACCTGGACGGGGACTGGGACGGTGTCCAAAACGTGTCCCTGGATCCAGCTGTGCAGCAATGCATGCTGGGAGTCTGGCGGTCCAGGCTAAGTTGATTAGGGTCTAATTTGAAGCCTGGATATAAACAGGCTGCGCCGAGACAGATCCTCTTATCAACAGATTAATCATCACAACGCGCCAGAGAGCGTCGTCCTGACCCCCCAACACACACACACACACACACAACACAAAGACACACAGAGACACAACATCCAGACGGAGCAGACACTGACCCGCCGCGTCGCCCTCTGAGCAGCGAAACCGTCACCGACCGACCCATCGTGACCGTTTCCTGCCCAGATGCATTGTGGGAAAAACTCAGGTCTCTCTATTTTTAAATTAAAAAGCTCGTCGCTCTGGACGACGACGCTGCCGCCGATCCTCAGATTTCAATATTTTATTTTTAGATCATAATCTTGTGTTTATTATGAGACGGAGCTGCTCGTCTCACACACACTGGACCAATAATAATAATAATCATCAGATTGATCATTATTAATATTGATGACATCAGCAGGTTCATTAACTTCATTAATGGGAAATAACAACTGACAGAAAACAAACTTATCACTTTAATTCACCATTGAATTATCAGCGTTTTATTGATTAATCGTTTAGAAAAAACTAGAGCTGCAAATAACGATTATGATCATTATTGATTAATCTGTTGATTATTAGTTGTCTGGTCAATAAAATGTTAAAAACATCAGTCAGTGTTTGTCAAACCACCAGACGACGTCCTCTAACGTCCTGTTTTGTCCACAAACCAAAGAGACTCAGTTTATCGTCATGAAGGAACAAAGAAACAGAAATATTCACATTGAAGAAGCTGAAGAAGAATCTGGAGCTTTTTGTCTTTAAAAACAACTCAAACTGATTATAGATTATTAGAACAGTTGATAATGATTAAATAATTGATTATTGTGCAACTAATTGTTGCAGCTCTAGAAAAAACAGACTTTTTTCTGTGTTCCAGCAGGTGACGGTGACAAAAACATGATGAACTGCTCATCAATTATATGTGGATTTGTTTGTTTTGTGTTGTTTTTCCCAGTAACTGATGGATGTGTTGTTGTGTTGTGTAGTGAACCTGCCAGTCTGTGTGTTTATAACACCACCACAACAACAACAACAACAACAACAACAACAACAACAGCAGTTCAGCCTCAACCTCCACACAAAGACACCTGTGATGTCAGCAGGTTGCTCATCGGTGATGACCCTGATGACTTCTGGAACACCTGTTACAGCCTGAACGATGATGACGATGATGACGATGATGAAGGAGAAGTTGCCTTCAGGAGGAAAACAGTGGGATGTGATAGAAAGCTCCAGAACAGCCTCTCCTGACCCTGACCCCCCCCCCCTTCCCCCCCCCGTCCCCCTTTCCCCCACCTCCCCCGTTACCGTCACCTGTGGCCGTGAGAACACCGACAGCAGGCCGGTTCCTGTCGGTGGTGTCGGTGTCGGAACAGAACCGAACAAACCTCCTTTTGTTTGTTTGTTTGTCCAAACTTAGACACAATGTGAGAAAGTATCTCGGTCCAAACACCAGACCCCCCCCTCCCCTCGCCCCCCCCTCCCCCCTCCCCCCTCCCCTAAGGAGCCTAACGGTTTCATCATCAGACTCAACACCGACATAAGAGGCTCCAGGCCGCGGCCGGTGGTCCCGTTAAGCCCCGGACGGAGCCTCCATCCCCCGGCCTCCACTCACAGTCACTGCCCGTTAGCTACGGTGTTGTCAGGCCGGTAAACACTCTAACTACCGGGGAACTCCTCCGGACAACCCGCCCGGGGCCTCGGCGGCTCCTCCTGGAACTCGTCCCCGGTTGTTTGTGTGTTTGTTCGGTTCAGACATAAATTACGACACCGAGCCCCGCAGCGCTGCTCCGGTTTTAGCCTGTTAGCTCCGCGCTAGCCGCTCCGCTAGCCTGTTAGCATCGTGCTAGCTGCGAACGCGACTTAAACTTCTTAGAAAAATCACATTTTCCCGCAAAACCCGCAGCTCTCGTTTATTCTAACCGCTTCCCTTCAACCCGTTTCACCGGAACACACGGCGGTTACCGCGGTTCGTGTTCGGTTAAATGTGTCGTTAACGTCCAACTACCGCCGCGGCCTCCAACTCCAGACGCGAGCCGCGGGGCTCGAGTTCCGGGTCAGCCGAGAGGCCGCGGCCCAGCGGCGGACTCACCGCCACGAGAGACACCGGCCCCGGCTCCAGGACGAGTCACTACTCACCCGTTTGTTCTTCTCGGCCGACACACAGACACGATCGGCGGCGGCAGCGGCGGAGACGGGTGTCCTGGGTCCAGCTGGACGTCTAGCAGCCGTTAGTATCACCGATGTCGCGGGTTAAATCAAGGCGTTTCCATGTCTCCTGCTCGGCGCAGAGAGGTCGGAGCGGCCGCTGAAGAGTCGATTCACGGAGCGGACTGAAATGGAGAGAGAAGCCGACCGACGCTGCTGCCTTCACGGACCAAAACAGAGCTCGGAAATTTGATACACCTTGGAAAAAAAAAAAGTTCAGAGCCGCTTGAAAGAGAAAAAGTAGTCCCAATCTCTGTTATGTGGGTCAAAAATAAAACATAAAACTTTAATTTATAACATTTTATTAACTTTTCAACAATAAATGATTATATTATAGATCTGAATGATTTGTTTCCTTAAACTCACCAACATGAAATCTGTCAAATTCATTTAACTAAAGTAGCAAATAAATAAAAATACATGAACACGGTCAGATTGGGGGGGTCGGCTGTGTTTGTAAATGTAACCATCAGGTTATGAAAGATAACCTCATTATTTATACCCACAGAGGTGACATTTCTTATAAATGAATTATTAAAATTAAAAACCACACGTGATAAACCAGCAGAAGACATGTTAGATATCTGCGTTCAGTTTAATTATAGTCTGTATAAATAAATTAGTATATTTATAGGTTGTGAAGGTTTGACACAATGATTCAGCACTTATTCACTGTGGGAGGTTTAGTGACTGTTACTGGAATAAACTGGTGACACATGACGTCTGCTCGGCTGTTCTTTAAATAATCAGTCTCCTTGTTGTTGTTCGTTGTACCGTAGATTTTAATAAGGTGTTTTATTTACTCAGTGTAGAAATGTAAAAAAAAAAAAGTTTAAATTGTTGTTTATGTGATTACTGGGTTTTTTTTCCCAGCAGCACTTGAACGCAGCATTTAGAGCTGCTTCTCTGTTCACAGATAAAGTTTCCAAAGAGATTCACAAACACAGAAACTGAACAAAGGAAACAATCGGAGGTGAAACGACTCATCCACGTCTTATTTCTAACCCTGAACGTCTGAACTTTCAAACATGTAAATATAAACAAACTGTTGATGATGATGATGTCATAAGAAGAAACACTGGGACGTGAATTAGAAGAAAAAACATCTTTTATTCAGTCGCTGCTGTTAGAAAACAATCTGGTATCTCACTCACTCGGCTCAGCAGAGAGAAGCTGCTGAGGCTGGAAGACTGACTCATATCATTATTATCATTATTGTTATTATTATTATTGCTGCAGGTGAAGGTGAGGCGTGTTACATGTTGATGAATGTTCACATTAAGAGAATAAAAGTCTGTCTGACGCACGCTGTAGTGTTGTTAGGCTAAAGTGCTGAAGAAGGCTAAACTGACCCTTACAGGCTACTGTACAAGACAACAGATTAAAACCAGGATCTGATGTCGATATCGCAGGAAAACAAAGAAAAAAGAAGTTTATTCTACTCAGATTGTACCTCTAAAAGTTACTTCAAAATAAAAGCCTAGAGCAGCTGATTGTTCCAGATCCAGGTCTTCATACAGATCTGGACCCGTTAATAACAGAACCGGTTTTTAATTATATTTAATCTGAGTTCATTAGAAGTTTGTAATTCCCTTTTTTTTTTTTTTTACAACTTAAATCTAAAAGTTACTTCCCTAAAGTCACGAGTTCATCAGGTTTGTGTTAAAGCTCCAGACGCTCTAAAGGCAGATGTGTGACTATAAGAAACTCTGTAATAATACGTTGTGATGTCAGAGCGTCCTCTCTTCTGATTGGCTGACACCGACCTGTCGTTAGAGATGGAAAAACTACACTCAGACAGTTTTTTTACTTTTAGATCTTCTCACGGATCGACCCCTTCAAAATAAAATACATGTTTTGTTCTCTCTGTTAAACTTGTTAGTCTTCTGGATTAACTCTGGTTCTGGTTCTGGTTCTGGTTCTGGTTCTGGTTCCGGTTCTGGTTCCGGTTCAACTCAGGTCCACGAAGGTTTTCACATTCTCTGGATTCTCAAAACTAAAAACTGAACACACTAAAAAGTAAAAAGATAAAATCAGTAAAACCGTTGATCGTGTGAAAAGAAGAGATTTACAGCTTCCTGGACCGATTCAGACCAGGATCTGGTTCTGGAACTGGATCTGGATCCGATCAGGACTAGGATCAGGATATGGAACAGAATCGGAATCCAGATCTGGATCTGGACCAGGACCAGGACCAGAATCTGGATCAGCTTCCTCTGATACATAAAGGTAAAACTCGTCTGCGCTGGTCTGTCCGACTGCACCTGAACGCCACATGCAGGTTGTTTTCTATCTGATCAATAACTCTGATTAATAAATCGATCGACTATAAATGTTATTGATCTGAAGGTTCGTTTCCCGCCACGACCCGACTGAGGATGGCGATGCGTTCGAGGACCTGCAGGCGTGTTCGGTTCCCGCGATCGAGATTAAAACACGGTGAATGAGCGTGAGACAGGAAGTGATGTCGTCGACGTGTCGTCATGGCGGCAGCAGCGTCACAGGAAGTTGGTCTTGAGCGTGATGCTGGGCGAAGACTTGGCGGCGGCGCGGGTGGAGGCGTTGGCTTTAGCGGTCAGACTCTCCTGGTTTCCTCTGACGGCGGCTTCCAGGCGAGACTTCAGGTGAGGAGACGACGAGATGAGAGACCTGAGGGGGCGGAGCCAGACGGTTAAAGGGACAGTTCAACATTTAGTCAGACTGTCCCATCACCATAATCCCTATAGTCATAGCAGTAGGTTCATTACCTTTAATTCTCGGTGCAAGCTATTTTTAGAACGGCAGAGCAGAGCCGTGAGCTGCTCAGAGCTACGCTACGGAGGCTCATTATGGGATTTCTTGGTTTCCCTCATCAAACTCATCAAATACACAATCCAACAACTCCACAACGCTCTGGTGGACAAGTTGTGACCTGCACATTCACCACGCTATGAGATAATAACACAACGTTACCACACAGAGTTGTTTTAGAGGGAAATACAGAGACTGATGATGAACAACTGTCCCTGAAGGCAACGTGCATCAGAGGTTTTGCATATAAAGCCTCCGTAGCGTAGCTCTGAGCAGCTCACGGCTCTGCTCCACCGCCAAAAAACAGCTTGCACCGACAATTAAAGGTAACGAACCTACTGCTATGATTATAGAGGTTATGGTGATGGGCCAGTCTGACTAAATGTTGAACTATCCCTTTAACACTGACACACAGACACACACACACCTGAAGACGGCCGAGTGCTGCGGGCCGAGACGCATCAGGTCCTTGAGCGCCGCCTCATGGAGGGAGCGGGACGCCGCGGGGGCGGAGCCAAGAGCGTTTTCATCCAGGAGGAAGGAGATGAGCAGAGGGAACAAGATGGCCGCCAGCTGAGGACCTGAGAGAGAGGGAGGGAGGTTTCTACTGTGTTCTACTGGAGTCTATCTATCCATCTATCTATCTATCTATCTATCTATCTATCTATCTATCTATCTATCTATCTATCTATCTATCTATCTATCTATCTATCTATCTATCTATCGTTCTATCGTTCTATCGTTCTATCTATCGTTCTATCTATCGTTCTATCTATCTATCTATCGTTCTATCTATCTATCTATCTATCTATCTATCCATCCATCCATCCATCCATCCATCCATCCATCCATCCATCCATCCATCCATCCATCTATCCTTCTATCGTTCTATCTATCTATCTATCTATCTATCTATCTATCTATCTATCGTTCTATCTATCTATCTATCGTTCTATCGTTCTATCGTTCTATCTATCGTTCTATCTATCGTTCTATCTATCGTTCTATCTATCTATCTATCGTTCTATCTATCTATCTATCTATCTATCGTTCTATCGTTCTATCTATCGTTCTATCTATCTATCTATCTATCTATCGTTCTATCTATCGTTCTATCTATCGTTCTATCTATCGTTCTATCTATCTATCTATCGTTCTATCTATCGTTCTATCTATCGTTCTATCTATCGTTCTATCGTTCTATCTATCGTTCTATCTATCGTTCTATCGTTCTATCTATCGTTCTATCGTTCTATCTATCGTTCTATCTATCGTTCTATCTATCTATCTATCTATCTATCGTTCTATCTATCGTTCTATCGTTCTATCGTTCTATCTATCTATCTATCTATCGTTCTATCTATCGTTCTATCTATCGTTCTATCTATCGTTCTATCTATCGTTCTATCTATCTATCTATCTATCTATCTATCTATCGTTCTATCGTTCTATCTATCTATCTATCTATCTATCGTTCTATCTATCGTTCTATCTATCGTTCTATCTATCGTTCTATCTATCTATCTATCTATCTATCTATCGTTCTATCGTTCTATCTATCTATCTATCTATCTATCGTTCTATCTATCGTTCTATCTATCGTTCTATCTATCGTTCTATCTATCTATCTATCGTTCTATCGTTCTATCTATCTATCTATCTATCTATCTATCTATCTATCGTTCTATCTATCGTTCTATCGTTCTATCGTTCTATCTATCGTTCTATCTATCGTTCTATCTATCTATCTATCGTTCTATCTATCTATCTATCTATCTATCTATCCATCCATCCATCCATCCATCCATCCATCCATCCATCCATCCATCCATCCATCCATCTATCCTTCTATCGTTCTATCTATCTATCTATCTATCTATCTATCTATCTATCTATCGTTCTATCTATCTATCTATCGTTCTATCGTTCTATCGTTCTATCTATCGTTCTATCTATCGTTCTATCTATCGTTCTATCTATCTATCTATCGTTCTATCTATCTATCTATCTATCTATCGTTCTATCGTTCTATCTATCGTTCTATCTATCTATCTATCTATCTATCTATCGTTCTATCTATCGTTCTATCTATCTATCTATCGTTCTATCTATCTATCTATCGTTCTATCTATCTATCTATCTATCTATCGTTCTATCTATCGTTCTATCTATCGTTCTATCTATCGTTCTATCGTTCTATCGTTCTATCTATCGTTCTTTCTATCGTTCTATCTATCGTTCTATCTATCTATCTATCTATCTATCGTTCTATCTATCGTTCTATCGTTCTATCGTTCTATCTATCTATCTATCTATCGTTCTATCTATCGTTCTATCTATCGTTCTATCTATCGTTCTATCTATCGTTCTATCTATCTATCTATCGTTCTATCGTTCTATCTATCTATCTATCTATCTATCGTTCTATCTATCGTTCTATCTATCGTTCTATCTATCTATCTATCTATCTATCTATCTATCTATCTATCTATCTATCTATCTATCTATCCATCCATCCATCCATCCATCCATCCATCCATCCATCCATCCATCCATCCATCCATCCATCCATCCATCCATCCATCCATCCATCCATCCATCCATCTATCCATCCATCCATCCATCCATCCATCTATCTATCTATCTATCTATCTATCTATCTATCTATCCATCCATCCATGGTTCTACTCACGTTGAGTCTGGTCTGCAGCCTGAACCAGAGCCTCTAGAGCTCTGACTCCGTCCAGGACTCCATGAAGCTCCTGAGGCGTCTGAGGCCGACTCCTCTCTGCCCTCTGGGGGGAGGGGGGGGGAGAGACAGGTGAGTCATTCTCAGTCTTCCCTCCAGCACCGCGTTGCCTCTGTGTGAGTCGTCGTGGTTACGTACCTGCAGGAATCGAACCAGCGGCGGTCCGAGGGCCTGGATGTACGGGACGGCGACGGGGGGCGGAGCCTGAAACACTGATGTCATCAGCTGATAGCAGCGACTCACCACCTGCAGCAGGAGACACACACACCGGTCAGTGTGTGTCTGTGTGTGTCTGTGTGTGTGTGCATGTGTGTGCGTGCGTGCGCGGCACCGACCCGCGGGTCCTTGTCCTCCATGCTGGAGCTGAAGCGCTGCAGACAGAGCGCGTGCAGCGGCGGCGGCGAGCAGACGTCGGGCCCGGCCGACAGCAGGAAGATGGTGAGAGCCGTGAGGAGGGAGACGTGGTCCACGCCGCCGCTGGACTCGTCTGGAGGGAGACACGCCGTTACCTCATCGTACAGGAAGTGACCCTGACCCTAGTCTGTGTGTGTGTGTGTGTGTGTGTGTGTGTGTGTGTGTACCTGTCTCCCACAGCTGCAGCAGCGTGTTCAGAGCCGACCTCAGCAGCAGCTTCCAGGCTCCTCGGCTCTTCTCCTGTCGACTCATCGGACACGTCAGCACGGACTTCAGAGCCTGGAGCGCCGCCTGCATCACCACGCCCTGACCGGCCCCGCCCACCGGGCCCTGACCGGCCCCGCCCACCGAGCCGGCGGCCGCGGCGGCAGCAGCAGCAGCAGCGGCGACACCTGGAGGTCGAGACGGTAAAGGAGGAAGTAAACAAACTGAACGATTCCTACAACATGAGTTGAATTTGCCCGGAATTGTCCTTTAAACCTGTTTGGTTTCATAGTGTGTGTGTGTGTGTGTGTGTGTGTGTGTGTGTGTGTGTGTGTGTGTGTGTGTGTGTGTGTGTGTGTGTGTGTGTGTGTGTGTGTGTGTGTGTGTGTGTGTGTGTGCTACCTGTGTGCGTGCTGGGCTGCTGCACCAGCTCCTTCAGGACCCCCAGCAGCAGGTAGAGGACCGTGGGGAGGATGGACACGCTGCCTGCAGGAGGACCGACCAATCAGAGAGCTCCGTTTACTCATTTACATATTAACTCACAAACAGGAAGTGAAACACTGTGACTGCTGCTGCTACTTCTTCTTCGTTGGTACCTTCAGGGGAGCAGACGGACGGCAGCTCAGACAGGACACACAGCGCCGACGCCACCAGCTGACAGTCGCTGTCCGTCAAACTCCACACGGAGCCGCCAGCACCTGCACGCACACAAACACACACACAGACACACACACACGTCATGTGATGAAGCAAACAGGAAGTAGCTGCTACAGCCTGCAGACCCAGATCCAGACCTGGTCCTGGTCCTGACCCAGACCAGAGTCCAGACCAGGTCCTGGTACCTGTGGGACTGGTTCCGGCCAGTTTGGGGCTGAGCTGCGGGAGCTTCCGGACCAGGACGCAGAGACACAGCTCCAGCGCTCCGAACACCAGCGAGCGCCCGGGAATCAAACCGCCGGTGTCCCGCCCCTCGCCGAACTCCGGCAGCGTCTCCTTCTCCGCCGCGCCGTCGTCCACTGTGGAGCGATAAAGTTTTGTAAACATGAATCCTGGCACAGGACAGTGATGTCATATATACAGACCGCCACAGGCTCCGCCCCCTGCGCTCCTCCCTCGGTGACTTCCTGTCGTTACCTTCGGCGCTGTGGCGTTTCTCCCTCACGTGCTCCTGAGCCGCCGTCACGATCTGGCGCAGCAGGTCCAGCACGGCGAGCTGGACCGCCGCCGCCTCCCGGGTCACCAGGAGTCTGTGGAGGACGGTGAGCAGCTCCACGCTCAGAGCCTGGGGGGGCGACAAAGACCGGGTCAAGACCTGGTTCAGGACTAGGTCTCTGGTCTGGATTCTAACCTGGACCAGGATCAGGTCTCACCTGGTCGTTCCCGATCCGGGCGCGGGGCCACGCCACGTCGAGCAGCGCCTGCAGCGCTCGGAGGCAGGAGGTGATGTTCTCCATCTGGTCCTGGGAGTGAGGAGGAGAACACAGGAACTCCACGCTGATCCCTGAGGAGGAGACACGGGTAAAGGGACAGTTCAACATTTTATCAGATTGTCCCATCACCATAATCCTTATAGTCATAGCAGTAGGTTTGTTACCTTTAATTGTCGGTGCAAGCTAAGCAAGTTTGATGAGGGGAAAAACCAAAATACAAATCCACAACGCTTGATGAACAACTGTCCCTGAAGGCAACGTGCATCAGAGGTTTTACATGAATTTCCCTCTAAAACAACTCTGTGTGGTAACGTTGTGTTATTATCTCATAGCGTGGTGAATGTGCAGGTCACAACTTGTCCACCAGAGCGTTGTTGGATTGTGTATTTGATGAGTTTGATGAGAAATTAAGAAATCCCATGAGCCTCCAAACGTAGCTCTGAGCAGCTATGAAAAATAGCTTGCACCGACAATTAAAGGTAACAAACCTACTGCTATGACTATAGGGATTATGAGGATGGGCCAGTTTGACTAAATGTTGAACTATCCCTTTAACATGGAGGGAGGGGGGGGTCTGGTCTCACCCAGGATCAGGTGCAGCCTGTCGCTGTTCACGTCCTCAGGACTCTTGGCTCCGCCCACAGCGCCACTGTGACCCATGGAGGTGGGCGTGGCCGGTCGGGACAGACTGGCCGGGGAGTCGTCTGACATCACAAAACCTGCAGCACAGGAGGAGGAGTGAGGAGGAGGAGGAGGAGGAGGAGGAGGAGGAGTGAGGAGGAGGAAGAGGAGGAGAGAGGAAGAGGAGGAGAAGGAGGAGGAGCAGGAGGAAGAGGAGGAGGAGGAGGAAGAGGAGGAGGAGGAGGAGTGAGGAGGAGGAGGAGTGAGGAGGAGGAGCAGGAGGAAGAGGAGGGGGAAGAGGTGGAGGAGGAGGTGTAGGAGGAGGAGGAGGAGGAGGAGGAGGAGGAGGAGGAAGAGGAGGAGGAGGAGTGAGGAGGAGGAGGAGGAGGAGGAGGAGTGAGGAGGAGGAGGAGAGAGGAAGAGGAAGAGGAGGAGGAGGAGGAGGAGGAGTGAGGAGGAAGAGGAGGAGGAGTGAGGAGGAAGAGGAGGAGGAGGAGTGAGGAGAAGGAGGAGGAGGAGGAGGAGGAGTGAGGAGGAGGAGTGAGGAGAAGGAGGAGGAGGAGGAGTGAGGAGGAGGAGGAGGAGGAAGAGGAGGAGGAGGAGTGAGGAGGAGGAGGAGGAGGAGGAGGAGTAGGAGTGAGGAGGAGGAAGAGGAGGAGGAGGAGGAAGAGGAGGAGTAGGAGTGAGGAGGAGGAAGAGGAGGAAGAGGAGTAGGAGTGAGGAGGAGGAAGAGGAGGAGGAGGAGGAAGAGGAGGAGTAGGAGTGAGGAGGAGGAGGAGGAGGAAGAGGAGGAGTAGGAGTGAGGAGGAGGAAGAGGAGGAAGAGGAGGAGGAGTGAGGAGGAGGAGGAGGAGGAGGAGGGTGGAGAAGGAGGAGGAGGAGGAGGAGGAGAGAGGAGGAGGAGAGGAGGAGGAGGAGGAAGGAGGAGGAGGAGGAGGAGGAGGAGGAAGAGGAGGAGGAGGAGGAGGAGGAGGAGGAAGAGGAGGAAGAGTGAGGAGGAGGAGGAGGAGGAGGAGTGAGGAGGAGGAGGAGGAGGAGGAGGAGTGAGGAAGAGGAAGAGGAGGAGGAGGAGGAGGAAGAGGAGGAGTAGGAGTGAGGAGGAGGAAGAGGAGGAGGAGGAGGAAGAGGAGGAGTAGGAGGAGGAGGAGGAAGAGGAGGAAGAGGAGGAGGAGTGAGGAGGAAGAGGAGGAGGAGGAGTGAGGAGAAGGAGGAGGAGGAGGAGGAGGAGTGAGGAGGAGGAGTGAGGAGAAGGAGGAGGAGGAGGAGGAGGAGTGAGGAGGAAGAGGAGGAAGAGGAGGAGGAGTGAGGAGGAGGAGGAAGAGGAGGAGTAGGAGTGAGGAGGAGGAAGAGGAGGAGGAGTAGGAGTGAGGAGGAGGAAGAGGAGGAGGAGGAGTGAGGAGGAGGAGGAGGAGGAGGAAGAGGAGGAGGAGGAGAGGAGGAGGAGAGGAGGAGAGGAGGAGGAGGAGGAGGAGAGGAGGAGGAGGAGGAGGAGAGGAAGAGGAGGAGGAGGAAGAAGAGGGGGAGGAGGAGGAGGGAGGAGGAGGAGAGGAAGGAGGAAGAGGAAGAGGAGGAGGAGGAGGAGGAGTGAGGAAGAGGAAGAGGAAGAGGAGGAGGAGGAGGAGGAGGAAGAGGAGGAGGAGGAGGAGGAGGAAGAGGAGGAAGAGGAGGAGGAGGAGGAGGAGGAGGAGGAGGAGGAGGAGGAGGAGGAGGAGGAGGAGGAAGAGGAGGAGGAGGAGGAAGAGGAGGAGGAGGAGGAGCACTGACCTGTGCTGTGCAGCCAGAGGGAGGTGGCGTGGAGAACAGGAGCCCAGGAGGAGGAGTAATGAGCTCGAGCCTGAACCACCGTCTCTGCTGTGGAGTGAGGAGGAGGAAGAGGAGGAAGAGGAGTCCTGGGGGAGGAAGGGAGGAGGAGGAGGAGGAAGAGGAGGAGTAGGGGAGGAGGGGGAGGAGGAAGAGGATTACTGATCAGTGTTATTGATCAGCGTTATTGATCAGCGTTACTGATGACTGCTGGTCCCACCTGAGGAGCAGGGGAGGAGCTGAGGATGAGGAGGAGGAGGAGAGAGGAAGAGGAAGAGGAGGAAGAGGAGGAGGAGGAGTGAGGAGAAGGAGTCAGCAGGGGATGGTCCTGAGGAGCGAAGGCCAACCAGGAGGAGACTCAGCGTCGACAGATCTGATTGGACCAGCTTCAGAAGCCCCGCCCCTCCCGACTCTGAGCCGGAGCCGTCATTGGTCGGGGAGGAGACGGACAGGTCAGAGGAGGAAGAGGAGTCTGCTCCTCTGAGGAGGACGATGAAGAGGACACCTAGGAGTACACATGTTATTACACATGTTATTACACCTGTTATTACACATGTTATTACACCTGTTATTACATATGTCATTACACCTGTTATTACACATGTTATTACACCTGCTATTACACCTTGTTATTACACATGGTATTACACCTGTTATTACACCTGTTATTGAACCTGTTATTACATATGTCATTACACCTGTTATTACACATGTTATTACACCTGTTATTGAACCTGTTATTACATATGTCATTACACATGTTATTACACCTGTAATTGAACCTGTTATTACATATGTCATTACACCTGTTATTACACATGTTATTACACCTGTTATTGAACCTGTTATTACATGTCATTACACCTGTTATTACACATGTTATTACACCTGTTATTGAACCTGTTATTACATATGTCATTACACCTGTTATTACACATGTTATTACACCTGTTATTGAACCTGTTATTACATGTCATTACACCTGTTATTGAACCTGTTATTAGATACGTCATTACACCTGTTATTACACATATTATTACACCTGTTATTACACATGTTATTACACCTGTTATTGAACCTGTTATTAGATATGTCATTACACCTGTTATTACACATGTTATTACACCTGTTATTGAACCTGTTATTACATATGTCATTACACATGTTATTACACCTGTAATTGAACCTGTTATTACATATGTCATTACACCTGTTATTACACATGTTATTACACATGGTATTACACATGTTATTACACCTGTTATTACACATGTTATTACACATGTTATTACACATGGTATTACACATGTTATTACACCTGTTATTACACCTGTTATTACACCTGTTATTACACCTGTTATTGAACCTGTTATTAGATATGTCATTACACCTGTTATTACACATGTTATTACACATGGTATTACACATGTTATTACACCTGTTATTACACATGTTATTACACATGTTATTACACATGTTATTACACCTGTTATTGAACCTGTTATTACACCTTTACTACATTGTTTCCTCCTGTTCTTAGACCAGACCAGATCAAAGATGGCCGACACCCACCTCGGCCCAGGCCTTGAGGACGGCGAGCGTTTCCATGGTATCGGTGGCCTCGTTGTACAGCTGGCTGGACGCGTCCCGCCCCACCTGGACCTTAGCCAATGAGGAGGCCAGGAGCTGATGGACGCGCCGCAGGTCACGGAGGTCGCTGACAACGCCGCTGGCGATCCAGGCGCTGCAGACCTGAGGGGGAGGAGTCAGCAGGAGTCAGCAGCCAATCAGACGCACAGGCCAGATGATTGACAGCCTGTGGACCAATTATCATAGTTTTAAATGTTCACTAGTTTTTGTTTTTATTTAGTTTGACTTTTTATTTCAATTTAGTTTTAGTGAATTCAACCAGTGAGGAAGAAGTTTTAGTTTAGTTGTTATTTAGTTTTCCAGGTTTTGACCTCGGAAGATGAACTTCCAATTTGTGGGATTTTTCCTTTCCTTCCTGCAACTTTAGCATCTGTAAGAAAACTAAACTAAACGGATGTCATCTGACAAGTTTTTATTTAGTCCTCATTTTCATTTCAGTTTATTAAATCACTTCTTCCTGCTAGTCTCAGTTTCAGTTTCAGTGAACTCTAACGACCCTGCTGCTCGGCCAATCAGGACTGCTGAGGTCATTGACGACCGGTCACCTGACAGGCCTTCGCTGTGACGTCAGGAGGAGCGTCGGCGGAGAAGGCCGGTCTGAGAGCAGCTCCCACCTACACACACACAGAACAGAGAACAGGAAATAAACACCAACAGTACTGAACAGACAGATGGATAACGGTATCGGCCAATCAGGGAGCAGCTTATGGATAACGGTATCGGCCAATCAGGGAGCAGCTCACGTTGGCCTGGTACTGCTCCAGGATCACGTGACCCGGGAACTCGGGCTCTGGGACGGCAGAGAAGCGCCGGATGATGACGAGCAGCGTCTGCAGCCCGGCCAGTCTCAGCTGGTCGCTGTGGTCGGTGGCCGCCATGAACGCCATGCGCACCAGGTCGCCCAGGTGGAGCACCAGGAAGTCTGAGGGGGGGCGGGGGCAAAGGTCGCACAGCTTCAGGTTGACAGGAATTCTTTCACAGTAGAAAATAGTCTCATGGGGAAATTACACAAAAAACTTCTGACTCAACAAAATAAAGTGGCTTTATCCATTAATCAGGTTTCTGTTCTAAACGTGTATGCAAATGAGCGCATATTTAATTAGATATTTCCTCATTTGCATATTTAAACATACAATTTGACAGAACAATTTATAATAACATTTATTTTCATGGTGATATCTGTTAGTTTTCATTTTTCCACTCTAGAATTTTATTTTATTTTTTAGAGAAATTATTTTTTACTATTATTATTATTATTATTATTATTATTATTATTATTAATTTTATTTTTTAAATTTTACCACTTTCTTCTAGATTTTTTTTAACTTGTTCAGTTCTTCGTTCTTCAGTCTCTTCAGTCTGTTTTCTGGTGTTTGTTTCAACGTGTCGTCCGTGGCGTCCGTGGCGGTCTTACCCGTGGACTCGTGCAGGCGCCGCTCCTGAGCCAGGGTCATGTCGAAGTGGGCGGGGTCGGCGCTCTCGCACTGCGCGATGATGCGACACACGCACTCCATGGCGAAGCGGCGCGTGGCCCAGCGCAGCGCCGTGAACGGGCCGCCGGACTCGGGCCGCGCTCTGAAGGCGGACGAGTCGTCGTCTCGGCCGGACTCGGCGTCCTCGTCCTCCTGACGCGTCTCCACCGGTGCCCGGCAGTCTGACGCAACACAAGACGACAACAACACGACAACAACACTTTAAAAAACCTGTTATTGCATCGAGACAGCAGCTTGTTGGTTGTTCTTAACGGCGACTGTTTTGCTTTTTTTTTGGCCCGTTGCCATAACCCCTATAGTCACAGCAGTAGGTTTGTTACCTTTAATTGTCGGTGCAAGCTATTTTTAGAACGGTGGAGCAGAGCCGTGAGCTGCTCAGAGCTACGCTACGGAGGCTCATGGGATTTCTTGGTTTCCCTCATCAAACTCATCAAATACACAATCCAACAACTCCACAATGCTCTGGTGGACAAGTTGTGACCTGCACATTCACCACGCTATGAGATAATAACGGAACGATACGAAACGGAGCCGACAATTAAAGGTAACGAACCTACTGCTGTGACTATAGGGGTTATGGTGATGGGACAATTTGCCAAAATGTTGAACTATCCCTTTAAGAGAAAATCTTTGTAGGATAAAATTCTGATTTTTGCCAAACGTCATCCACCACGGCTCCAAAATATTGTCAGTTTTTTTCAAGAAGATTGAAAATGTTTTATCAGGAATCGTCTGGTCTGTGTTTACAGTCACACGTGTTCATGCACCGTCGGCTCAGTTGTTCAAATATCAAAAATCCAGGTGTGAACTTTGGTAAAATATGTTGAGGCTATAGTCCTCGCTGCAAAATTAGTGTCTTTCCCCCATCTCTGCCTCCCATTTCCTGTCTCATCTCTACTATACTATCAATAAAGGCATGAAAAGCCAAAAAATAAATCTTAAAAAAAAAAAAAAAAATCCAGGTGTGAACTTTAAAACGTAAGAAGTAAAAGTAAAAAGTATTAAACGCTGATCGTTAGCTCAGTGATCTGGCCTGTGATTGGCTGTTGGACCCACCGGTCGACGCCGACAGGACGTCTTTGCAGAGTTTGAGCCAGTGTCCCAGTTTCCCGCTGGTGGCGCTGGACGCCATCATGTGGACCAGCGTCTCCTGGATGTCGCTCCTCAGACCCGCGTCCGCCTCGCGGTCCAGCAGTGTGAACAGCGCCCCCTCCAGGCCGACCTCCTTTATGGTGACGTCTGCACACAGACACGGGGTGCGTGAGAGAGCCCGTTGGTGTGTGTCTGTCTGTCTGTCTGTGTGTGTCTGTGTGTGTCTGTGTGTGTGTGTGTGTGTCTGTCTGTGTGTGTGTGTGTGTGTGTGCGTGTCTCACCCAGTTGTGTGTTGTCTCGTCTCGGCAGCTCTTTGACCAGCGTCACCGCGTGTTCAGAAACCTCCAGCGCTTCTCGCTGCACGAGCTGCCGCAGACAGGCCACCACGGCCCGACGCAGACACAGGTAGGAGCTGCACAGGTTGGCCTGCAACACACACACACACACACACACACACACACACACACACACACACACACACACACACACACACACACACACACACACACACACACACACACACACACACACACACACACACACACACACACACACACACACACACACACACACACACACACAGGTCAGTTTAACATCAGGTTGAACCTCCAGGTAGTGTCCAGAGCACACACACATGCAGCTGCAGGAACAGCGTGTTACTGAGTCAGTGCAGCAGCAGCAAACTGTTAAAAACTCCTCCATCATGCAAACACGTGGTGGTGGCGGTTGATGATGTCACAGCTTCACCTCAGAGAGCGTTAGTGCTGATGAGTTAATAAAGTTAACAACGAGTCTGTGTCGTCTGTTAGAAACCAGGCTGGAAGGAAACAGGAAGTTAAAGCTGAGGTGAAGCTGATGACGTGCTGTCGTGAACACGCCTTCAAAGGTTCTGTAAGCCACGCCCCTCGTGAGTGATGTCATCAGAGAGTCAGACAGATGTTATGTTATTATGAAAATAAGAAGAACACGTGTTTTCAGTATTTTTTTCATTTTATTAGGAAACTTTTCAGCTTCCAAATCAACGTTTCCTCATTTTTGGGTTGAATTTAATTCACTTTATAAATCCTGTCTGGGTAAAAATAAAAAGTACACAATTACTATATAATATACAGTAACTATGAAAAGGAATTTCATGTATTCCCTGGTATTTAATGAAATCTATGATTGCAGACATTGTTAAATACATGATGGACATAACAATGTGTTTTTTATTATTTAATTTTTATTTTACCTGAGATCTTGGAAATGTATTATGTAATTTATCTAATCTTTTTATTGACTTTTTATTTTTGTATCTATGAAACAGCTCTCATATAGCCTATAAATATATATTATATGTTAGTGTTTGACATAATTTGTAAATTGAATATTTAAATAAAGTTAAAAAAAAAGAAAAGAAAAGTGAATCCCTCCCTCCCCCAGGTGAGGAGACAGTGGTGCGTTCAGGTGACACGAGACGTTTTGTTTACAGAACCTTCAAGATAAAAACTGAAACTAACATAAAAACATTCAGAGGAAAATGAAGAGTTAGTGTTTAGTTTTTTTCCTCCAGAGCAACAGAAGAAGAAGAAGCAGCAACGAGCAGCAGCAGCGTCAGAGCGAGGACCTACCAACATGGAGTCGTCCAACAAGATCTCCTGTAAGACACGGGACAGGGTCAAAACACACACGGTGGCCCTGTCTGTGATGTCATTGTGTCACTGTGAGGTCATAGCTCATCTCTAGGATGGAGGACCAGGTGTGTGTCAGGTAGAGTTGTCATGACAACCAATACTTTGGTAGCGAGTCGATGCCAACGTGCAAAAAAAAAAATACATCGGTACCTGATTTTATTCTTGTAAAATGAAACTGTTCCCTCCAGTCTAGTGTCAGGTGTGTGTGTTCCAGGTGTGTGTGTGTGTGTGTGTGTGTGTGTGTGTGTGTGTGTGTGTGTGTGGTACTCACACACAGCGCGGGCACCAGCGTGGCCAGGTTGACGTGCGGCGGCGAGAACATGTGCAGCTGCTGCAGACAGGAAATGGCTCTGGCCTGGACCAGACAGTCTGGACTGATCTGCATCACGCCGCATCCCACCAGGCAGCTGGAGCGCAGCCCGGACACCGCCGCGCCGTCGCCTAGCAACACACACAGCCAGTCAGAAACAACCCTCTCCTCTGTGTGTGTGTGTGTGTGTGTGTGTGTGTGTGTGTGTTACCCTGCAGGTCGGGGCCCAGGCAGGTGACCAGCGCGTGCAGGCAGCGCCCCAGACTGTAGTGAACCTCCGGGTGAGTGGGCGGAGCCGACAGCAGGAGGCGCAGCGCCAGCGTGAAGGACGGCTCGGCGTGGACACGGTACAGACCGCCAGACAGGTCCACCACCAGGGACAGACTGTGGAGGGACCAGGACTGGAGGGGGGGGGGGGGGGGGCAGAGAAAGAGAAGAATTATGTGTTTTATTTTTTATTTTTATTTATTTTCAAATTAGCTTTGCATTTATTTTTTTCAAATCATTACAAATAAACCTGAATTGAATTGAATTGAATTGAAATCATTAGAAGAACAATTGAACAAAGGACAAAAACAACAACAACAACAACAACAAAACAAAGCGACAGACACTCTAAGACATGGTAAGGGCATATTAGAAATTAAAAGACAAGTATTATCAGACCATTTCAACCAATAAAATACAGCAGATGAGTGTGAATGTGATAAATTAAGGTAAACAAATTAAATACATGAGAGAAGAAATAAATTATAGAAGAATCTCAAAGGCAGACGAGTTAAAATCGAAATTACAGCTTCAAGTCAAATTTTTTGTGGGGCTCCCACTCTGACCCGATGATTTCATCACTCTGCCACACTTCCGAACATTGAACTCGTACCAGATCAACTGGTACACACCCTTTATAACGCACATAACAGTCCTCGTCCCTACATTCTCCAAATATGGTCATGGTCATATACCAATCACAATCAAGATACATGTTTTGATATAAACACTTCTCCTGGGTCCTCAAAGCTGTAGGACAACACAATAACACCAGACAAGTGCTTTATATAATTTAAAAGAAGAAGAAGACATTTTTCTGGTCCCACTCTGACTGTGATGTCCCTCAAGGCCCTAACTCTCAACATTTCTCCAAAACAACAACAACAACAACAACAACAACAACAACAACAACAACAACAGAGACATGCTGTGTGTGTGTGTGTGTGTGTGTGTGTGTGTGTCATACCTGGACCTCAGGTGAGGTGCTGTCCTGGCTCAGGGTGAACAGGACGCCCAGGCAGGTGGACAGGTGCTGCGGCGATCCGATCCCCCCGGAATACCGGTACAGAGCGCCCAGCGCCAGAGCGTAGCCGCTACGAGACGCCGCGTCCCGACACGTCTTCAGCCTGGACACACACACACACACACACACACACACAC